>CAWUFW010014458.1:0-412625 GCA_963921515.1 Calotriton arnoldi
CTGCTCCATCAACTCCCCCCTTGTGAAGCTAGAGGTTGCCTTGATGGAAACATGGAGCCTAGTTATTTTAAGAAACTGAGGTTCAAGATCCTAAAGGCAGCATACAAGAGCTGGGTTCAAGTTAAACGAAAACTGAATATCCCTAAAATCAGTCAATATACACCACTGATGGCCTCGTCAACTCTCCCATCTGTGTTTCAAGATGCAATAATGTCCAGATGGGTACAACAGGGCCTTACAGTTTTGAGAGATAAGTATGCAGAGCTGCAGGAGACATTTGGATTGATGAGGGACAATTTTTTTAGGTTTCTCCAGCTCAGAGAGTGTCTGTTTAGAAACATGAAAGATGCAAAGGCATTGTAAAGGATCCCCATATCAAAACAATGAGGCAAATGGATAAGATAGGTATTATTTATGGCTTATTGATACAAATCTTGCCAGATGATTTAGAATTGAAAAACTCCAAGTGGAAGGTTAGATTGGGCATGGAGGGAGTATATATTCCGGAGTCACTGGACCTAGGCAATAGAGTGCTTTTAATGGTTAGTTTAAAAAGTCAGCATTTTAAGATGGTTTTTGATTTATATCTTACCCCGGCAAAGGAAGCAAAGTGTGGGGGGTGGTAGATTTGGTGGCAAATGCAATAGTTGTGGTCGCGAACTTACTGATATTGTTCACATGTTCTTTTCATGCCCCAAGTTAGATGTACTCATGCAGGAGATTGGGAGGTTTATGAGGCAAATTGTTGGTGGGAAGGTTCAAATTACAGCCGTGTTGATAATTCTAGGTGTGAACGATAGCACGGAGGATAACAATGCTTTAAGGCAACAGGCATACCAAGTATTTGTGGCTATGGCAGTCACAAGCCCTGACGACGCCCCAACCTTTGCAATGTGGAGATCAAGGCTGTTAGCAGTTTACCATATGGAACCCTCTCTGTATAAATGTACAGAGTGCAGGAAACAGCAATGGGGGTCCAGGATATGGGCCCCTATTACCACCTGGATGGAGGGGCAAAGAGGGCGGTAGAATAGGTAGCTTTTTGGCTGTCTTGGGGCTTTTTTTCTCTACTTGTACCGGTATATTACTGGTGCTAATTACATTTTGCTAGTATGCATGTGCACTTTAAAGATTTGCTGGCATTCAAAGGGATGGTGGAATTGTTGTTTGTACTGAAATCTACTTGAGCCTCTATGATTTTGTATGTTATTAACATGAATAGCCACTTTGCAGCATCACGTTTATGAATCTTAGCCCACAATTGGAGCTATGTTTTATTAATAATAATAAGGGAAGGAATGGCTTTTAATCTCTGCTGCTGCTGTATATTAGTAATATGAATTAATATTTCAATGTTTCTTTCTTTATATTTGCTGCTAACAAGCTGTTGCCCGACTGACCATTAAATTGAATTGAATTTTATGCTGATATGGGTATCAAGGCGGCGCGGTCTGGATTATCTAGCTGATGAATTATGTATAATTTATTGGAATTCTAAGCTGTGTATTTTGATAACTGATGAAATGTGTGTTTAAAAGCAATAAAAAAATAAATACAAAAAAAACGAGAGTTACGCTCAGGCATTGGCGTAAAGCTACATGTGCAGAGATCTCAGACCATACATTTCCCTTTGTGAATCGGACCCCGAGGGTGCACATAGGAAAGAGAAAAAAACGGGAAATTAAATGTAACACATTCAATTCCGCTCATTATTCCTCATCCCTGGCCAGAATGTGTACCCAGAGATTTTGGCTGCTATGAGCAGCCTATCTGCCGAGGGAAACTACGGACCTTATTTATGAAAACTGTCGCATTGCTGCGTGAAAACAGCGATGCAACAGTTTTCACTGCTCCCTCCTTGCGACATGATGGATGCGTCATATTTACTGTATGACGCATCATGGCGCAGGGAGTTACAGATACGTCAGTATTTCTGACGTATCTGTAGGCACAGTAATGATGCATTGCCGTAGTGTGTCACCAAAGTGACGCAACTCCAGCAATGTGGCCTTTCACATGGAGCATGCCCCATGTGAAAGGGCCTGCGTCAGTCTTACGCCTGCTGTCAGGCAGGGATAAGATTTTGACGCAGTGGTGTCCTGGAAGTGGCGTAGTAAAATCTGATAGATTTCACTGCGCCACTCCTACGAGGCTTTTTGAGTGGGAACGCCCACCCTGTATACATTATACCTGATGCAGGTATAATGTAGCGCAGGGCTTTACAAAGTGGCGCACCTGCTTAGATGCGTCACTTTGCAAATAGGGCGCAACATGGCTCATTTTTTACGCCACCGGTGCGTCACAAAAAGTGACGCAACGGAGGCGCAAAAGTGTTGCAAGGCCTCATAAATAAGGCCCTATGTAACTCCGCATTACTCATGAGCCGGATGAGCCCTGTAAACTGCTTTTACCAGGTCCAAACAAGATTATAAGCAACCAATAATGAGGAACTTTACGATTTCCCTAAAATACACAGGGCCTGATGCACATAGGGCCTCTGCACTCATGGAGAAAGCCTCGCAGTCGTGGGAGAGTCTGCGCACTCGTAACAATCTCCGCAATGGAATTCTCATTGTGGAGATTCCGCCTCGAGTGCGGACACTTCCTCATGACAGCGGGACTTCACGAGTGCAGAGGCCCTTTGTGAATCAGGCCGACACTTTTTTGTCAAATGGAAAAGTTGGGAATAACACAAAGTCAGTATTGTGCTTTAAAATAAAAAAAATTCCACAAAGTTTGCAAAAAACTGAAGGCAAACCCTTTACGTGCCTCAGCCTATAAAATAGTTTGTAAATCCTGCAGGCAATAGTTACTGCCCCCCCATAGTTTACAATTTGTCTCTAATATTTCATAAACGTTATTTGGGTTAGAGTTTTGTTTAAATATCATCCATGCAAATGTCCACAACACAGGCCGCGCATCCATATAATGTCTGAGCTAAATCAGAAAGTCCCTGCTATGTCTCCTTACCATCGTCAATGTCACCTGTAACATTATGCAGTGCAATGTTTGAGGAGCTCAGTAGCTTGCAGAGATGTGCCTTATGCAGGTACAACTGACAGGCATGGCCATGTCAAAAGCAGAGTGGCTAAAATTCAACTACACAAAGTCTGCATTCCGGGTTTTATAGGAAGGAACCCAAGGTCTGCTCCTTTTCTGCCACCAAATGCAACGCCTTTAGTGGCTGTTTGGATTAACCCTCCTCCGTTGAGTGGAAATTTTCATAAGGATAGGGCGTTGATTAGGAACAAACCACTACCGCATTAAGTGCACCACCTAGGTGAAGGGACATAACCTGCCTGAGTGGACACCTCACCATGAAACATCAGTGGCGAGAGCAATGTTATCGTGTTAAGATTACCAGCTCAAACTAAATTGGCCCGTAAGAAGGAATTGGACGAGGGCCCCTTGGGAGCCTTAACATCACAAAGTTGCCCTTTGGGTTATTGCAGGTGTAAGGGAGCATGGTTTGCTAGACACATACATGTCTGGGTGTGATTCCTGATAATAATATTAATTGGGGTCACTGCTTACACCAAGGAAAGCAAAAATAGATCATTGTCAGCAAACCTAGCTTCTTATCTAGACATAGAAGCTCATTTGCCCAATATGTGTAAGGTGTCCCTAATGGAAAATATTCCAAATGCAACCTGCAAAAAAATATATTTCCTGGGTCTGCTCCAGCCATCACCAAGTTATACAGTTCTCCAAGAGGTTGGCCTTCCATAGGTGATGAGCAAAATTACCTGCGTTCTAGTGCCCTCTGCTATCAGTCTGTCATAAATTCAGCACCCATTTCACAAGATTGATGCTTAAAGACCTAAAAAGGTCAGAGCATGCCAAGGCAATCCCCTGCCATGGTTATCTTTGTGAGACCATTGAGCCACTGTGATGCGGGGAGGTTCAGCAGGCGCCTGAGGTCACGGTGGCAGTCATAAAGCGATGTATGATCTTCTTGTATTCTGCGCTACAAGACGAAGAATCATTGGCACTCGTAAAGCCATAGGTACAACACACTCCACTCTGAAATGTAGATTCAGTCTTGAACCTTCTCGCGCTGCTTCGAGAAGCCCATGTTAGGTCCCCTTTAGGATGGGCTTGATAACAGAGATGCTAAACTTCACAAATGAAATAGATTCCGATGGTACAAGCTTTTGCTTTGAAGGCAAACATGCATTCGGTCAATCCTGTAGGTATTTTGTATTTTGTTTGTTGCTATCACAGTTTGCTGAGTAAATATCTGCACATGGTATAGTACCACAGTATCACAGCCAAAATATTGAATCCAGAATATCATTTATACAAATATCATCCCATTGGAGTTATTAATAGAATATTTGCAGGCAATGAAGTTATATTTTTGTTTAACGATGTTTAGGACACCATATTTGTGTCAGACAATACTTTTACGAGTTATATTGGGACATAAACCCCTGCAGAAAATATTGATTAGTTTCTTAGGTAGAGTGTGCAGACCGACAATTAACAATCTGTTGTTGAATTCCAACTTCATTATTTATGCTGGTACCAAGTTCTTAAGGACTAGTTTAGAGCTAACAGAGGTGTTAGCGGAAATATGATTTAGCTATTAATGTGTGAAATGTATGGATCCACTCTGTGTATCTGACTCACTATTGAAAATGCCCTTTTTAAGGGATTTGGAAGCATTCCAGGAGACACATTTTTTTTTTACTTGGAGCACTGAAAATCCTTGCCCTTTTCTTGCATAATATAGCCCATCAGATGTCTTTAAATAGAATAATTTACCTAAGGACAAATTAACTGAAATATTTGATTATGACAATGTGTTATCCCTTTTTTATGTTATTGTTCTCATTCTGAATAAACAGTCAATGCCATAAGAAATATCTGTGCTTGAGTATTCAATGTTCTAAGAAATATCTGTGTTTGAGTTACTTGCAATTAATACACATTCAGGTAATCCCAAGCAAGGTAGACAATATTAGAAAATTGTAAATTAGCAGATCAATGTTATGAAGTGGTGATTATCCCGTGTTTAGTTCTTTACAAAACTCCCAGCTCCATAAACTAAACAATTAAATGTGTTTTTATTCATTGTTAAACTGGCAAGATAGTTGACGCACTCTGTGGATATATGCTACGACTCTCTGATTATGGCTTTGAATTTTAGTAAGACCAACATAGCCTTTCATTCTTCCTGAAAAGCATTTCATTGGGTAATGGTAACACCTGATATTGTGATTTAAGCACTATAGCCAAAGGCGAATAATCCTGATCACATCACACCCAGTAAAAACGGCCTCCATTGGCTACAGCTAAAAGCTAGAATCCCCTTCAGAGTGGTCTGCATCACCCACAAAGGCCTTGATGTTGGCCTCCAAGGAATCTAAAAGAAAACTACGCCTCATGGGAGGACACAGAGACTCAAGAAATAAATCCCAGTAAATCGCATCTCATCCTAGAAGTTCTAAACCCAACAATGTTCAAGACAATGAACCAACCCTTCTGCCTCCCAGCACCAAGACTCAAGAATTGCGTTCCGGTTAAACTGAAACTCATTCATAATGTAGTCATTTCAGCATGAACTAATAATAAACCGTTCAGAGTGTACTTCAGTGCCTAACTCTTGCCCCTGACCCCCTCCGCCCCCCCACTAGATAATCTTGTTGTATTCTTGCCCTCCCCCCTCCCAGTGCTTCTCTCTCTCTCCTTTAATTGATTTATCTTCCTGTTTAATTCTTGTTTCACTTAAAGCATTTTTTTGTCCTTGTGGCCCGGTCCCCCCTGCACAAATAAAGAAATATAAAGCAAGTTATCGATATCATTATTCAAATACTCAACATTGTGACTGGAAAGTGCTTTTTCTTGACCTTTTCACGAAAGGCTTTGTGTGTGTTTTTTTGCAGGTTGAGGATCGGTTAAATAAACTTGCTTCACATAATGCCAGACAGAAGTCAATACCTTGTGAAAAAGAGTCTGTCATAGTGTATTTAAAGATCCTGTGCACTTTCAGATCTCTTCATCGACCGAGGACACTTTGGCTTATACCATTCATGTGTGAAATGCACATCATTTGCTTCGAAGATGTGTTTTTAGGTCTAAGATAAGTGGAAAGGTGCTTCAATGACATTATACAGTGGCCATTTTATGCAACACGCTTTAGCAGTCAGACAGTGAACAATTTATGAATTAGGCCAATGAATTGTTTTATTGGCATACTCTACATATTAAATGTTTGATAGGTATTTATTTAACCAAATCCTTCTTATATGGATTCTGACTTTACATGTTCTTTGCTGCCAGTATCTTGCCCACCCACCCCCATTTTTACTCGTAACAGTCTTTGCTCTGTGATTGTAAGCCTTCACTTCATCAATTTAAAAAAAGACAATTATTTTCCATAGAAATTCAACAATCACTTTTTTTCAGTGAAGGTCTTGCTCTTCCCTGGACCACATGCCGCCCTGAACTCTAAAAATTCTCTGTCCATTGATTTGGGACTAAGAGAGGCTGCAGAGAGATTGCCTGGGATGCAGAGAAGAGTGCATATACAGTCATCACCATCATGTTTACCTTTTTTGTCAAAGTCCTTGTTTTGTGAGGCTTTACATTATTCAGCTGGTCCTCCATTGAGCTCCAAGACAAAACAACAAATTCCCTCTAAGAGGCTGGAAATAAAGTAAACATATTCAAACTCTCTCCTCACAGAGCATTCTTCCTGTTCTCTTATATCAGATATAACTGTCTGAAACTGGAACTGTCCAGCCATGTCCTTACACTTCTATAAGATTCATGCAAAAAAAGGGTGCGGGCACACTGTCTCACATCCCAGGACTCGGTTCGTCCAGTGCATCATGGTAAATGCAGTGCATGATAAGACTTCAATGGCAATCTTTAGTTTTTCACCCTTATTGGTGCAGTCAGTGCTGTGTATCTCTAGAATCATGTTTCAGAATAGTTGTCCTTCTTCAGTTGAGAACATATTGTTTTGGGGGACTGGGAAACCTGGCCAATGTCTTCTCAGGTCTCTGTACCACTCACTGGGTGCAGGAACATCAGCTAGAACTTGTCAGCTCATTAATTCAAGAGAGCCTTTTCAAACAAAAAGAGGGTGGGAGCACACTGCCTCACATCCCAGCACTCGGTTTGCCCCAATGCATCATGGTAAATGCATTACATCATAACACATACTTCAATGACAGTCTTTAGTTTTTCACCCTTGTTGGTGCAGCAAGTGCTGTATATCTCTAGACACGTGTTCTATACCATTCATGACTAAACTCCTTAAGGTAATGTGTGTACGTATGTTTTTGTGTGGTATTTACATAGCACCAATCTAGCAAAAAGGCAGCACAGCACTACACAGAGTCAAAGATAAATATACTGTCAATGAGTGACTAGAGAGAAAGCTGGGTTTGGAGCCGGGAGAGCGGTTCTTACATCATCATCACGTAGTGTTCTTTAAATTGTTGTGCCTTTGGGTCTTTCTTAAATTGGAGCAAGGTGGTAGTGGCTATGATTTATACAGGAATGTCATTCAAGATCCTGTGTGTATAAATGGGGAAGCACCATTGCCTGTGTCTCTTCTTTTTTTGTACTTCTTAATCTCCAGTTTAATGGTGTCACTGTTGGGTGCATGCCGAGATTCTCAGCCCGATAGGCAGGGATGAGGCTCGCGTTGGCTTTGTACATAGTTGAAGTCACTGTTTATTGCGTGGTTGAAATATTAATTACATTAATGTTCAGTGACATGTCATGGGAATTACCTGGTCTAGCAGATTCTTTTTATTACAAGTAGAAAATATTAAATACAATTTATATTAAAAAGGATCAAGTTCTTGTTCAGGGGGCAGTCATTTCATAAACAGGTTGAGACACCAGCCCTAATATAGGAGCTGTTCAGCAATATTTATCATCCACTTGCAAAAACACCATTAATAGAGCATTGCATTGATCACAAAACCACCAGTCTCATGGCCTCCTCGCGTAGGTCATTTAAACCTACACCAGAGTGTGTTACAAGTCTCCCGACTGGCCCTTGTAGTCTTTCTTAAAGGGGTCATCTCAAAACCCAAGCAGATGTCAACAAACAGAGCAATCCTCTAGAATGCTTATTCTTGGTGATTGTTAGTCATGCAGGACTGGATAAGGAGATCTGTTTATTTGCCTTCCCTAGATGGCCCCTTTCAATACAGGGTCACCTGACACTGCTCCCAACAAAAGTTAGGTAAGCCTGTGATCTTCTCCACATCATGAAAGCCCAAAGGCCAATGAACGCAGAGAGATCACCCATTTTCCCTTCATGACTTAAACAATCGCAACGATCATGTGACACATACATTTAAAAACATATCAATGAGCAATCTTGGTGAGCTGTCATGTATATGTTGAAAAGCGTGTGGCTGAGGGACAATCCCTGTGAGACTCCGCAGATGAGATTGTTGGTCTCTGATGTGAAGGGTGTCACTGTAGCTGTGGAGACATGTGGAGTATTGAAATACTATACAAAATAGTATAAGCGGGTGGAAAAATAGCACTCCTATGCAGTTATTGAACATCCACAGGGTTGTGTTCAAAGAGACAGCATTTGGGTCAAGGGTGTTAGTTAGAGGCAGATAATAATGTGATGTGAAAACGTGGTATGTACTGTGACAAAGGTCAGATCACCCTTTGATTTGCTGCAACAAGGACATGGTTGGATTGAATGGGTGACAGTGGACATATACGTGCAATATCAAAGAAGCAGCAAAACTGAAGGATGTGTGATGTGCACTTAGGATAAAGACATACCATCTATTGGTGGGACATTCTGAACATGGAGCTCCTACTGTGATACGAATCACTTTTTCCCTATCCTCAAGCTTATGCAGAGGTAGAGATGCATAGGGTGTTAACAATTGAAGGACTGTTGACTTACAAAACTCTGTCATGCCCCTGGGGTCTAAGGCCGGTGCAGATGGTCACACGGGCAGTGCCGCAGCAGTGGAGGTGGTGGCAGAGTAGCAAGTAACATAAGACCTGTAAAAGATAAAATGACAGGACGGGTATGAACACATCTGAGGCCTATTCACTGACAGTGTAACTATATGATGAGGGAATTGTCCAGTTATACAGATAAGGTACATTTGTGGCAGTGTTCAGCTACCACAATCAAAGATGGGCACCTCTCATGAGTGTGGCTGTGAAAGTGATCGCAGTGAGGCATACCTGGCTGGGTGCATGGAATGCGTTGTGATGCTGGTCCTTGTTGGAGGTGCTGCAGGAGGGGTTATTGCTGCTGCAGCTGTTGGCCTGAAAGGAGCAGACTTGTGAACTGTAAAATGGAAAGTTAGAAAGCAATAAAATTAGCAACTTCAGTCATCACCTTATGGGAGGAAGCTGTGTTAGGGTGACGTGAGAGATGGGTGCCATATCTAAAGTAGGAGATGTCTATTGTTTGAGGACAGTGTGACATGAGTGGGATGTTAGAGACAGTCTATATAGTTCTCTGTAGCTATCCACTGCAAAATAAACTTCAAGGTTTGTCTTGTCCTCAGTGAAATTCTTCTTTCTCTTGAGTGGAATGCTCAGGACAATAATGTCCGTAGATGAAGTGTGGTTGTACGTCATCTCGCAGCACCAGGGGAGCATGGTTCAGCACACAATGTGGGCTGTATTTCTGTAGTTTTAGTGATAGTGTGTCAGAAGTGTGTGACTTCTCTCAGGTGATAGCTGTTTCCGTAGTCTTTTCATTGTTTGATGCTATGTGGCAAAGGCAGAAGTATCAGACTACACGACATAGAACTGCTCTTATTGGCATATAGCTAATGTACATCTATAAAGTTACTGAGTAACATAACAGTCAATGTTTGAGTGATACGTGCCCATCCACTCTTGTAAGAGGGTGAAGATACATTCTCCTACTACTGGGCATTAATCTCTGCCTGGAGATGCTGGATTGCAACAAGGACGAGACTTACATCAACACTACATAGAATTACACTCATTGGTGTATGTCTAAAACATGCCTATAAAGTTACTAGTAGCAACTTAATGGTCGCATTTTAAGTTATACGTGGCCCAACCACTAATGTAAGGGGTGAGGATCCTGGTATTGGGAGTAAATCTTTGCTTCAATTTGCTGAATTGCAACAGGAAGGAAAGTTAATTAATTAATTAATTTATTTATTTATTCATTCAGAGTTTTATATAGCGCGAACTTGACCCAAAGGTATCGGGTATCAGAGCGCTTTACATGAGCACCAGTTACGTTACACAAAGACACATTCATTTTGGTTAGGCACGGGGAGATTAAGTGATTTGCCCAGAATAACAGGAAGTTGAGCGTCATTGCCGAGACTCGAACCCGGTTCGCCAGATTAGAGATCGACCCCCCTAGCCCGTTAGGCCACATCCTCTCCCAAATCATCCCAGTTAATCTCAGACGTTCGTGTACTGCTACATGTGCAGAGATCTCAGACCATAAATTTCCCTTTGTGATTGGACCCTGAGCATGCACATAAGAAAGTGAAAAATCTGGTGAATCAAATCGAACACATTCAATTCCGCTTGTTATTCCTTATTTCTGGCCAGAACTCTTTAACCAGAGATTTTGGCTGCTATGAGTAGCCTATTGGCCCGAGAGAAACTTTGGGGCATATTTATGAGAGCTTTGCGTCATGCTTGTACCAGTCAATGTCGTACATGTGTGACACAAACCTCGAAGTCAAAATTTTTAAGCCATGCAAAGTCACTTTGCGTGGATTTGAATGGCTTAAAAAAATACGGGATAATGGAATGCAGGGCAAATTGTTGTGTTGCACAAGGGAGGCAGTCCATGGGTGTTGTGGTGGGTGTTCCCAGTGCAACTCCCATGGTTTTTGACACATTCTGACTCGCTTTTTCCTCTTTCTATGTGTGCTGCATTCTGCAGCACACATAGAGGGAGGTGCCCCTTCCTTCAAAAACACAATCCTGCCTACAACACGGGCACCCTTGCACCATGGTGCAAGGGTGCCTGTGTTGGCGCTAGGCTGCCAAAATGGCACCAGAAGATGGGGAAAGGACAGGAATGCGCTATATTGGAAAAATGCAGTGGATTCAAGCCCTTTTGCTGTGATGCAGGGCAGTGCAGCAAGGTGACTTGCTGCAGTGCCCTGCGCCACTAATGTCACAAATATGCCCCCATGTGTTTCAGCATTTCTCGAGCCCAGTAACTGCTGTTACCAGGTCCATTGAAGATTACAAGCAACTCATAACAAGGCAAGTTATGATTTTCCGAAAATACAGAGGGCCTCATTTACAACAGTTTGCTGCAGGGCTGCGCTGCACATCACTTTGCAGTGTTGCCCAGTGTTGAAAGAAAGGGCAGGAGTGCATCGTTTCTCCGAGGTACGGTGCATTCCTGTCCTCTTACACTGCACTGGTGCACAAATGGCTGCCTAGCACCAACGCAGGCACCCTTGCACCATGGCACAAGGGTGCCTGCATTGAAATCAGATTGCTTTTGGGCAGGAAGGGTCACCTTCCTTCACAAAACAACAGTTACGCTAATCCTGGGGAGGCATATGGTTTTGACGCATCCCAGATTTACGCTATGTTGTAAATCTGGGAATGTTTAAAAAACCATGGCCGTTGAGTAGGGACACCCACCGCAAGGCCCATAGCATCCCCAAGACAGTGTGAGGCAACGCAGCGACTTGCGCTGCGTTGCATTACACCATGACTATGAGGCCATAAAAATCCACACAGGGTGGCTTTCTGTGGCCTCGTAGATATGGGTCTGCAGTGTGCATCGCCGGAATGTCAAAAAAAGTGGCGTTACGGTGGCACACTGGGCTTGTAAATAAGCTCGACAATATTTTGTCAAATGGAAAAGTCGAGAATAACACAAAGTCAGTAATATGCTATAAAAAAAAAAAGTTCGCTAAAAACGTAACGAAACAACTCTACTTGCCCCACCTTGTGAAATAGGTTGTAAATCCTGCAGGCAATAGTTACCACCCCACCATATTTTACAATTTGTCTCTAATATTTCATAAACGTTATTGGGTTAGAGTTTTGTTTAAAAATCATCCATGCAAATGTCCACAACACAGGCCGCGCACACATATAATGTCTGAGCCAAATCAGAAAGTCCCTGCCATGTCTCTTTATCACCGTCAATGTCACCTGTAACAATGTGCAGTGCAATGTTTGAGGAGCTCAGTAGCTTGCAGAGATGCTTTTTGTGCAGGTACAACTGACAGGCATGGCCATGCCAAAAGCAGAGTGGCTAAAATTAAACTACACAAACTCTGCATTCCGGGTTTTATAGGAAGGAACCCAAGGTCTGCTCCTTTTCTGCCACCCTATGTAACACCTTTGATGGCTGTTTGGATTAACCCTCCTCCCTTGAGTGGAAATCATCCTAAGGTTTAGGGCTTCGATTAGGAACAAACCTCTCCACCCCGTTAAATGCAACACCCAGGTGAAGGGACATAACCTGCCTGATTCATACAGCCCACAGGGCTCCATGGGGAGACACCTCACCACAAAAATATCAGGGGAGACTGCAATGCTAAGATCATCAGCTCAAACTAAACTGGTCCTTAAGCAGGAATTGGGCGAGGGCCCCATAGTCACAAAGTTGCCGCTTTGGGTTATTACAGGTTCAAGGGAACATGGTTTGCTAGGCACTCACATATCTGGATGTGTTTCTTAATGATAATATTAATTGGGGTCCCTGCTTACATAAAGGAGGGACAAAATGGGAAGAATCAATGGTGGTACTTAGCTTCATATCTAGACATGGGAGGTCATTTATCCACCATGGTGTCCCTAGTGAAAAGCATTCCAAATAGAACCTGAGATAAAATATATTTATAAGGAGAGTCCTGGAGCTACACTTCTCCTAGAGGTCGGCCTTCCATTGGTCACAAACCAAGTTACCTGTGCTCCACTGGTCCTCTGCTATCAGTCTGCTGTAAGTTCAGCACTCATATCACCAGATTGATGCTGAAAGACTTTAAAAAGTCAGAGCATGCCAACACAAACCTCTGGAATGATTATCTTTGTAGGACCAGCGAGGGCACTGTGGCAGTCATAAAGCTATGTATGATCATCTTGTAAAGTGCGCTACAAGACACAAATCATTGGTTCTAGTAAAGCCATAGGTACAACACACTCCACTCAGATATGTAGATTTGGTCTTGAACCTTACTGTGCTGCTTCAAGAAGCCCATGTTAGTCCCCTTTAGGATGGACTTGATAACAGAGATGCTAAACTTCACAAATGAAAGACACTCGGAAGGTGGAGATCCTTGCTTTGAAGGCAAACAAGCATTAGGTCGATCCTTCGGGCACTTTTGCATTTTGTTCCATTGTTCTCGCAGCTTCCTGAGTAAATACCTGCAGACGGTATAGTACCACAGTATCATGGTCAAAATATTGTCTGACAGAAATACCGTATTCTAAATGTCGTTTGCAAAAATATCACTCCTTTGGAGTTAATAATAGAACATTTATAGGGGTGATATGTTTGTAAACGATGCTTAGGATACCATATTTTTGTCACAAAATACTTCTGCGAATTATAATGGGACATGCAACTCCCACTTATGCTTTTACCGGGTTCCAAACGGCTTGTTTAGAGCTGCCAGATGTGTCACGGTAATGATTCTTTAGCTATTAATGTGTGAAATTTATGGATACACTTTTAGTAACTGACTGACTATGGAAAATGCCCTTTTTAAGGGATTTGTAAGCATTCCAGGAGACAAAATTCTATTTTACTTGGAGCACAAGAACTGATTAGCGAAAATAATTGGTTATGACAATGTGTTATCCTATTTTTTTGCTTTCTTTTTCTCCTCCTTGATGGATTGCTCATAGCATACTTCCACTGGTGGCATGAGGCACCAAAGAAAACCTGCCCATGCTAAATTAATCATCAGTTTAATGCCATAAGAAATTTCTGTGCTTGAATTATCTGCAAATAATACACATTTGGGGAAGTCCTAGCAAGGTAGGCAATAATAGAAAATTGTAAATTAGTAGATCAGTATTTTGAAGGGCTCGTTAACCTGTTTTTAGTTCTTTACAAAATACCCCACCTCCATAAACTGAATAATTAAATGTATTTTTGTTCATTGTTAAGCTGGCAAGACAGTTGACCCACTCTGTGGAATATGCTGTGAGTCGCTGTTTATGGATTTGAATTTTAGTAAGACCAACATAGCCTTTCATTCTTCTTCAGAAACATATCATTGGGTAACGGTAACACCTGATATTTACAGTGCTTATGAAGAGCAAAATTATGGTATGAAGCACTATAGTCAAAGGGGAAATAATGCTGATCACATCACACCCACTAAAAACAACCTCCATTGGCTACAGCTAAAAGCTAGGAACCCCTTCAGAAAGGTCTGCATCACCCACAAGGTATCCATGTTGGCCTACCAAGGTATCTAAAAGACAAACTACGCCTCATGGGAGGACACAGAGACAGAGACTCAAGAAAGAAATCCCAGTAAATCCCATCTCCTGCGGGACGTTCTAAACCCAACAAGGTTCAAGACAGTGAACTAGCCCTTCTGTCGCACAGCACCAAGACTCCGGTATTGCTTCTGGTTAAACTAAAACTCATTCATAATGTACAGTCCTTTCAGCAAATACTAACACACTGTTCACAGTGTGCTTTAATGCCTAACTCTTCCCCCTGAGACCCTCTTCTCCCCTCCTCGACCAGCTAATCTTGCTGTATTCTAGCTCCCCCGTCACTGTGCTTCTCTCTCTCCTTTAATTGATTTATCTTCCTTGTTTAATTCTAGTTTCATTTGAAGCACTCTTTTGCCCTTGTGGCCAGGCCCCCACTGTACTAATAAAGAAATATAAAAGCAAGTTATCGATATCATTATTGAAATACTCCGCATTTTTACTGGCAGGAGCTTTTCCTTGACCTTATCCCATAGGCTTTGTGTGTATTTTTGCAGGTTGAGGATCAGTTAAATAAACTTGCTTCACATAATGCCAGGCAGAAGTCAATACCTTGTGAAAACAGAGTCTGTCATAGTGCGTTTAAAGACACTGTGCACTTTCAGATCTCTTCATCGACCGAGGACACTTTGGCTTAAACCATTCAAGTGTGAAATGCACATCAATTGCTTTGAAGATTTGGTTTTTACTTTTTAGTCTCCGTGAAGATAAAGGGAAATGTGCTCAAGAACAGTACACAGTGGCCATTTCTTTGCATAAGATTTAGTAGTCAGAGAGTAAACTATTGTGAATAAGGACAATGATTTGTATTATTAGTATACTATGGGGCATATTATCAAGGGCCCATCGCCGCTTTAGCATCACTTTTTTGCCGCTAAACCGGCGATATTTTTATCGCCCTATTAGCAAGCTGTCGCTAACAGCCGTTAGCGACAGCTTTCTGGCGATAGCGGCCGGTTTTATTATCGCCTTGCATGCCAGCGATATTTATCGCTAATGACATGCAAGGTAGGCGTTCTGTCTCTAAACTTCACAAAAACGCCTGCTAACCGCACTTCGCCCTATTAGCAAGGATGGCCCGGACCCACGAAGCCATAAAAAATGTGTCGCTAAGGCCTGTTAACAGCAGGAATTTAAGACCAGAAAAAAGCAGGTCTTAAAAATGTGGAAAAGTCTTGGGCCCACACCTATGCATGTTTTTGGTGCTGGACTGCGCTGCAAGCAATGTTGCAGTGCTGCCCTGCGATAAAAATATTGGGGCAAATTTACAATCCCCTTGCGACATCTTTACGACACCGTTGCGCCACTTATGTGACGCAGCGGCATCGTAAACAATGCGCCACTATGCAACAGATTCACAACGTGACGCATCTAGTGAGATGCGTCACGTTGTAAAGCCCTGCGCTACATCATACCTGCGTCAGGTACAATGTATGCAGGGTGGGCGTTCCGTCCCAAGGAAGGCCCGTAAAAGTGACGCAGTGAAATCTACAAGATTTCACTGATTCACTTTCACGTCCCCGCTGCGCAAAACCTCACACCTGCTTGTAGCAGGCGTAAGGAGTGACGCAGCATTGCAAGTATAGGATGCCCCTGAGCAGTGCTGGAGTAGCGTCGCGCTTGCGACACGATTCCAGCACTGCGTCACCTATACGCTGCCTCTCCTTGCGCCACGGTGCGCTGCATTGTAAATGCAGCGCATCCATGGTGGCGCAAGGGGTTCCTAACATCACGCAAAATAACTGGTGCATCCCTGCTGATCTGCAGGGATGCGCCAGTCATTGCAAATCTGCCCCATAGTGCAGGAATGCGCACCATCACTAAGATAGTGCGCATTCCTGTGCCCCTGTCATGAAAAGTGTTCATGCGCTGCGACAAGACAGCAGTGCAACACTTCTCATCACGCCCTCCTTGCAACAGCATGGATGCGCTGTACTCACTGGACAGCGCTCCATGACGCAAGTAACGACAGATACGTCAGGAATCCTGACGTATCTGTCTGCGCTAAAGTCAGTAGCGGTCGGTGGTGGGAGTGCCGCCGGGTGCTGACGTGGGGCGGGGGAGGGGCAAGGTGGGGGGTAGTAAACTACGGATTACGGCCGATTACAGGTAAGTACACATATAAATAAATAAAACGAATTTCGTTGCGCGCGCTGCATCGCGGAGGGGTGGGCATGTTCTCCATGCAGGCTGTAATGCAGCCTGCATTGCGAACAGGAAAGTGTGCATGACTGCATTGGGCCGAGCAAACAGTCGTTGCGCACTTGAGTGGGCATGCCAATCCGCCCATGCCCTGCTCCGTGTTTGGAGCAGTCCTACCCACCCTCCCCCGAGGATACATAGCATGATTACATCAGTTGGTCAGCCCTTGTGTTCCCCCTTTATAAATGATTTTTTGGCTTCTCTGAGCCCGCACTTCCCGCTTCCCGCCGCTGCTGCCCCTGCGGCCCCGCACCCCTGTCCTCGCCCATTCCCGCATCCCAGCTGATCGATCCTCCACCCTCCCCACATACATGGTGGACGATGCGCAATTGCGCAGCGGACACGCGCTATTGACGCACAGATGGTGCGCTTAATACAAGCCCGTCTGCACCCGTCCGCAACCCAACCACGACCAGTGCCAGGAACCATGGATCACTGGCCACCCACTGCTACAGCACAGCCACCCTCCATGCACTCAACCATGGAAAAGTCAGAGACTGACAACAGGCCTCGGCTAACATGACCCACGGCCAGTTCTCCTGCCTCCACTGCCGCCAGAGCGTAATCACCACCCCGGACTCCAACACAGACGACGCCAGCACCGGCGACACCCTAAGATGCATCCTCCTCAACGTGCGCTCCGTGCACAAACACGCCGTGGAAATCTAGAACCTACTCGACTCTCTCTCGCCCGACATCGCCTTCTTCACAGAGACCTGGAGCAACGCCTCCTCCGCACCCAACATCAACCTCGCCATCACAAACGGATACAAGATCCAGAGGCAGGACCGCCACAACCACCCGGGAGGGTGCCTCACATTTGCCCACAAAACCACCCTCCGCCTCACCACCTCCAGCAAATCCTTCCCCACCGCCAAACACCTGCACTTCCAGATCCAGTCCAACCACAACTCCACACTCCCAGGAACCCTCATCTACAGACACCCCGGCCCACAGACTCACCAGCCAGCCCACCATCTCCACCTGGCCGCCAGTCACAGCCGAAGACACCGCCTCAACCATGATAGGCATCCACTCAGGGGCGCCCACCAACCCATGCGCTCCTCACGTCTACCACAGAGCCATGGACACCATCACACACAAACTACAATGCACCATCAACACCACCTTCAAAACAGGCACCTACCCAGATGACTGGAAGCGTGCAGAAGTCTGGCCCCTGCTCACAAAGACCACAGTTGACCCCACCGACCTCAGAAAAATACCGGCCCATCTCGCACCTCCCCTTCGCGCACGAAGTTGCAAAGTGAACAGTCAACAGGGAACTGACACGATTCATTGATGGCAACGCCATCCTCGACCCGTCACAATCAGATTGCGACCAACCACAGCAACGAGGCCGCCTACTCACCGCCACAGACGACATCCGCACCCTCCTGGACCAAGGCCACTCCGCAGACCTCATCCCACTCGAGCTTTTAGTGGCCTTCTACACCGTCTGCCACCGCACACCTGTCGCAAGAATACACGACGCCGGCATACAAGGTACAGCCCTAGAATGGATCCGATCATTCCTCCCCGGAAGGAGCCAAAGGATCAGACTGCCACCCTTCCTCTCCTATCCCACGTAAATCACATGCGGACTCCCACAGGGGTCATCTCTGAGCCCGACCCTATTCGACATCTACATGGCCCCCCTCGCCGCCACCGTCCGACAACACGGCCACAACATCGTATCCCATGCTGATGACACCCAGCTCACCCTCTCCCTCACCAAATACACCACCGCCACCAGACTCAACTTCCAGGAAGGAATGCAGGACGTCGCAGTCTGGATGACCAACAGCTGCCTGAAGCTCAACGCCGTGAAGACAGAAGTCCTTGTCCTTGGAACCACCCCTTCAGCATGGGACAACACCTGGTGGCCTTGGCCCTCGGAAGCCCACCTACCCACTCGAACAAACCCCAGAAACCTCGGCATCCTACTCGACCCATCCCTCACCATGAGCAGACAGGTCTACGCCGTCACCTCCAGCTGCTTCAACACCCTCCGCATCCTCCGCAAGCCCTTCAAATGGATACCCCCGGAGTCAAGGTAGACAGTCACCCATGCACTCATCACCAGCAGACTGGACTATGGAAACGCACTCTACGCCGGCATTTACAAGTCCCTACTCCGCAAACTGCAGTCATTACAGTACACCGCCGCCAGACTCGTCCTCGGCATTCCCCGGCACGAACACATCAGCCAACACCTACGTAGACTCCACTGGCTCCCTGTGGAGAAAAGAGTCACCTTCAAAATCCTCACTCACGCACACAAATGGCTACGCATCAACGTAACCAAATATCTCAACGACAGAATCAACTTCCACGTACCCAAATGAGACATCCGATCTTCCAACCTCGCACTGGCAGAAATCCAGCGCATCCACAGAGCCTGAGCAGGCGGAAGATCCTTCACCCACATTGCATCAGAGACCTGGAATGAGCTACCGGCAGCCATCAGAGGGGCCCCCTCCCTGAACAGCTTCAGAAATACCCTCAAAACCTGTCTCTTTTGCTGACAGATCTGCGCTCCCCACCCCTCAGTGCCTTGAGACCCTCACGGGTGAGTAACGCGTTTCGAATTACCCTGGTTGATTGATTGATTTTTGTTATCATCATGTGATGATTGTTCCTCATCTACACTGCTTGAGGTGGTGAGGCAACGCTCTTCCGCCATAGCGGTAGAGCCGCCACTGGTGGTGCGTCATCTACGTGTGATGGCATGAGCGACTCACTCCCCGGCCCTCCTGCGCTACGCATCCCACCTTCTCCTTACCTGGACATTGATCCCGTTGCGCAATTCATTGCACTCTCTCCAAATCTGTGACTCAGCCAGCAGGAGCCTGAGCCAGGTGTGCTTTCACCGGGCTGGGTACAGCAGTCTCCACGTAGTCCGCTGGTGGACATCCCGATGCAGTTGATGCAGCAGTGCTCCGTTAGGCGTGTAGTTGCAGCGCACAGACCACACAAGTTGGGCGTAGCACAGGGGCCGCACCCTCCACAACATCCGGCCAGCCCAACATCATCCGTCCTGTGATGCAGGGAGATGGCACCCACCGTTGGTTATGCCCTCCGTGCACCCTGGTGTAGTGGTGTATTGTAGTATGCCATGAGGACCTCACTACGTTGGTGCACAGGAACGCCTCTACCATTAACTGCACCAATGTGCGCAAGGCTGACTTCACAATCAGGTCAGCAACGTGTCTCCATGTGACCTGCCAGACTTCACCACCAGGTACGGGCGATGGTCGCACATCAATGTCTCCCGCCACGGCTCATCGACTCCACAGCTCCTCCGCATCCCTCTCCAGGCGCAAGTCCAGCGAGGTATCCAGGCTCCAGGCGCAAGTCCAGCGAGGCATCCAGGCTCCAGGCGCAAGTCCAGCGAGGCATCCAGGCTCCAGGCGCAAGTCCAGTGAGGCATCCAGGCTCCAGGCGCAAGTCCAGTGAGGCATCCAGGCTCCAGGCGCAAGTCCAGCGGGGCATCCAGGCTCCAGGCACAAGTCCAGCGAGGCATCCAGGCTCTCATCCTGGTCATCCTGGATGTTGGGTGGCTTGAGGGGGTTGTTGTTGTGTGCTGCACTTGGCCCTGGGTGCTCAGATCCACATTTATATATATTTTTTTACATCTTTTCAATGGGAGGTGGACTGATAGGTTATTTTAGCAGAGTCCACACTTGCGGGTTAGTGTGCGTTTTATGGCCGCTAAAATGTTATCGCTGGATTCCGCCCGCTATCGCCGCTTTTGATATCGCCATCGCGCAGGTGTTAGCGTGAGTTTTGGCTGAAGCTATCGCCTGTTAGCAACGTGTTGCTAATACATCGCTAACAGGGCGAAAGATAATTGCGATAGACGGCGATAAAATAACTAGCGCTAACCTTGGTTAGCGCTAGTTATCGCCATTCCTTGCTAATATGCCCCTATGTGTTGCAAGGTGAACGTATTTTGGAGTATGGCAGGGGTACCTTACCATGTAATACTTGTACAATAAACAAAGATGGACCCTGGGGACTCTCTCAGTTTACCTTCTCTTAGTCCTGGTAGAGTGGCAAAGAGAAGACAGGCTACATAGAGGAACATGTGTTAAGCATTTCACATCTTTTTTTTTAAATCTTTTTTTTTCCTCACATCACCTCTGAGAAGCACCAACTGAGATTCTGACGCCCTGGGGGATACTTACAAAAAAATGTCAGAGCGCGGAGCTGCGCCAAATTTGGCAGCGCCGAACTCTGACATTTGAAAAACACAGGGATGCACTGTTTTGATAACAATACAGCACACCCCTGTGTTTTCCCTAACACTGGTGCTAAAATTAGCTGCCTAGCGCCAACACAGGCACCCTTGCACCATAGTGCAAGAGTGCCTGCGTTGCAGGGAATAATTGTTTATGTGCAGGAACGTGTTCCTTCCTGCACATAAACAGTCCATAATGGTGATTTGTTACTTCTATTTGTGCTGCATTCAGCAGCACACATAGAAGTAGCAAACCGTTATTATTTAATGATTGTTTATGTGCTGGAAGGGCCACCTTCCTGCAAATAAACAATCATTAATGGTATTTTGCCACTGCACACAGACTGCAGCACACATAGAAAAAGCAAAAACGAGGAGAATTAAAAGTATTTCTTCTTGTTGCGTCATTTTAACGCCTACTCTTGCATGGCATTAGTTTTTGGCACTGCCTCAGATTTGCACCTCCTTCTAAATCTGGGGGACAGCCTCAAAAAGCAATGGGTGTTGCAGTGGAATGTCCACAACAACACCTATTGCACGCCCCTTTCACACAGATACCTGCGTGAAAGGGTAGCATTTCTACAAAGTAGCGTTAAGCCACAAAAAGTGGCTTAACACTACTTTGTAAATTTGGTGCAAGGCATACCGCCACAGGAATGTAAAAAAAAGTGGCGCTCCGGTGGCGCTAAAGGCTTGTACATATGCCCTCCTATGTGCTCAATATTGGGATCAACTTCCGCGAAGTCCGCTGGGCAGCGTCAACTAGTTTCGACCTCCACAGTCATTACTGACTTGAGAGAGTATAATCATTGGACATGATGTTACTCATCCTGTATTTAGCTGTCCCACAACCCTTCTCCCTCAACCCAGTGTTTGTTCTTCCTGTCCACTTCTTTAAAATACAACACCAATCTATCCCAGGCTTGCCATGTGGGTGCAAGGGGTTGACACCAGAGTTTACAGATTTCCCTACTTGCAAGTAAAATCAGATAAAAAAGAAAATCATGTTTCGATACTTTACTTTATTGGGAGGGGGGTGCCTCCAGACGCCTGCTGAACTAGGCCAAATATAATCAGAATGGGGCTTACCTCCATGGTGGTTCCTAGAGAATCAGAAATGGTCTTACCCACGCCTGACCAGAATTCTTCCAAATTTGGGCAGGTGGCGAACATATGTACATCATCAGCATCACAACTGCCGCATAGATTGTATATCAAATCTTCGCTTCCCCTTATTTTTGCCAATTTCTTCAGGGTCCAATATACTCTATGAAGAGTGAAGGAGTGGTTTTTCCTTAGTGCAGCAGATTTCATCACCAAATAAAGAGTAGACAAAGATACTTGCCATATCTTTTCCAGATCCGTGCCCAGCAAATATCCATCCCATGCGAGGTGAGGAGGTTTCATATTTTCCTCAGCTGCCTTCATAAGATGCTGATAGCAGTGAGCCACTTCCTTCTTCATAGCCCAAGGGTTCTGAAGATCCTTCTCCATTTGGTCGGGCTTGGAGTCTATCCTACCCTGGCTCTTGAGCCATGAGTTCACTTGGTAGATTTTAAACCTGGAGAGTGCCCCGTTTTTTCTGCTATTCCAGTTATCCCAGGATAGCCTCTGTTCGCCATCCACCATCTGGCCACATCTGTTTATGCCACTCTGTTTTAGAGGTTTTACAAGGCTGTCAAGCAGACACTCTGGAGTCCCCGGGGAATCCCATATTGGGGACAACTTGCTATAATATGAGATACCCAGGAGTGACCTGACCTGACCTGACCTGATCTTGTACCATATTCTGGCAGCTGTCTGCAAACATTTTAAACGAAATTTTTAAATAATTTTGGTGCCCCGAACTTATATGAAGAACCTTCCTCCAGCCAGATAGCATGGCACTGAACATTACACCCAGCAATGTCTTATCCGGGTGAAGGAGTAGTATTCTATTATTTTTCAGCAGAAAAGCCCAATAATAGAGCTATAAATCTGGAAACCCTAGACCTCCTGCCCCTAGCTTCCTTCTCAGCTTCTTCCCGGAGAGTCGTATGCCCAAGCTAGCCCAGATGAAAGACGTGATCTTCCCTTGTATATCCAGGAGAGCCTTTTAATCAAAATTTGGTGGAATATTGTCAAACAGAAAAGTAAATTTGGGTAGAATAGACATTTTAACTAAGTTTATCCACCCATATATAATAAGGGCAAGGTTCTGCCATCTCTTTAGCAGCCTATCTGTTTAGCTACCAATCCTCCCAAGGTTAACCGCTGGAATTTTTACTAGATCTTGAGTAACTATTGCCCCTAAATTTCTCATTTTTTCAACACTCGTTATCCCCCTGCAGCTGTGATTCTAAGACATTATCTCAGTTTTTTCCTCATTGACCTCGTAACTGGAGAACCTGCAGAAATTTTTCACTTCTGTCATAAGGTGTAATATAGCAGTTGTGGATTCTGAGGTGTAAACCATTAAATAGTCAGGGGCAGATTTATAAGCCCCTTGCGTAATTTTTGCGCCGCTGTTGCGTCACTTTTTATGACGCAGCAGCGGTGTAAAAATGCGGCCTATTTACAACGTGACGCATCTAGGGAGATGCGTCATGTTGTAAAGCCCTGCATCACATTATACCTGCGTCAGGTATAATGTATGCAGGGTGGGCGTTCCCACGCAAAAAAGCCTCGTAGAAGTGACGCAGTGAAATCTACAAGATTTCACTGCGCCACTTCTAGGACGCCACTGCGTCAAAACCTTACGCCTGCTTAGAGCAGGCGTAAGGAGTGACGCAGCACAATGAGGATAGGCTTCCCCATGTATTGCTGGAGTTGCGTCGTGCTTGCGACACGACTTCAGCAATACGTGACTTTTGCGCCAACAGATGTGTCAGAATTTCTGACGCATCTGTCAATCCTTGCGCCGTATTGTAAATACGGCGCATCCATGGCGGCGCAAGAGTTTCTCAGGGTGGCGCAGGTAAAGTGACGCATCTCTACAGATGAGTCACTTTCTTGTAAATCTGCCCCTCAGCATTTAGAGATATTTTCCTGGAATATTCTCCTGCCACAAAAGGTTTTATCTCCACATTCAATCTTAAACTTTGGGCGAGAGGTTCGATATAGTGGTCGAAGAAGATAGACGATAAAGGGCAGCATTGCCTAGTCCCCCTTTTCACTGGTTTACATAGATTGTCATTTACCAGGACCCAGGCGATTGAGGAGTTGTACATCTTATTTGAAATATCTATCAGGGCTTTGCGCACCCCAAAATGTTCCAATACCATTATTAAGTACCTCCAATTGACACAGTTGAATACCATATTTGCATCCAAGGACACACTTGTCATTGGAAACCCTAAGGTTGTGGCTACGTCTATGGAGCCTATCAAGGTGGGGATCAGCTCTCTCATGTTCCACCCTGGCAGGAAACCCTTCTGATCCTCATGTATCAGGCTCCCCACTACTTTGTTCAACCAAGCAGCTAAAATGCTGCAAAAAAATTTATAATCACAGTTAAGTAGCACAATTGGGTGGAAAGAATGGCACTGTAGGCGATTATTTCCGGGTTTTGGGATAAATGAAATCATTGCATTGTTCCAGGACTCCGGGGTTGACAGGCCTTCTACCAGTGTGGAATTAAACAGCTTGACCCAGGCCGGGATAATCCCATCTACAATTAGGGTACACATTTCATTGGGGATCCTGTCTGGACCTGGGGCCTTCCCTCTTTTTAGCTTGTTGATTGCTTTCAGAATTTCCCTACCTGTAATTTCTTGACACAGGTATTGCTGCTGATCTTCAGTAAGCCTGGGGAGGTGTTTATCTGAGAGCCAGTTATCAAGATCTTCTTTATCTACAGTTAGGGTTTCTGAGTAGAGTTCTTGGAAAAAGTTACTGAAGGCTGCCTCAATTTTTACTACTTTCCTCTGTAATCCTATTCAGTTTCTCTTCTTGGATCTTTCTGATATAGTACCGGCTCCTATTTCTCTGCTTTTTCCAGGCTAGCAGCTTCCCACACTTTCCCCATGCACAATGTCCTTAAATCTGCTGGCTTCCCATTGCTGTGACTCCTTCTCCTCTATCTTTAGTTTAAACTTTAGCTGTAGGTCTCCCAATGTTCTGTCATCCTCTTCCTTTCTTCCCCACTTACTACTTTGGCCTTTAGCACCTCTTCTAATTTTACAATCTCCTCTTCTTGTTGAGAGAACACTCCCATTTCCTTCCTCACCCATTCTATTGAGAGACTTTTAACCCCTTCCGTGCTTCCGTCGGCCAACGGCCGTCGCGAGCACTACCTCGCTAGTGCTGCGCACGTCCGTTGGCCGACGCGGCCCCGCCCACTCTTTTAAACTGCCGCACCGCGGCGGAATTCGCGCCGCGGTTAAAGGGTTAAGGGTTCCTCTTAACCAAGGCTTGTAAGCATCCCAAACTATATGCATGTATGGGTGCAGATGTCATATTCCAACCAAAAAACTCTTCTGTGCCTATCATTACCTCTGAGATGATCTCAGGCTGTAACAGGATTCTCCGGTTGACTGTGCACCTCCTGATATGATTACACCCCCTCAGATCGATCTTTATGAGCAGGGCTGCGTCATCCAACAAGTCGATGGGAAGATGCTCAACCCCGTTACTTTCTCCACTTCCTTACTAACTATGAAGAAATATTCCAGTCTAGAGTAGTGGCCATCTTTTTTTGCTATGGAATGTATAATCCCTGCGACCCCCTTTCTACTCTACACCACACATCACAGATATTGAAGTTGTCTGCCATGGCAAACAAATATGCCCTCATTTTTGCAGAGCTGATCTGGATATGTGTCGAAGGACTATCCAACAGGATATTAAACCCCTCCCAAAATAATGGGGGCATTAAATTCCACCTTTATTTCAGCGACGATCCAGCGTCTACCCTCATCTGCTCTATACCGAACTAACTCCTCACCTGAGTTTACCCTGAATAGCATAACTATACCTTTAGTGCAGTGTGAATGGTCAGTAGAGACCATATTTTCTACCTATCTTTGGTTTGAGAAGAGATCTCTACATTCCTGTCTCAGAAGGTGGGTTTCCTGAAGCATGATGATTTGAGATTTATTCTCTTTTAGATTTGCAGGATTAATCGTTGTCTTTTCTTCACATGCAGGCCATTTACATTTCAACATAGGATTGCAAGAACCTGTCCACTACTCGGATTATCCCCCCCCTCATCCTTGTGTTCATACTCGATCTTGGTCTGGGTTGCTATGTGGTGCTTCTCCCATGATACTAGTATTACATTTTGAGGACTTAAAACTATTTTTTTTTCCTATGCTCCCCACCTCGAGTACACTCTCCCATGGCAACGCTCCCATCTCTGTCTCTAGCCATTCCTAATGCATGCTTGAGCTCTTTCCTCAGGAGTGCCAATTTATACCACTTTGTTTCGCCTCATCCTCTTTAGTTAGTCCGGTCGTCTGGTCCTCCCCCTTTCTTGACCTGCACTATAAATTGATCTGCCTCCTCAATGTCCAGGGTCCAGGAAGTTGTGCATTTTATTTGGCCACATGATCTTCAAGATTGCAGGGAACCTCATTTGAACATTGGCACTCATCTCCCTCAACTCCTCCATTCACTTCCCCAGCTCCCACTGTCTGTCCGGGATTGCTTGGGAGATGTCTGATCTAATCTTGAAGGTAAACCCCATGGATTGCATTGACTTCTTTTTCAGGGCTAGGCCCAGAAATTTCTCTTTCACAGTATAGAACTGAAAATTCACCAGGATCTTCCAAGGTTTCTTTCAACCCGGGTGCATGTTAAATGGATCCCTATGTGGCCACTGAATTTCTGCCCCAAGATCAACTGAGGTGTCATCTTGCGGAAATGAACTTTTCAACAAATTATTACATAGAGTTTAATGTCCACACCCTATTCGCCTTCAGTCACTCCCACAATTCTGATGTTGTTCCTCCTAGTATTATTTTCAATCTTTTTCAGCTTATCTCTCTGTTTTTTCTCTTTTTGCCTTAATCATGTCACCTCTTGTGAGTTCTCCTGTGCTGTTGAGCTAAGATCCTGCACTCTGTTCTCTAACTCCTGCGTGCGCTGGGCTAGGCTCTCTATCTTCTTCTCTAAGCCTGGGCAGGTCTCCTGCATTTCTCTTTGGTTTGCCTTGGAAATTGTAAAATGGTCTTTGATTTCCTGCATTAACTGGCTAAGCATTTCCAGCCTCTGGGACTACTACTTCCCGAGTCTGCATCCCCAGAGGCAGTAGCCAATCTCTGATCCATGCCCTTCTCCCTTGCGGCATCTCCTGCGGCTGGAACTGTAACGTCCACTGTCAGGATGGAAAATATATTTTGTATAGGCATCACACAATGTATTAAGAGGGTTACTGGGACTGCCCCACCTGGCTTACCGGGTTCTATGCCCCTAGTCCTGCTCTCACCACTATCCTGGTTGAAACTGGCTGTGCCACCACCTCCACCTTCCTCTAGGTTCCTCTTGTTATCTTTTAGGTCAAGCTTAACTTTAAAAAATTATCTAAGGGATGGCATAATTCTGGAGGTTTGAGCATTTAGGAGGTTTGGTCTCACCTTTGAGAGGGATAAAGGGGCTGCAGCTATTGGTAGCTTCCTAAATTGAGAATTCTTAGGGGGGCGTACATTGCCCCGTGGTTTGGCCTGCCTACCCGGGAGCTTGTCAGGTAGCTGGTAGCTGCTTTCCTTATTCTTCAGACCTTCTTCAGAGGCTGCCCAGTGAGGATTTTGAGATCTCAGCATATAGCGGTTGCCAACAGCTTCCTTTAATAGCCCGTCTGCCATATTAATTATTATTTTTTAAAGCATTTCACATCACCAATATGGACGATAAGTAATTGACACGACTCAAGAGAAATCCAACACCAATTTATAGAAATAGCTCTGACACCAAAACGAAATCAATACATACAGTATAAGCAGAGTTATCAATTTTAAAGCATTAAATGAATCAGTACTTTTCAATGTGGAAACATTAACGTTGTGGTAAATGGGAAAAAACGCATATATGCAATCGGTTACTTAGAAAGGGAGTTAAACGGAATCCACTCAGAGTCAAGGTCTCGTGAGTCCTTAGACCAGTTCACAACAGCTAGCACAATTGTTCCTGGCTCAGGGAAGTGGGGTGCAGAGGTGCACTTTAGCTGTCAAACGGAGCTGACAATCAGGCTTCTGGTGTTGGAAAGGCTACCTTAGCAAAAAGGTACTTGCGGGATGAGTTGAGCTTAGGAACTTAGGAATTTAAGCAAGGAGCTGGCCCGGGACTAAGAGTCTCCAGGCAGATCCGATCTACCTCACATGGGGTACTCAGGATGCAGAGGTGCTCTTGGCTATCCGTGGTGCTGAACTATATCCGTGGCCAGAGGAGCTGGCAGGCGTGGTAAGATAGGGTGAAAACAAATGCAAGGTCTATACGATGGAGCCACCGGGATGATTGGTTGTTCGTGCAGGTGGATCTCTTCTCTTGAAGCATTGAGTAAAGCAGGCTGTAGGCGGACTGAACACCAACAAGCTTTGGCACCTGGAAGCACTCCAGTTGAAGAACTCTTCATCCAGAGGACCAGGGAAACGATGTAGAAATCTGAGCCTCGCTGAGGGTTGGGACTACAGTTACCAGAAGCCACCTGCCCAAGGACTTTGAGAAGCCACGCCGGACGGCTCAAGGAACAGGATTTCAAGGTCCTGGACTTTGCAGTTTGTGCCTGCTAACTGCAAGGGACTAGTTCCTCTAGCCCAATGGACTTCTTGTGAAGTCTGGAGTTTGCAGAGGGTTTCACCTTCCTTTTGGTCCCAGCCTCTTGCCAAAATTCTACAGGTGCAGGGTGTCTGCCACAAGTGCAGATCTTAGCACCTATCTTCATTGAGTCCTGCCTTGTCGTGGAAACGGGTTTCTTCTTGTTATCACATCGAATCTGTGGTTTTGTTGAATGGGGTGCCCCTTAAATGTGAGCAGAAGTGTCACCTCCTGCTCACACAGGTTTTTTGTCTCTGACTTCTGGGAGCAGCATACACTCCCCAGCATGAGGTCAGACTTCTGTCTTGGCGGCAAACCTTCCAAAAAGCCCGCCAAAGCATGAGAACACTGGGTTTACTTGGTTAAGAAGCACAGTTTTGATACTACAGAGGAAATAAATCAGGCATGCCATCATGAAGCTGGACTGTAGTTAATAACCATATGCCAGGACATGTTATCCGATGGGCCACCGGTCACTTGCAGTGGAATTACATTTGGAATGCTACCACAGGGCAGTATATGCTTATACATATACTTTCACACATATAATATAATGCACCCTGCCTCCTGGGCTATAGGAGGCCTACCTTAGGGGTGACTGATATACATTAAAATGCAGTGAGGTGACCCTGTCACACATGGTGTGAGCAGGGTCGCACTCAAGCAGGTAAGCTGCTCATGCAAGGCTGACATGGTAGACCTGCAGACTTTTCCCAGGTCACTCAGGGTGGCACAATAAGTGCTGCTGCTCTGGTACTCCTTTTACATCCGTGCCCTGGGTACCACTGGTGCGCACACTAGGGCCTTACAGGGGTGTAAATGTACTTGCCAATTGGGAGTACCAATTCACATTTCATGGTTTAAGGGAAAGAGCACTGATGCTGGGTCTGGTTAGCAGGACACAGCACACTTTCAGATCAACTACCACAGCATCTAAGAGCAAAAAGTGGGGGGATGACCATCCAAAAAGGGCACTTTAAAACACTATGGAATATTAAATGTTTGAAAGTCATATATTTAGCCAATTCCCTCTTATATGAATGCTGACTTTACATGTTCTTTGTTGCCGGTATCTTGTCTACGCACGTCGATTCTCCTTCGTCATAGTCTTTACTCTTTGATTGTGAGTCTTCACTTTAACAATTTAAAAAATGACAACTATTTTCCGTAGAAATTCAATAATCACCTTTTCCCCAAAAAAGGACTTGCTCTTCTCTGGACCATGTACCACCTTCAACTCAGCAAATTAACTGTGCATGGATGTGGGGCCAAGAGGGAAACAAATGATTACAGAGAGGAAGTCTGGGATGCAGTGAAGACTGCAGGTAGAGCCATTACCATCATGTTTACCTCCTTTGTCAAACTCCTTGGTTTTTGAGGATGTACCATGTTCACTTATTCCCCCACTGAGCTCCAAGGCAAAATAACAAATGTCTAGTAAGAGGCTGGAAGTAAGGTAAACATATTCAAACTCTCTCTTCGCAGAGAATTCCTCCCTTTCTCATATATTGGATATTAATGTCTGAAACTGGATCTATCCATTCATGTCCTGACACTTCTATACCATTCATGACTGAAGTCCTCGTAGGAATTGTGTGTACATATGTATTTGTGTGGTATTTCACAAATGTAGCCAAAAGACAGCACAACACTGCACAGGGTCAAACACAAAGATACAATCAATGAGTGACTAGAGGGAAAGCTGGGTTTAGAGTGGGGAGATGGGCTTTTATTTCATCAAGAGGTAGTGTTCTTTAAAGTGCTGTGCTTTCAGGGCTTTCTTAAATTGTAGAAGGGCGGTGGTGGTCATGCTTAATACAGGAATGTTGTTCAAGATCCTGTGTGTACAAATGGAGAAGGCCCATTGCCTGTTTTTTTTCTTTCCATCAACTCCAGTCTAATGGTGTTATCACTGCGGATGTATGAAGTTACAACGTATGCCTTTACCATGCATGCCTTTATTACACGTCCTTTACCACACAATGCCTTTACCATGCATTGCCTTGAACACGCAAGGTTTTTTCACACATATGCGTGTATCACGCATGCCTTTACAACTGCAAGGTAAATATATCAGGTCAGCGAAACCCCTTTTAAAATATATAAATTTTTTTAACGCTCGCACTGATTTGCATATACCTGGAAGAATGAGTTAAATAATATTAGACTGCTGTGGAAATGTAACCCTATTTGCACATACAGATGGACAGTGTAAAAACAATTGCAGTACTATGGACGCAACTATGCTGTATTAATATCTATACTGCAATGTTGACAAAAACGTGATTACATCAATGGTGCATTATGGTTACTGAAAGATATTAACATCACCCTGAGTCACATGACAGCAGTGCGCATAAAAAGAGCATGCAGCTACGTTTATTTGCAAACCTCTCTCACCTGTGAACAAGGCTAAAGGGAAGCCGAAACGCGTAAGGAGTGGAAAAATGAGAGTGCTGTTCTTTTCATGAGGAAAATAAATGTGTGTTGTTTTTGGAAATGGGGCTCGGCATTTTTTGATGTTATATATATATATTTTTGTTTTTTTGTTTTTGTTTTGGCAATAACTTTGGGGCCGTTTGATGAATTTCACGAAATTTTCAAAATTAGTACGACCTCGATTCACCTGCTGTGTTGAAAGTTTCGGGGTGATTTGTCAAGCAGGGGCTGAGAAAAAGCGGGGTCTCAAAACGCTTATTCCCCATGCAATTTCCGATAGTGATTTCGAACACGACTACAACCCGAACCTCTAGACGGAATTACCAGAAAGCAACCTATTTGGTATAAATACATTCAGTACTTTTCAAGATATTTAAAGAAAAATAAATTTGTATATCTTTAGGCGCAAATCCTCAGCGAATCCATTGTGTTGCTAACAAATCGTCATGCTAACAGGAATGCTATGATTGGCCGCAGTCTGAGTAGAAAGTTGCAGCCACTATTTTATATGATGGGACACCATCCCAGGGTGCTCAAAATAAATGTTGAAAGCTGTAGAAGGGGTCAGGGTAGAGGTACCCTCACCCCATGGGTAGAATATATGGAACTCTGATGGACGCCTTATGTGAACAAAATGCCCAAAACCATTTTTTTTGGCACGTGCGGATATTGGCAAATCCAGCGCGTGCCTCAGCGCAGCCCCCCTGTAAATTTGCAGCAGATTCACAAATTTTGTGAAAAATTTAGAAAAAATATATATATTCAATCGCTCACTCAGACACTAATGCACTCACTCACAGACCCACGTATACTCTCTTACTCCCACTGACAGAATCACACAGAAACTGTCACACCCACTCACAGACCCCCTCAGAGACCCATGCACCCACTTACACACCCACTCACAGACCCCCTCAGAGACTCATGCACCTATTTACATACCCACTCAGAGACTCACATACCCACTCATAGACTCACACACCCACTTACATACCCATGCAGACACTCACACACCTATTCACAGACCCACTCAGAGACTCACACACCCACTCTGACAGAACCACTCAGACATTTATGCACACACTCACATACTTCCTAAGATACTCATGCACCCACCCACATACCCACTCAGAGACTCATGCATCGACTCACAGATCCACTCATACACTCACACGCCACTGAAACAGCCACTCAGGCATTTATGCACACACTCACAGACTCATTCAGACACTCATGCACTCACTCACAGACCCACCCGGATACTCACACACACACACTCTCAGATCCACTCAGACATTTGCACACACCATTACAGACCCACTCAGATGCTCATGTACTCACTCGCAAACCCACTCAGACACTCATGCACCCACTTACAGACCCACCCAGAGACTCATAAACCCAAGTCACATACCCACTCAGACACTGACGCAGTCATTCACAGACACACTCAGACACTCATCCATCCATTACAAAGCCATTCAGACACTCATGCACACACTCACAGACCCACTAACACAGTCACACACCCACTCACACACCAACTCAGACACATTTGTACCTACTCTCAGACCCACACAGACACTCATCCACCCACTCACAGATCCACTCAGACACTCATGCAACCACATTTCAGACCCACTCATACACCCACTCACAGACCCATTCAGACACTGACACACCCACTCACAGACCCACAGAGACACTAACATACCCATTGACAGACCCACTCAGACACTCATGCACCCACTCACAGACCTATTCAGACACTAATACACCCACTAACAGACCCACTAACAGACCCACTCAGACATTATTGCACCCACTGACAAACCCACTCAGGCTCACACACCCACTCAAAGACACACCCATGCACATACCCATTTAGACACTCACATGCCCACTCCCAGACCCACTCAGAGACTCCTCCACCCAATCAGAGACACACCCATACACTCAAACACCCACTGACAATCACTCAAACATTTACACAAATTTACACACTTACAGACCCACACAGAGACTCACTCACACACCTACTTAAGGAACACCCTGTTGCCTTTCTCTGTGACGTAAACGACATCACTTCTATATACCCTCCATGTCAAAGCATAAATTGTTGTTGTAAATGGAGCCCATGTTATGGTCTCTGAGGAATGCAGAAATAGTTTTATTCACATGATTCCTGGCTTTGTCTATCTGTGGACAGAATTCATTTGACTACTTCCATTTCTGCCTTAGGCAAATGTTGCAGAACACCAAGGCAGTGTGAGGGAAAAGTGACGTTTAATGAGCAAAGGTAATATTCATTAGGATTTGCAGTCCTACTCCAGTAAGTATGCCTGGGCCATAGCCACCACAGTGCACAATCATGAGGTCTGGATGTTGGCAATCCACAATGCTTTCAACCAAAGGCAGGAATGAATGCAACTTTAATCTTCTCTGGCCAACCCAAGTAATGTCCACTTTAGGCAAACCCATGTCACTGTCAATGCCATTCTTTCTAGCATGCTCTCTGGCCCAAAACACAGAGCTATGACCCACAATCCACACTCTAACAATTTTGAAGGCACAGAGGAGTAGCGCACAGGAGTATTTTAACATTTTGTAGTTTTTGGGGTATTTTATTTCCATTTAAAATGGCAACTGAAAAAAGAAAGTTTTAACACTAAAAACTGGAAAAACAAGTCTCACTGTAAAATAATATACAAAAAAATTACCACTTTTGATTTTTTGCTGCTACCAAAACTGCAGCACCAGATTGTTCCCCAATTGTTAGCACTTTTTTGCAGTCTGTGCAGAAAGTACCAAACCTCTCCAACTCAGCTGCTCTTTCTGGGAGCCATTGCTGGACATTTGGGTGGAAGAGGGTTCCCAGGAGCAATTGGTGGTGCTGCCGAGGTTGATGGATTTGCTGCACTGCACTGCGCTGCCTCTCCACTCTGGCCAAGTGGTTTGAGTGGTATGTCTTCAGGTGTTTTAGCATGCTTGTGGTCCCGCAAGAGTATTTTTTAAGCGGTTCCAGTGGAGAGGGTCTCGTCAATCAAGCTGCAATCCCAGGTGACGGATTGATCCGAGGAACTGTCATATTTCTGGTATGACTGCTGATCTTTACTGCCACAAGATGTCATTTTAAATGAAAATATATGCCAAACTGCAACAAAATGTTTTTTTAGTTTCAAAACTGGAGCTGCTAAAAATACAGAGGCTTATTTACAAGCCCCTTGTGCTGCTGGTACATCACTTTTTCCCATATTAAAGGTGACACACCAGCAGCACAAAGGGCTTATAAATAAGCCCCACAACCTTCAATTTCAAGAATGGAAGATGAAAGAAAAGAAAACTGGGTGGGGACTTCCTTTCTAGAATAATGAAAAGTGTTTTATCCAATGAAATCCCTTTATTCTGTAGTCACTTGATATTCACGAATGACGACATAATCGCAATTTTGGAAAGTTTTATAAAACACTTGTAACATGAATTTACTTATTAAAGTGTAAGTATTTATATCACTTTTGTAAAGTATTGGCCTTAAATAATAATTTCATAATGTGTATATATGTTTTTAAATGTTTCTAAAAATCGTGCCAATTTCGCGAATTTTTGTTGTACCGGAAATAACGTATCATGACTTTTCACAACAAATTTGCGAATATAAAAAAGAAAGAATATAACTAAACATTATACTGCAATCACATTGTCGAAATTAAATGCACACAAGGTCATGGGAGACATTACCTTGTGGTCCTTTATGCACCTGTAGTGTAGAATATGCACTAGACATTTACCCAATGAGGCAGCACTTACTAATTAATCAGTAGAAAGTACTGCAGTTGGATAGACATTTTCAGCAAATCTGAGGACTCTTCTTGGAAAAAATGAGGTCCCATTATGACCCCGATGCTCATTTCACAAAAATTAAAGCTCAACAGGAAACACTTACAAATATAAACACAGCAGGTGCCCTAGTTGTAGCTCTACTTCTGTAATGCACAAATGATTCTAACTTCTTGAGCTTCGCAAAGGCAAAGCAAGTGTGTTTCATCTCATATTCCACATTGAAAAATGATTTTAAATCCTTAATGGAGGTGAATTCATCATTGATGCAAAGGAGCGCAATGTAATATGTAGTGATAGTGACAAGTGGTTTCTTTTTTGTCTTGAGAACAGAGTGCATGGTTCTCTCTTTAAAATACCCTATGTATGCAAATTCCCAAAATCCATAGCACCTCTCACATGCCCACTCACAAACACTCACACACCCACACACACACTCACACAGGCACTCACAAACCCACTCAAAGAACCACACAGGCACTCACAGACCCACTCACAGATCCACACAGTCACTCACAGACCCACAAGGCCACTCACACATCTAGTCACAGACCCATACAGCCACTCATATACCCACTCACAGACCCACACAGCCACTCACATACTCACTCAACAACCCATACACCACTCACACACCCACCAAAACACTCACTCACAGACCCATACAGCCACTCAAACACTCACACACCCACTCACTGACCTATACAGCCACTCACACACCCACTCTCAAAGGTGACTGGTAGGAAACAAAATTAAAAAAACTATAGAAATTCATTGAAAAAAACAAAGGTTATAGGGGTGTTAAAGTTAGGAAATATAATTAAAAAGCCTTAGAAATTCACAGAAAAAGAAAGGTTACCGGGACGTTATAGTTAGGAAATAGAATTTTAAAAACCTTAGAAATTCACTGAAAAAAACAAAGGTTACAGGGATGTGATAGTTAGGCTCAGATTTTACTCGTACAAAAACATTGAAATTCAGCAGTTACCTGAGCTAACTATAACTTATGACCCTGCAGTGCACTGCTTATGACCTCACATATCACATCACTCATGACATGGTCAGTGACATCACTGATGACATCTCAAATGACATCACTGATAACATCATCCATCATCCACAGAATCACTCACACACCCACTCACACCCCTATACAACTTCTCCTACACCCACTCACACAACCACTCACCCATTCACAAGCCCATACAAGTACTCACACAGCAGCTCACTCATCCATAGAGCCAATCACATACCCACTCACTCACTCAATCAGCCACTCACACAACCACTCACTCACAGATACAGCTACTCATATAACCAGCCACTCACCCATACAGCCACACACTTACCCACACAGCTACTCATACGCACATTTATTCACCTATATAGCCACTCACATACCCACTCACTCACCCAACAACCCCTTACATACCCATTTAAACATGCAAATGCACTCCCACATCTGCTCATTCACCCATACAGCCATTCACATACTCACTCTCCAATACAGTCACTCACACACCAACTCACTTAACCAAACACCCTCTCAAACTGTCACTTATCAATCATACAGCCCCTTACATGCCTAGTCACTTACCCACACAGCTACTCGCATACTCACCTATACACCCATACAGCCACTCAAACACCCAGTCCGACACCCATACAGCCACTCAGAAGCCCACTCACACATAGATGCATACAGTAACACTCCAACTCATATAATATATGTTAGAAGTAGTATCACTCATTAGCAGTACACCTAATATACTAATTTAACTTTTGTAGTAGCTTAGTATATATGTTTAACAATCATAAACTCTTAGAAAATACTTACACCCAGAAAACCACTCACACAGCCATTCACAAACCAATATAGCCACTGAAACACCCGCTGAGAAAGCAACACAGCCACTCACACACCCACTGACTGATTGATACAGCTACTCACACACATATACTCACACACCCGTACAACCACTGAGACACCAACTCACACTCTGATTACAGCCACTCAGATAACTTACATTAGAAATAGTATAACTCATTAGTACTGCAGAGAAAAACTAACTTAACTTATGTGAATTTTTAAGGTTTTTTAAATTCTATTTCCTAACTATACTATCCCTCTAACCTTTGGTTCTATGTTTTTTTAATGTTCTCTGATCACTATAACGTTTCTGTAACCTTTGCTTTTTGTGTGAATTTCTATGTTTTTTTAAATGTTATTTCCTTACTATAACTTTTCTGTAACCTTTGGTTTTTTAAGTGAATTTCTAAGGTTTTTTAGATTTTATTTCCTAAATATAACCTGTAACCTTTGAGAGTGAGTGTGTGAGTGAGTGCATGAGTGTATGAGTGGGTGTGTGAATGTCTGAGTGGGTCTTGGAGTGGCTGCATAAGTGTCTCACTTGGTGTGTGATTGGGCGCATGAGTGTCTGAGCGGGTGTGTGAGAAGGTGTGTGAGTGTCTGAGTGCATGTTTGAGTGGGTATGTGAGTATATGAGTGGGTCTATGAGTAGGTGTCAGAGTGTCTGAGTGAGTTTGCAAGTGCCTCCATGAGGGTGTAGGTCAGTCTGTGAATGAGTGTCTGAGTGTCTGAGTGGGTCTGTAAGGTGGTGCGTGAGTCTCCAAGTGGGTCTGTGAGTGAGTGCATGAGTCTGTGAGTGGGTGCGTGAGTCGCCAAGTGGGTCTGTGAGTGGGTGTGTGGATGTCTGAGTGCCCTCTGTTTTGCCCTCTTCTACTGTGTTTTGCTTTTCTGCTCATTTTTCTGCCCTCTGTTTTGCCTTTCCTGCTTATATTTCTGCCCTCTGGTTTGTCTCTTCAGCTCGTTTTCTGCCCTGCTAGTTTTTCTTCCCTCTGTTTTGCCTGTGCTGCTCGTTTTTTCCCCTTTGTTTTGCCTTTCTGCTCATTTATTTGCCCTTTATTTTGCCTTTTATGCTCATATTTCTGCCCTCTGTTTTACCTTGTCTGCTCGTTTTTCTGCCCTCCATTTTGCCTTTTCTACTTGTTTTTCAGCCCCCGGTTGTGCCTTTTCCACTTGCTATTCTGAACTCGGTTTTGCCTTTATGCTCATTTTTCTTCCCTCTATTTTGCCCTGTTCTGTAAGAAGCTGTCCCCCTCCCCAGGCTGATTTCGGCCCAGGGACCCAATTTCCAGAGGCCAGGCCAAAACCTATTGAGGGAGTGGGGCTGTGCAGCCCCCCTCCTCCCCAGGCTGATTTTAGCCCTGGGTACACCATCCAACCAGGGCCTGGCCAAAATGGAATGGTGCTGTGTGGACCCCACAAATATTATTTCTTTTTAAGTTTGAGTTTATTGAAAAACAAGAGAAAAAGAACTGCATATACATTTTAAACTTAGAGAATTACAATAAATATAAGGAATGTTAAGTAATAAGAAAAATCATTGTTGTAACAATCATGCTGTATATAAAGAGAAGAGGGGAAAAAGAAAAAGAGGGGGGTAAAACATAATCTAACTCTATCAAAATTTTAGAGAAAGAAACAACAAGGTAATAAGTTAAACACTGTAAGCATAAAAGAAAAATACCTAGGAATTAAGAGAATCACAATATAAACTAATTCTAGTACATAAACATGAGTAACAATATCCTACATTTTATGAGATAAGACAACATGGTGAAATTAAGGCAGTTTTCGGACATCATCTGCAACATTAACAGCATTAGAGGCAGACCAAGATAAATATGTAGTAAGAGGAAGCCATAAGAGATCTCTCTTAATAGCTAAAGAAATAGGGTTAACAAAATTGGTATCAAGCCTGTGATGAAAGCATACGGCGTTCCACCAAGCTCTGAAATTAACTTTGTCAGTTTGTTTCCAATTTGAGGTTATTAGATGTAAAGCAACAGCCAATAATAAATCTAGCAACTTAAAATTAGCTGGTGATTGAGGCCAATGAGAGGACAGGGAACCTAAAAAAATATTGGATAAGGAGAAGGAAATGTTGACTTTAAAGAGCTTTTTAATCTGGGACCAAACTAGTTGCCAGAAATGAGCAATATTGGGACATTCAAATAACATATGTTTTAGATCTGCATTAGAGCTCGAACAGGACCAACAGATAGATGAAGTAGTGTGTGAAAAGGAAGCTAATTTTGCAGGGGAAAGTAATAGTCGTTGATAAACAAAATAAAGGGTTTGAGAGGTGTTAGCTGCTCTTGAGGTTTTGTGAATTCTGAGCCACAATTTATCCCATAAGGAAGTTGGCCAGCATTGTTGCAAATCCCTTTCCCACGCCAATTCAGTTTTTGACTTAAGCCTCTCTAAGGGCGATAATAGACACTTATAAATAGAAGAAGCCAAAGGGGATGAGTCCAAAATGGGAAATAGAGAGGAGCATGGTATAGGAAGAGCGGGGCTATTTGGTAATGCAAGAAGGTACTGATTAAGCGAAGGAAGTAGAGAATTATATTGTTTACGAAAAGAATTAGGTAATGATAATTTCGTTTGTAGATCAGAGAAGGATAGGGGAAGATTATTATTTAAAAGTTAGGAAATCCAGAGTAATCCCTTGGATCTCCAAGATTTCCAATAAATGGTACGATTCCTGATGCATAATAATTTATTGTGCCAAATAGGTTGTTGAGACAGAGAGGCAATAGAAGGGTAAGAAAAAGGTAGAAAAGGGGTTAAAATCTTACGAGAATGAGAAATAATAGGAGAGCGTACAGAAGAAATATTGTTGGTTAAAGCAAGAAACTCCTGAAATGCAAAGGGAGAAAGTATAGATTTCTATATGGAAAGCCACACAGGGGGATGAGTGGGAAATTCTGAAGAAAGCCAACGGGAAGTTTGTTTCAGAGAAAAGGCTGAGTGATAACATTTGAAATCAGGAAATCGAAGACCTCCATTAGATTTATCCTTTTTTAAAGAAGATAAGGCTATTCGAGGGGATTTGTTTTTCCATAGAAATTTAGTTAAAAATGAATCAATTTTTTAAAAATAGTGTCCGGGAATATGCACAGGTATCATAGAAAGAGTATATAAAATAAATGGGGTGAGCATCATCTTAATGGAATCAAGTCGACCCACCAGGATAGAAAAAGAGGATGCCAACGAGTAATATTATCATTTAGCGATTTTATAATATGATCAAAATTTAGTTTTAAAGTATCAGGCATAGAAGAAGAAAACCATAAACCTAGATATTTGATTTAAGAGGATTGCCATGAAAAACCCGTGTGGGTGAAATAATGTTTAAGGCATAAAACATTAAGTGATAAGACTTCACATTTATCCGGATTAAGACGGTATCCTGATAATTGAGAGAAAGTATTAACCTGATGAAAGAAGGGAGGGAGGGAAGTGGTCAGATTAGAACAATATAAAAGAATATCATCTGCGTAAACAGACATTTAAACCTGATGAGAATCAAGTTGAAAACCAGAGATCTGCGCATCTTGTCTAATTTTAGTTAAAAAGGGCTCCAATGCTATTACAAATAATAATGGAGACAAAGGACATCCTTGTCTTACTCCTCTGAGAAGAGAAAAATAATCTGAGGTTTTGCCGTTTACGAAAATAGAAGCACTGGGGCCGGAATGAAGCAATGAAATTAAGGAGATTAATTTAGGAGGAAACCCTATCCATTTTAAAGCATGAAACATAAAATCCCAACCAATCCTGTCAAATGCTTTTTCAGCATCTAAAGCTATGGCAGCAATAGGGTAATCTAAGGAAGAAGCCTTACTAAGAACATTAAAGAAGACTCTAGAATTGTCGGAGGATAAGCAACCTTTTACAAAGCCGGATTGCTTAGGTCCAATAAGTTCAGGTAAGATAGGATCAATGCGTAATGCTAAAATTTTTGCAAAAATCTTATAATCGGTATTGACTAAAGAGATGGGGTGGTAGTTTTTACAAAGAGAAGGGTCTTTGTTGTCCTTTGGGATTAGACATATCAGGGCCTCTTGAAAAGTGCCATGAGACGAACCATTAGTAATAAAGGAATTAAATAAGAGTAAAAGATTTGGAAGAAGAAGTTTAGCAAAATGTTCATAAAACTCAACAGTAAATCCATCAGGACCAGGGGCCTTCCCACGTCGCAAGACCGAAATAGCATGGGTGATGTCAGTTAATGTAATATCAAGTTCAAAAGAATGAAAATCAATAGAGTTGGAGGGAAGAGAATTAATAGATTGAAAATAAGAGGATAAATCTGTTTGAGTTGGTTGAGTCTCTGGAGTATATACATTTTTATAGAAGGAGACAAATTCATTTAAGATATCCTCATCTTTAAATAGAAGAGACCCATTAGTACTTTGTAGAGAATCTATTCTAGTTCTTTCTTTCTTTATTTTTAAGTAGTTGGCCAAGAGTTTCCCCATTTTATTTTGGCCACCATAATAGCGAGCGCTACTCTTTAAAAGATAGGAAGAAGCAGCTTCTGTCGAAAGTCTGTTAAAAGTAAGTTTGGCATCAATAAGATTTTTTAGAGAAGACTCAGAGTTGGAATGGTAATAAGTATGTTCCAATTGTTTAATTTTATGAAGTAATTGGGTAGATTTTACTTTATTTTTATTTATTTTTATTTATTTGCATAGTTTTATATAGCGCTGGCTAGACCCGGAGGTATCAGAGCGCTTTACATGAGGATCAGCGAGTTACAGGAAACATAGTTATATCAGTTGAATCAGCGAGTTACAGGTTACATAGTTACATCAGTTTGAATCAAAGAATCACAGAGGGAGGGGGAGGGGAGGAGACACGAACGGGGAGATGAGGAAAACAATGTCAGATGACCGGCTGGGTAGGTGATGGCCAAGGGGCCAGACTCCTCTATAGCTGCATAGGACAGCTCCACCGGGCATCGGCCAAGGTTGCTCGGTCTCCGCGGTGGGTACAAACAGTTTTGGTATCCGCCCAGGGGGCGTCGTCATCGTTCCATCGAAGGGGGAGAGAAGGAGACGCAAACGGGGAGACGAGGAAAAACAATGTCAGATGACCGGCTGGGTAGGTGACGGCCGAGGGGCCAGTCTCCTCTATAGCTGCATAGGACAGCTCCACCGGGCATCGGCCAAGGTTGCTCAGGCTCCGTGGTAGGTACAAACAGTTTTGTTATCTACATCAGTTGAATCAGCGAGTTACGGATTACATAGTTACATCAATTTGAATCAAAGAATCACAGAGGGAGGAGGAGGGGGAGGGGGAGGGAAGGAGACACAAACGGGGAGACGAGGAAAACAAGGTCAGATGACCGGCTGGGTAGGTGACGGCCAAGGGGCCAGACTCCTCTATAGCTGTATAGGACAGCTCCACCGGGCATCGGCCAAGGTTGCTCGGACTCCGCGGTAGGTAAAAACAATTTTGGGATCCGCCCAGGGGGCGTCATCATAGATCCATCGAAAGCATCCGGTGTTCCTGACTGCTGGGTTAGAGTGTGAGATGGGCGGTGGGAGCTGAGACCGATCCACGTAGAGGCCTGTGTTGCTGCACCCAATGCTTAGGCGCCATCATAGAAACAGCTTACAATAACACCAAAACTCGCCCAGGAGTTGTAGCTTCAATAAAAAATTGAACATACTTTGTTGCTTTCCAGCATATAACACGGCGCTGTCACAATACAAATGCGCACTCGCCTCCTGGTGCAGAATGATGACGCTGGCGGCGACGGCCGCTCGGGAGGCTGGGGCTGGTGGTCCAAGTCCCCCTTCTCCCCTCCGATGGCAGGCAGCAGGCAAACAAAATCGGAATGGGCTTCCCGCGTTGCGGGAGCCCGCAAGGCTTTTTAAAGCACTTCCTGGCGCAGAAGGATGACGCTTGCGGCGACGGCCACTCGGGAGGCTGGGGCTGGTGGTCCAAGTCCCCCTTCTCCCCTCAAATGGCAGGCAAACAAAATCGGAACGGGCCTCCCGCGTTGTGGGAGCCCGCGAGGCTTTTTAAAGCGCCTCCTGGCGCAGAATGACGACGCTGGCGGCGACGGCCGCTCGGGAGGCTGGGGCTGGTGGTCCAAGTCCCCCTTCTCCCCTCCGATGGCAGGCTTTTTCTTTTGTGAGACAAAATTCATTATAAAACCTCTGGCTGCCGCCTTAAAGGAATCCCAAATCATAACAGGAGAAGAGTCTGGAGTTGAGTTAATAACAAAAAACTCAGAGGCAAAACAACTGAACTGGCTAGAGAAGTTAGGGTCCGCAAGTAATGAATTATTAAAACGCCATCTACCGGTATGTGGGGTAAAAGGTATTAGATCGAAGTCAACAAAAACTGGAGCGTGGTCTGAAATTAAAATAGATCCTATCTCAGAATGAATGGTATGTTGAGCTAAAGGTTTACTAAGAAAGAGATAGTCAATATGGGACTGTGTTTGATGTGTAGGTGAAAAGTAGGTATATTCTCTGAGATCTGGATGACAAAGTCTCCAAATATCAACAAGGGACCTACATTGTAAGAAGGAGGTAAATTGTGAGTGCATTTTAGTATTTACAAATTTGACAGACGAATGTCGATCCAATAAGGGGTCATGTATTTGATTGCAATCACCGCCAAAAACAATATAGTCATCATCATATAAAATTAATTTATCAGAGATTTGTGTCCAGAAAACCTTATTAACAGTGACAGGGCCATATACATTAAAAATAACTAAGGGTATCTTATCAGTAAGAAGTTTAACAATAACCCAACGTCCATCGGTATCAGATTCTTGATGAACAACGGAAACATTGAGTTTCTTATGACAAAGAATCAGAACTCCATTTTTCTTACCTAAAGCTGGAGAAGAGAAAACCTTTCCCACCCAACATCTCCTCAGTTTGGAAGCTTCAGCTTCGGATAGATGGGATTATTGAAGTAATGCAACGTCAGTTTTTAAATTAGCTAAATGAGATAGCACCTGTTGTCTTTTAATGGGATTATTTAATCCCTTATTATTCCATGTAGTAACTCTGAATGTGAGTAAAAAGCATTAACATGAACATTCTCTAAGCAAACAGTGATAAAATCAAACTTTGAATTAAAATAAAGTGGAAGAAAAAGAGTGTGAAGAAAGAAGGTAATAGAGTAAAGACCAAAAAAAACAAAAAGAAGTGGAAAAATGATTAGGGGAAAAGAAGAAAGGTACAGAGGGTCTGAGGGAGAAAAAGAACAGAACAGAGCAGAGAACAAGGAGACAGTACAAGTCATAAAATAGAACATGTAGACAAAAAATGTCCAACAAATGACGACTGAAACACATACCTACAACAAAACGAACGTGAGGGATGGCGACACCAGATGATGACGACGAAACCAGCAGAACTCCACCCAACTCCATAAGAACCAGGGGTAAAACATCAACAAGGAAGAGACCACAAGGGAGCAGATGACGGAGAAAAACTATACCTGTCCAGGAAACTAAAGCAAGTGAGAAAGAGATAGAAAGAGTAAAACCATCATAATGCAAGGAGCGATATAAAAGAAACAAGCAAAACAACAATCAAAATTTACATAGGTAGAAAACAATCAGACAAAACGAAACAAGAAAACATATCAAATAGGTCTTGAGGTGTGCATAGCCATAGCTCCATGTTGACGGAGAAATTCTTGCAAGACGGTTGGATCATCGAAGGTCGTAGTTTTATCTTTATAAGTGACCTTGAAAATGCAAGGGGTGAATTAATCCAAATATGGCATTAGGGGAACGCAGTTGAGGTCGAAGATTGAGAAACTTCTTGCGACGATCAGCTGTAACCTTAGCCACGTCCTGAAAGAAAAAGAGACGATGACCTTCCCAAAAAACTTGTTTCTTGGACTTGACTGCGGACAGCACCTGCATAAGGTCTGTATATTGTAAGAAAAACATGATGACTCCTCAAGGTCTTGCAGAGGTTTTGGGACCCAGTCTGTGAGCTCGTTGAATATTTAGGGAAGAAATGGAAGATAATTCTAAAAGTTTAGGCAAAAAAGTTTGAAAGAAAACTTGTTGGGTTAGATCCTTCAATATTTTCTGGAAGACCGTAAATTCTAAGATTGTTCCTAAGATTTCGGTTTTCCAAATCTTCGGATTGTTTCTTGAGAGAAGAGATTTCGAACTCCAGAGTGGAAATACGAGAACAAGAGGACTGAAGAGAATCTTTTTTGTTCCACAACAAGTATACGTGACTCTAGCGAAGACCATTTATCATCTAGAAGTTGCAAAGTTTTTTTAGTGTCCTCTATGAAGGGTTTTAAAGCACGGATTTCCTCAAGAATGATATCCATGGATGCTGAAGACTAGTTCACTGGAGAAGGAGGGTCTTTTTTCGTCCGTTTGGTGGAAACCGCAGGTAGTTTACTTGTAAGATGCGATTTTGGAATGGCGCCTGTTGGGAGATCAGATTTTTGAGGAGAAATGTCCTCCATATCGTTGAGAGCGGAGTCGGAGTCAGATTGTGTGGCAGGTTTAGAGGGGGTGCTTAATTTAAGATCTCTCAGTCTCCCCATATGAGCGTGGTTTCAAAAAAAGACTCAGGTCTGAAGAGAAATCACAGGAACCACCCCGTTAGCACCAAAACTCCACAAGAACCAGCCGCATGTAGATAAGAGGAAAGCCAAAACGCAGAAAAGGCTTGCAGAACAATTAGAAAAGTAGCATTAGCACCACTAGGTATCTGATGAAAACTTGAAAAACGAGCACAGTCCTTTATATCGTTAACAAAACACAGCAAAGCGGTGGACATTCAAAATGCAAAATACAGGTCAAGAACACAAAAGAAAGTCACATCATGTTGAAAAACTGTGAGAAGCGATGAGGTTACTCACACCAGGGCAACCATTGATAGAAATATCACTCCATGTCCCTCAAGACATAAGGGAAGCAGCAAGGTATATAATAAACAAAAAAGAAAGTCATTCATGCATGTTGACAAAATAAACACCAAGCACTTCCAAGAAGGAAGAAGAAATATGCTGGGGGTATGAAGGAGTCACAAAATGGCGACCGTCCCATAAAAACAATACATCAGCTCCTTTAAAATGCCCAAAAAGCATCTGAAAAAGCAAAGGAGTATAGTAGAAAATCACTTGCCCAACATGAATACCAGGCATAAGAAAAACGCTGCAGAAAAGTATAAATTAGGCATTTCTGAGGTAGGAGTAGCGTTGGAGAGCAGCAGAGCTAAGATGGCGGCCGTTGTGAGGAAAAAACAGTCGCGGATGAAAAAGTGCCGAAAACGGAGGCAAAAACTGAAAATTTCAAGTCCAAATGCTGCTCACTATCACTGGAAGGCGCAAACCTACATTGTTATTGAAGAGTAGAGGCTCTCTCCGGCGTTGAGAAAGCTGCGCTCGGAGTATCAGCTCGGAGCTCCGGGATCACGCCGCCATCTTGATCGGCGTCGAAACCACGCTCCCGGATCCCACAAGTATTAAAGTAATTAGCCAGTCAATCTAGCTTTGGTTAATTCAAAGGGGGCATAACATTATGCAGTTCTTGTCATGAATAGTTTTCGTATTGTGGACAATAGTCCCTTCATGGCAGCATGGGGAAAAAAAAAAAAATTCTCAGAAGAACATGTACATTAACTCCTTTTGGCACTTCCAGCAAATGTGCCAGGGGGCTTGTCTTTAAATTTGACATATAACTGGGTCAGCTGCCAGTGCATACCTGCTAAACAGCTAGCCAGCCTGCTGCGAGGGGCTTAGTTCGCTAAATCACAATCTGCCATTGTCGTGACTGGATTTCTAGATGTATTAATGAGTCATTACAGGAATTGTAGTTCTCACATTCATGTTTCATTTTATGTTCATTTTAGTGTAGACAGTCTCTTTGAATCTTGGCTGTTGCCACTTGAGCACAAAAAAAATGCAGCTGAAAATAGTTTAAATTTACTGTTGCACCCTGGCATAGGTACATTTCGCTGTTTCCTTCATTTTTTGTGTCTCCAAAGACCTGTTGCAAAATGGTGCATAGAAATGCCATGCAGCAACTTTGGTTACCTCCAGACTCTCTTCTGATTCAGGCAGGAAACTGGCAGCCTGTGGCACCACGCGGTCTAATCATCCCGCTTGGGGGACCCCAGGTGGCTTATCTATAGAAATGGCCTTTCGCATCTAGTGAACGTTAAACACAGTGGGGATAAATACGTATTTGGACTAATAGCCAGTTAAAACCCCAGAATTATCTGGGGGTCTGAAAACACTAAACGCAAAGCTAAAGCTCCTAGGACTCCCACTTGGCTACCTCCAATTTCGTAGTCACCTTCCAGCACGTCGCCTCTGTAATTACAGCAGAGAAGACATTTGTCACATTGTTTGTAGCTGCCCAGCTTTAATAGCTGAATGTAAAAGCCTGCTAAAATCGGATTTTAATCAATATGCTGTTCGTACATGCCGTCAAGCAGTAATAGCAGGTTTGCTGGGAAAAGAGTTACAATTTATTGGAATTTTTTTTAAAGTTTGTTGATATTGCAGTGAGTAAGCTAGTAAAAAGTGCGCAGTAAGGGTCTTTCGCTCCACACCATTTTCTCATTTTATCAATTTAGGAATGATTGGTTAGGAAGGAGAGCCAATCAAAGTCAGAGTCGGGCTGGCTTATTTACATAGGAGCATCTAGAACAAATTGAAAAATAGGGGCTTAGTAACTGTAAAGTTGCAGACGAGTTTACAAATAGCACATTGCACTTTAAATTCCTCATATGATGTAATCTCCCTTCACTTATGTTATGTTATTTTAATTTATTACGTGCTCGAATCAGCCCCGAAAGGCTATCTCGGCACGAGAACAAGGGTAAATAAATTTTTTTTTTAAAAAGGGCTGCGAGTTTTCCGGCAGGTTATACTATAGTAACTGATTTTGTTCCCCCTGTAAATAAGATAGCTTATAGAGTGTAGCATTAATATCTAATAGAGGGAATAGGACACACTGTGGAATACAGCAGAAACAGTAGGTGGAATAAGCCCCTCGCAATTGCACTTATGTACATTCTCAGGTGGTTTTAAATAATGAATTAATTGTTTTAAAGTCGGGAATAATTTGAAAATGTTTTAAATTTGCGCTTTTTATAAGGCATTTAATTTGTGTTTTTATGTACGAAATGAGATAGATGTGTTACATTATACGTTTTTATTAACTGAACAGTAAATTCTTACCACGTATTTGGAATTTTACATCGTGAATAAGCCCCATTCCCTCCAGAAGGGGATCGATACAGGTTTGAAAAAATGGCTAAATGGCGCATTGTACACTGCAATTGGCATGTGCATTGGCTGAAAAGCAGGTCTCCTCTCTGTAATGATGCAAGCTAATTGCCAGGTAGAAGAAGTTATTGGTTTATGAGACAAAAAAGCTTATGAGTCTAGTCTGCAATTGCCACATCTGTAACCTTCAACGAGAATCGTCTCAAAGATCTATTTTTCTCCACGTCACAGAACTCCTTATTTCATTAGTCACATAGATGTCATTGCTACCGACTTCTCTCTTAAAACAAAAACAACATAGAACGATATTAGATAACATTAATAGTTCTTAAAAAATGAATTTCAGTATTAGGTCTTGGTTGCAGACAACTTTAACTGTCTGTCGCACACCTATTGTTTACAGTACAAAACATATTCTTAGAGTGGGCTTTTGATCAGCGCCTTGCTCAAGATTATCACAGGTCTCTGCTATTAATCTAATGGCTTTCGTATTTATACTTGTATTCGTCCCAGCCAGGAGCATTTCAGTCTCAAAATATTCTGATTGGATGAGGTGTTTCCTTCCACTCTTTTCTCTTGGCCTCTCAGTACTCCATGGGTGCATGCCTTTCCTTGATTTCACTGCTGCATATTGCTCCGAACATCCCAGTGCCTATATGCGCTCCTCACACCCTGATGTTCTCTGTGCTGCTCCTATTTTTCAATTCATTTAATTTTTAATTTACGTTCATTTTATTATTTATTTATTTTACAAAGGCCCGTCCGCCACAAAGCGGACCACACTGCATGTTTCCTTTTTTGCTCTACCATACTATTTTAACTTTTAATTTGCTGTTCTAAATGAGCCTCTGGTGCATCTTGATAAATGCCAGCTTTGAATGGCTTCATGCGCGCCATGCATCACAACAGATGCGTACACACCAGCAGTCATTGTGGAAACTATTCAAAGATGGCTGGCCATGCATCAACATGCGCATTACCAAGACTTATTTTTTTCTTATGTAGCTAAAGTTACATCTCTAAAATGGAACTACAAGGTTGTCAAAGAGGGAAGACAAAAATAAATTTGGATTGAGAGTCATGCTAACACAGAATCCCCTAACCAAAAGTTATGCGTTTTACTCTTCTGTTATGTAGGAAGCATCTCAAAGATTGATCTTCTTACCTTTAAAGGATTTATCCAAAATACAGAACCCGCACAATCTTCTCCAATTTCCAAACATTACCATTCCATTCTAGACACTAACGTCTGATAATTTCAGAAAATCCCTTCAGGCTATCACCACCTGCAAGGGCTAAATACATTTTGATATTCCCTTCACAACTTGTTTGATTCCAACCCAATCACCAACCACAAACCACTCCTCTTACTTTTCTTGACCCTAATTAGCAACTTGTCCTTACACCCCTTCATTTCACCACCACCAAACATCCATCTTTAGGTCCCAACCAAAAATATTTCTCACACATTAACCTATACAGAGTAACTCCCATTACCACTATGAGTGTTTTCCAGTTTTTACACTCACGCAAAGTTGCAAACAGTCCTTCCGTTACTTCAATACTCTATTTCATCTCACCACTAAGCCATTGCTCTAAGGATAGTGCACTGATATTCTAAAATGTTCTACATCTATTGTATATCGTGCATGTGATTAAAAGGTTCACCACTTCATTCCATTTGACACCAATTGTACTCCATTGTCATGACTTTGTCAGACGGCACCCTCACTAGTACAAAAACCTCCTCCAGAAACTTTGTAGCAACCTTAGTCTTAACATGAGACACACATTTTACCTCAGCCTAATGAAAAAAAAATCCAATCAAAATAAAAGCATGCATAGGACCCTGACACAAGGTGCAGAACAACACTTTATATAAAGTTCAATCTTTCCCATGCTTTGCCTGCCCACTTCTTGGGTTGGGTATTTCATTTTTTTAATATATCCCTCCATGCAGATGCCGGACAGTTCCTCACCATCCTTTCCACATCTTTGTCCATACCAGGCTACCAAAGAACATGACACACACATCTTTTCATGACACTCATGCAAATATGCCCTTAATGTGCCATGCTTAAAACTCTTTCCTCAATCCTGTGCGCACTACAGTTTTCTCCATGCCATGCCAACTCCATTGCAACATCACAATAGTTCCTTTCTTCATTGGCATAGCAAGTCCTTTCTTGGCCTTTGTGATTGTACATACAGGTCTACCTCCATTAACAGTGCATCCTTTCCAGTAGCTTTAATCCATGCATCATAAGAAATACACCTGTGAGTCACTGCGTACCCCTACGCCACAACACATTCGTAGTCAGGACCTCATATTTGGTCATCTGCCAAGGGTAAATGTCAACAGTGGTAGTCCTCGTTCCGATGCTTTGCTGAGGTCTAGGATGCCCTGTTATACTAAGCTTCATCGTGCGCCTATGGCATCTCGACAAACATTGTTCTGGATCCTCCCCAGCTCACTTCCAACCTCTGCCACGCAGGGCTGGGTTAAGTCAAAACATCACTGACTGAAAATACAATAGCTGGGACCTTAGATTTGTAATAGACGTCATGGTTGTAGGACTTCGTGTTTTAAATTCTCGAATCCTACAATGTCTCCTATTGTGACACTTACATTAAACATATGTATTGAAAAATACTGTTCTGCTGCACTGTTTCTAAATGCAGAGTGGTGCTTGTAGAGGTCCGTATTGTGAATACAGAATAAATATAGTAATGAAGACCAATTCTAAAACATAACAGGAATCAGTGAAATAGAAGCATAAGACGTTTGAACATGAAAGCGTCTTGCATGAGTGCAACGTAGTATGTTTTATACAAACTACTTTACTCTGGTTACAAAAGAATGTTACTAAAAATATATCCTCGAGCTTCCCTGCAAGACAGAATCATTGCTTGTTGTCAATAACATTTCGGTAGCATCTGCTGAATGAGTACACTTTGTCTTTCTTGGAAAAGCTTTCTATTTTACGTAACATTGGAGCCTTTTTGCTGCGATGTTTATTAAAATGTGAAAATAACAAGAGAATACTGTCCAGCATTATGCTGCCTATTGCAGCATAATTTTCATTTTCTTGCCACATAATTTAGTCAATCAAGCAGCATAATGTGTTCCTTATTGCTGGATACTTCCAGTGGCCTTCATTCCAGTAAAGTGGAAACTGAAAAAGGTAAGAAACCTAGAGGTTACACCAAAATGATGTCTGGACTTACCTTCTTGGCAGGGCACACAAAGGACCTAGGCCAGATGTACGAAGTTCCAGAATAGTGAATCGCAAATTGCGATTGTGTAAGACTCACAATTTCTGATTTGGTGTTCATTATGTATCATACATGCACTTAAGCAATTTTCGATTCATTATTATTTGCATTCACAATTTACCAAATCTCTTGTACCAAATTGGTAAATAGTGAATCAGTATGTGGGAATCACAAATTGAGAAAGAGGCATTTGCGGACTGTTTCATGACATCACAATGAGGAAGTGATGTAACTCATGCTCTATTCAGGCCCTTGCAACAGCGAGGAAGGCAGACACTGTTTTCTGTTCCTACTTCGAAGCTGTTTTTGGAATGCCTTTTTGCTATATGACATCAATTTCAGAGAGGAATCAGAAACAGATGGTGGAGGATGATAAAAATGTATTGCAAAGTTTGAACCTTGCATTTAGAAAAGGATAGTCTGTTGTATAGGCTAGCATTTATGAACACAATCCATTATGAGGCTTACTTTTAAGTTTCTGAAGCGTTATAGGAGATGTAGTACATACACTGCAGTGGACTAGGTCCACTAAACTCACTTAATATGAGGAACAATTATACTTTAGAACATGTGAAAGAAAACACTTTAAAAGTGAATAATGCTCTTAACTTCAGCATAGTAATATACAAATGTATATGTCATAGATGTACCATCCCAGAGAGGGCAAGGCTCTGATCAAGAGGCACCTGAAGACAACCCCAAGACAGAAAATGCATCAGAACAGTGATTGATGCTTAGAACACAGAGGCAAGGTGTATTGGGCAACTCTTGCACATGCCTGGAAGCAGTGCAGTATCTGCACTGCTTTAACAATAAACAAAGGCCCACATGCTGGGTAAAAATCAATTCTAAGAGGTCCTTGTGCTTGCTTTCATATAAACACAAACCAACATTCATGAGGTGAACTGAACAAGCACACAACCCAAGGCATTCCGCACAGCATCAGAGATTGCTGCCACTAAAGACAATACAGCTGGTAATCTGCATATTAATTCCTTAGCAGACATCTCCTCTACGACCATGCAGAGCAGAAACGTGCCAGATCAGGCAGTAATACCGCATTTATTAACCCAGTCCTTTCTTGATATCTTGAGACAACAAGCATTCGCAATGCAATAGGTCTCGCATTTGCGAAATTGTAAGCTATTGGCATTGTAGATGACGATGCCTTTTATTTATATGTTTTCAAAACCAACACATAGATAAAAGGTTTGTGATTTACAATGCCAGTAGCTCAAAGTCTCGCAAATGCAAGACCTATTGCATTGCAAATGCTTGTTGTGAGTAGGCGGAAATCCTATCTGACAGCAGCCCCGGTTCGTTAGTTGCGCTTCTGCTTGCTGTCCTTCTTTTAAATGCTAGGAGGGGAGGGTGCGGGGTCTCCTGCTGGCCACGGCAGAGTAGGGGTTGGGGCACATCTTGCCTGCATCAGCCTCTGCTCTGCTTTGAGGTGCCAGACACATGCATTGGAGAGCGCAGGAGGCAGGGGAGGGAAAGAAGAGACGCGTCGTGACTTTTTATTTTTATGTACCTAGAAGAAGCCCAGTTACACGGGCTTGGCAGGTCACCACACTCACAAAAGCTGTGACACATATGTCACTTGGTAGCCAGCTAGCGTGATTGTCAAACATGAGTGCGAGCGCTGGGACGGGCGCAATTGTTCCGCTGCACATCAGGTGGGGGATACAATTTCCTTGCTGAGATCTAGATAGATCAGTGAGGATCACAAATGGCTCTCCATACACTGTACCTACCGGCAGACACACCCTATATGTTCATAAGAAAGTGTAGAAAGATGGAGCATGTAATAAAGGTGACGTCTGCTAGCATTGCGCCACGAGACGTGGGCAAACCAGCTTCTTTCGAAAGTGCAAGAAAATACACACAGACTCCGTTTCCCAACCCTTATGCATGTGAGTCTCACACCTCAGGGTGCAGTGCCATTCGAACATTGCATGAGTCTCGCACCTCGGAGAGCAAGCCTAGTCAATGAGTGGGAGTCTTACACTGACTCCTTGCTTGTTACTGTCGCCACAGTTTGCAGTGCAGCAACCGCACTGCATGAGTATCGCTCTACAGAGCAGAGTCCTGGTTGCTGGCTAGTATCAGCGTCACGCCTTTGAGCGCAGCCTCAGTAGTTAGATGTGTGAGCGTCACAGTGACATCTGGGACCGCTGTCTCCGTCTCTGACAGGAGTGCAGGGCCAGACTCAATGTCTCAAATTTCGAGCACAGTCACACGATATTCGAACTATCTTTATGCCCCGTCGCTTCGCACACAGAGATCCCCATTTCAATTAGAGGATAAACCTTTCACCCAAAAACCCCTTCTTCCCTGTGTGAACCTTCAAACCCTGTGATCGCCGGCACTTTTCCATTTAAGGCACCACTTGAAAATATAAGAAGTGCGGGTGTGCAGTGCCCTGGTGCCCTGGTATCTAGCCTCTGTAAACCACTACCTGAGTCTTGCAATGAAAAGCGAAGTTTAAAAGAATGGCTGCGACTGCGCCGGATATAAAGTGAAAGCACCATAAAGATCTAAGAAGTCACATACCAGACAATGAACGCCGCGCTTTGGTAAAGTTAAAACGCTGGGAAATGTAAATAGTCACATACCGGAAAATGCAGCGCAGCTGCCATTGTCCCGAACAGTGTCTGTATAAAATAGTACTGAACCAACATATAAATCCCACCATGTCACGCCGCAAGTGCACGATCCAGTCCGGATGGGCGAGCCGAAAAGGAGACAGGGAGGGAACAAAAAAGCCTCCCTTCAAATAGAAAGCGAACGTTTACCATAAAGGATGACGCGCGCCACAAAAAGCATGGGCGGAGCTTCCACTCCACTTCCGAAATCTCCTTGATTACAAGAGGTCTTGCAGAGCGAGCAGCGCATGCGCTGCAACGCTAGGCGAGACCTAAAAAGAGGGCATTGTGATGTGGTTCGCAATAACAGAGTGCCACGCTCTCCAGAATATATATCTCACGCCTCAAGCAGAATATATTCATTCAGTCGATCTTTGTGATTTGTCTATGTAAGTCCCTCTGCATGTATGCGGTCGTGCGGGTCCCTTGAAGTTACAACGAGGGAACCGGACGACCGCATACATGCAGAGGGACTTACATATTCCCAAATCACTATACTGAAATACCGGTTTATACTGAAAAATCGGTTTATATGACACCTTGTTGATTCCTATGGCCCATACAGATGTAATAATGACATCATGAACGCGAATATCTATACACTGTCTTCTTTGCTGTTTTTAATATCGTTCTGAACTTTCAAAAAAATCGTCAGCCGATACAGAATTCCTTTGAGCCCTGAAGAAGTCCCATGAGGGATGAAACGCGTTGGCAAGCAATTTTGTCGTGCATTTTAAGGAATTAAGTGTTTTGAATAAAAGGATAATATTTACTACAATCAAGAAATACAACCGTCTGTTTTTTTCATTTGGGAAGCTATCTACTTATATGTTGTTCTGCTGTTGAAATATGATGCACCATTATATTCACACACAAAGTACTCGTTTTTCTCGGGTGCAGGGTTAATTTTGTGCTTTTGGTAGTGGTGGTTTTATACCACACTTTTGGGATGTATGTGGGTCACATCCTAGACCTGATGCCCCGAGTTATAGTGAAGAACTAATAGGCCATTACAAGTAGTGACGTCTGGTGCTGGATTTTTAAGCTTTGACCCCTTTCTTTGTTTGTATGATCTTTGTGATTTGTCTGAAGAGTAAAGCAGCAGAAAGGTGTGTTGAATGTTTGTAAAAAATCTTTTATCTGCTGCAATAAATTGTTAATGGGTGCAAAGATATCCCCATCTATGTGCTTCCTGGACATAGTGTGAGACAGATTGATGGTAAGAGAAGTTTGGTTGATAGGAAACGAGACAGGCAGGGAGTTAGGGTAAATAATGAAAAGTTACTTGGCAGAGCAAATACAAGGAAAAAGGAAAGGTACAGAGAAGGTAATTAAAAGCAGGAATGACGGAAGGACGATTTGATAACAGGAATGAATGAGGGAAGGAAGGAAATAAAAAGCAAATTCTTTATAAGCACTGAGAAATCACAATCTCATAGTTTTTTACGGAGCAAAAAAATAGTAACCACTGGTAACCACTGATTTTGACAACTTGTGAAAGAAATTCACAACAAGAAACCCTAGACATGGAGGAAGCCGCTGATCTCACAGCCACAACAACAGAATATGTGCCATCACGAAGCAGACCAGCAGTTTCTCCACTGCCAGATTTCCCTGATGACTCACAGAAACCTACACACCACAACCTGCTCTGAGGGACAGACAGATGTGCAGGATGCTTTTAGAGTATCGACGCAGTGGTTGTAGGCAGAGAAATGCATGGCGTGTAACAGCTGAAGATGGTGGTGAAACATCGGTGCTGATTGGTAGTTCCTCAATGCTGACAGCGCAGCACCTGCAAAATAAAACACAAATGTTGCAAATAGACAGTGGCCAGAAATCAAAACATTAAAGTACCCAAACAAAAGAATGGATGGAATGCTAGAATTAATCTCAACGTATACAAAAAGCACAGGGTGGAATGCTTGAATTTTTTTCAGTCGCTGGTAATTACTCGGGCCGCATCTCAGCCCATCTTTTTTTGCACACCATCTGCCTCAGTTTGGACCCAGCTATATGCAAATTAGTCTTGACCCTACTTCATTGGGAACAGTCCAGCCCGAACTGCCGAGCCAGGTCCTCCCTGAACCAGAAAACAAGCAACACAGGACCAGTTTTTCACTTGTTATGGGTTCATCAGCCAGATATAGCATAATTCCATTGGCATGCATTGTGCTAGGCACTCATTGTGCAACCCAATGAAGTAACCTTTCAAAACATGTCTCTGGCCTGCCACTGCAGTCTGTAGTGCAGTTTTAAACTGCCATTATTTTGACCAGGCAAAATAACCTTTAGCCAGGCATAAACCTTCCCTTTGAATACATATAAGTCACCTATAACGTAAGTTCTAAAGGTTCAAATGGCAGGGTGCATTGAATTAAAACGTTGGGCATGTACTACTTTTGAGTTTTACATGTTCTGGTAGTGAAAAACTCCTAAATTTATTTTTCACTGTTGTAACGCCTATCTCTTCCATTGGCTAACACTGGGTTGCCTTGTTACATTTAATAAGTGATAACTTTGTATTGGAAGCAGATAGAGATATGTTGTTTTTTACACTCAAATTAATTGTAATTTAAAATCCTCTTTAATGGTAAAGTAGGATTTTAAATCACAATTCTGAAAATGCCACTTTTAGAAAGTTGGCATCTTTCCTGTCCTAACCATTTGTGCCTTCCGCCATTGTCCTGTGTCATATGACTGTGAATGGCTCTGCTATTGGGGTTTTCGTATTCCTGACAGACAATGACACAAAAGAGGCTTAGGTGTAGACAGGATGGGCCATCCTGCCAGGATGGCTGGGGCAGAGCTGTGCTCTGCTCAACTTACAATTCAAAGGGTTTCGTATTTTGCACACACAAAGAAATCTGACACCAGGATATCCTGTCTTTTGTCACCGCAGACTTCTTGGACCCTTGACAGAGGAAGGGAAAACTATCCAGAACCAGATGTGGGGTAGTATTGGGAATCCCCCAATTCAAAAGCTGGCACCAGGTGTAAATATTGTACCTCCTGAGACACTCATCAGTTCTCTCCCGGGCCTGTGCACATTACAGAAAAAAGGACTGCCTTGTTCCTCAGAGGACTGCCCTGCTGCTACCAGAGGACTATCCTGCTGCTTGCAGACTGCCTTGCTCTCTGAGAAGGAAGATTGGACCTGATCTTTTCATCCCAGGCTAATCTGAGTGACTCCAGTGGTCAGCTTGATGACCTCCTGACTGAGCTACAGTGACACAACAAGTTCCACAGGCCTCACTGCAACTGCCCAGCTGACCTGCCTGCCTGGATCCAGAACTTGTGTTTGTGCAGTGCCACTCACTGATTTGTGCAAAACTAAACATCCCATATAAATATTCTGACATCAGATTCAACTCTTGTTTCCTGAACCCTTGGCTGGCCACCCATTCTGCTCTTCGTGCCACAACGACAACCATCTGCGATGCTGTCCCTGCTCCTCCCGGCCAACTCCACCCTGAACAGAACTCTTTGTGCCGGGCTTTGAGAAGGTAACTTTTTCAGGGGGACTAACATGGCCCTGTAACCGACCCATGCTCCATTGCCATAGGCCTCTACTTGTGACTTACCATGGTCTAGCAGGACCAGATGAGTTGCGCTTTGTGCTTTTAAGCGCTATACTTACCTAAAACTTCGAAAATTGCATATCTCTGGTTCTACTATTCAGATTTTTGTCATTCTGGAACCATTTTATTTATCAAAATTTGCTCTATTTTTCTAAATTGGTTTGGGATTTTCCTTGCGTTATATTTTAACTGTATTACTATTTGTGTGCTGCATAAATACTTTATGCATTGCCTCTGAGTTATCCTGACTGATTTTCTGCCGAACTACCAGAGGGTTAAGCACAGTTTAGTTTAGTGACTTTTGGGGTTTACTCTGACAAGGATATTGGTTGTTGCGTTAGTGGGGCTTCTATCTCCTTCAAAAATAACTTGAATTCTTACAAGAAGCTTACAGGAAGAGTATTTGTTCTGTCATACATGTTCCACATGTGAATCTGCCTAGGCTTATCAAGAGGACACTACACTTTCAGTGGTATTATACAGCTTCAGGACTTTTGGAGCCTCATTTATGAGGCCCTACCGGCACGATTGTGCCGCCAGAACGTCACTTTTTTTACATTCCGGTGGCGCAATGTGCCACCACATATTTATAAGGCCACGTAAAGCCACTTTACGTGGCTTTTCATGGCCTCATAAATATGCGCCTCTGTCACTCAGAAAACTGTGTAAAAGGGGCGTTCCATGGGTATTGCTGTGGGTGTTCCCACGCAACACCCATGGAACCTGACACACTCCCAGATTTACGAGCAATCGTAAACCTGGGAATGCGTCAGAACCTAACGCCACCACAGGGGTGGCATTAGGGAGGCGCAACGAAGAGAAATGAAAACATTTCTCCTCGTGCTTTCATTTTTCTATGTGTGCTGCATTCTGCAGCACACATAGAAAAAGGAAAGCACCTGAATGGATTGATTTTGTGCAGGAAGGATTCCTTCCTGCACAAAATCAATCAGCCCTACAATGCAAGCACCCTTGCACCATGGTGCAAAGGGGCCTGCGTTGACGCACAGCAGCCCATTGTGCGCAGGCACAGAGGAAAAGGACAGGAATGCGCTGTATCATATAGATACAGCGCATTCCTGCCCTTTCCCTTTGCCGTAGGGCAGCGCAGCAGGGAGGCCTGCGGCGCTGCCCTACTGCAAAAGCCCATAAATAAGGCCCTCAGTATGTAAGGCTATAAAACCCAAAGTACATTGCAGGTCGACGTGTAGCATTATTCAATACAGGTGTGGTTGGTGGTAGAACAGATTGCATAGTGTAAGGGACTAGAGGCATAGATAATAGTTCCTGCATATGTAGCTAAACTATATAACTAAAATGCCCATGTTTTAAATATCAATGTTTCGTGATCCATTTGGAAAAAGAAGCAAGAGTCCATTGACAACAAGAAAAAACTATTAAATAACTGCATTTGAAAAAGTTTACAGCCAATATGAAAAAGATCGAATACAAACAACTGAGGCATCAGCAACAGTCAGTGAGTTACTTCTGTGTTTTCAGAAAAGTTATTGTGTAGTGCACATTGAATGTAATTATGTTTATGTTTAGGTTTTTGTGAAGCACATGGCTGCCCTAGGGCTTCCCAGCGCTGAATTAGAGTGCTGACAGAAAGGGATAAATGGCCCGGTTATTGGACTACTGGGGGTATAACCATGCCTTGAGCTTTTTCCTTATGCTGGGTTCCTCTTCCAGCAGTCTTAGCCCAAGGGCAGGGAAATACAAAGCTTCGGGACCAGATGTGAAAATTATCTATCTCCCCATCTCGATCTCCTAATTCTTGAGGTTCTTAGGAGGCATTCATGTGCCGATCTTTGACATCTAGTAGGTGAATAAGGGGAGATAAGACCTCTGATTTTAAGAAGAGCCCCTGCTATTTATTGCTTTATGTGCAAGGCAAAGGGATTTAAACTTGATCCTTGCCTCGATAGGCAGCCAATGAAGGAGTTTCAAAGACTCTTTCACCGATTCGTGGCTTGGGATTTTGAGGAGTAGTCTAGCTGCCACATTTTGTACAACCTACAGTTTTTTTGTGACATATTTTGGTGATCCCAAATAAAGGCAGTTGCCATAATCCAGGCGGGACACCACCAGGAATTGAATCACAATTCTACTTAACTCCAAAATCTTCCGGATCATTCTGAGTAACCCAAAGCATGTAGCAGAAATATCAGAAAAGCATGTTGTTTCCATAACCTGGAAAGATCTATCCTTTGGAAAGGAAGTTAGCCAATCCAAAGCTTTGTCTTGGATTCCAACTTCCCTGAGCCTTCTTATCAGAATTGTGTGGTCTACGGAATTGAATGCCGCATTAGGTTTAAACATGTTTTACAAGAGCAAGGGAACCCACGCGATCAGTCAGGGACCTTGGGTACAAGTATTTTACACAGGAACAGTGGTCCCTCAAATCAATAAAATACAGTTGTAATTCACATAGAGATACATAACGTCTATGATAACATATCAAAATTAGATATATTTTATTCTGAAAGTTTCAAGGAAAGTGGGACAAATAAAAACTGAAAATTTGAGTAAACTAAACTCAGGCATTTGCATATGGTGGCCGAGAGACAAATTTATTTATTTAGGCCACAGAACATACATAATGGCACCATAGCACAGAATAATAGCAAATATATATTGGTGTCAAGGTGCTGGGAGTCAATGACGTTTCGATCCCAAAGCAAGATACTGGGATCATCATCAGGACATGACAATTAATGCCTGAGAAAGATATCCGACTGGTTCTAAGGCACTGTGATCGCACAAAGGTTGTTGCGGGGTAATCTGTATCAACCGGCACCCAATTGGGTGCTGCGGCAAGCCTGTCGGAGAGCCACAGGCGATGTAGGGTCTGAATGGACCAGGTTCCTGGCGGTGTGGAGTCCAAATGGCAACGTTGCCATGGATAGACGCTGGAACCGACTTTGGTCCTCAGTTTATCGGCCCTTCGCAGATATCTGGTTTATTTGGACTACACACCGCCAGGAACCCAGTCCATTCAGACCCTACATTGCCTACTACATACCTAGAATAGTAATGTGACTTTTCCCCATAACTAAACTAGCTAGAATGTTGGGTAGGACTTCAGTGAATTTAATACTCGAGCCTGGTGATCTGTTATTAGGGCTCCCATGAAAATGCACATTGGGGAAAATGTTGTAACAAATTGGAAATTTTCACAATCCGATATTGGGAGAGGTGTAGTGACACATCTGAACTCATCTTTTAATATAATAGCACTGCCACCCCCTATTTTGCCTACACAATCCTGGCTGCAAATTGGAATCCCGGAGGTAGGGTCATTTATATATCAGGGGTGGAACTCTCGTTGAGCCAGGTTTCTGTAACAAACAGGGCATCTAGTTGTTCCTCTTCTAACAGTAACCTGATCTCTGTTTTATGAACTGGAAGTGATCTACTATTGATTAGACCCATCTTCCAGCATTCCCTGTTTGTTTGTGTGACTTGTGTTATCTTGTGTTATATAATTTAAAGCTTTAAATCCCCACTTCTTGTACACAGTGTAATAAAATCTCTCAACTTTCTAATATGGCTCCTTGCTAACAAGCCAAATTTGTGTTATATAAATGTGAATATGTACATTGAGAAATTAAATACACTGTATTGAGATGCTAATAAAGCGTACCTACAATGACAGGTATCCATAGTACTATTTTATGTATTTATGAATTTATTTATTTGTTTACATTTATTTAATTGTGTTGTAAGGCACTGGCATGTGTCTGATGATCATTTTGTAATACTGATGATAGGGGCAAAGGCAGTTTAGGGAAATCCAAACCCCATACTACACAAAGCACATTTAGATTTTGGATCTTAGGTTTCTCAATGTCATCAAATTTGGTCATCAGAGGGATCAAACTGCTCCCATTGTGGCCCGGTATCCTTTTAGGAGGGCGGGTAGTCGGAATGGGTTACTGAAGAGAAGGGAAGTCCCTGTTGCCTGTCTCTTGCCCTAACTAGCCATAGAAACATTTCAATTTATATTGAATGAAAAGGTAGCTATCTAACGTATAATGTCAGTTTGAAGGTGCTTTATCACTGACATGAATTTACACTTCTAAATGATCTTCTCATTTGTATACCAAAATGTCTCTTCTCTTCAAACAATTCTCACAGGAACAGCATGGTGACTCATGTAAATGTGCTCCAGTGCTGTGCAAGGGTCTTACTTCCTTACCCTAATGAGTACACAGAGTTGGGCCTGAGGTTCTACTGAACACTAATGCAGTCACAGATTTGCATTGACCTGTCTAATAATGCAGCATCTAGATTCAGCTGAGAGGATGACACTGTCATCTCTATTGCAGGATTTAAAGGTGGAAGGGCTGTTTTCAATGAAACATGATCACCTTTTGCATTTGTATATAATGTCTTATTCTTATTTACTCTTCGTATACCCATTTCTTTACTTTATTTAAAAGATTGGAATTAGAGAGAGACAATATCGGATGTCTGATTCCTTGCTCTTATTTTTCTAAATCTGCTGTCTGTAACATTAATCTTGGTAATCCATATGCTTTACCAAACTAAGTCATAGAAATCTGAGTGGCAATCTACAGAATATGGCCAAAAGAGTGTTACAGAGCATGCTTCACATGCCTTAACACATTGGTGATTGCACCCCATCCCATTAATTAAACTTTGCACTGGTCACCTCTTACTCTGACACCTGATGTGAAGTATAGGTAGCAGGCTTTATCTCCAAACTACTGTTGAGCACTCAGCTAGAGAATGCCTATCTTTAGCAACTGGCATTTGTTTATTGTTTACATACATGTTCGTGATATTGCTCTGACGCTGCCTTAGAAGCATAGAGACACATGGATGGGTGAATAGAGCCCAAGGTAAAGATTGAGGTCACTCTCATATCTCCAGTTGTCCCGCCTAACAGTGGTAAGCTGGACACATTAGGTATTCAGTTACCCAAATGAGTGAGCATCTGGTTGACTGGAAGATACATAGGTATTGGCTGTGAGAGTGGGTTTGAAGCCGCAGAATGCTTATTTGCCTTTAGGCAGCCTCCTAATGGACCGCCACCAGCCTGCAAGTCACCCCAGAACTACCCCATACCCTTTAGTGCATTATCAGGTCACAATGTATTGGCAATCCATGACCCAACAGTATCCACTCAACCCCATCTGAGCTATTAATGATAATTGCATGATTCTTAATGCTGTTTGAGAGTCTGCCCTAAGACTGCCTTTAAACCTCTTCATTGTATTTCACATGATTTCTCATTCAATCTTGTTGGAACGGATAGCATCTGCCATTATCCAACACACTGTGTGAACTAATTATTTTCTTTTTTGAATGACAGATCCCAGGGGTTTCTTTCCCCTAAGCTCAGTCCCATACTTTTTGTCATCTATGTTGTCCCTCTTGCTGACCTGATTCAGTCTTTAGATTTTATCTCCTACACCTATGCGAACAACACACAGCTGGCTTGATGAAACTCCTGTGTCTAAGCAATGTCACTTCAAAGAATGCATGCCGGCCATCTCATACTGGACATACTGAAATCACACATTGTGAAAGCATTTGCTTTGAATACAGATCATATTGATTACAGATGTGGAAGATTTTCCAAGATGGCTTTTGTGTTCACCAAACATGGCCAGAAGGTTGTGTAAATGAGACAAAATTTTATAGACATATGTAATTTCCACCATGTGATTCAGCTAAATGTTCCAAAAAGGGACCATGAAATATGACTATATCCCCAAACGTTGTCTTCCTGTGTCTCTCCCAGTAATTACATATTTGTTTGTATGATTTAGGGTTACGTGTATTTACGTTGTGCCGTAATGTGGATTGAATTAATTAAGTTTTTTAATTTACATAGCCGACAAGTGGGAACTGCTTTTAACATTGTGAAGTGTTTCTACATTGCTTCATTGTATAAATTGATGTGCATTTGTGAGTGAATTGTTTACTAATAAAATCATGGCAGATCTATTTGTGACCTAATGTCTTTTCTAAACTGCAGTGATACTAAGGGTTGTGATATAGACATATAGATATGAAATAATATTGATAAGGTTTGATTGGGCGGTGTATTGACTGTTGCATGTGTTTGTGGTACTGTATCGACCAAGGGGAAATTTGTCTACTTTTGAATAGAAACCAGGATCTTCATGACTGTGAATTTCTTGATTTCTTTTTAACTTGACATAGATATTGGTCTTTATTAAAACTAATCACGTAAGAGCTAAAGGGAATTTAATTCCACATTTTTTCCAATCTTCTCTCCCACTGACTGGGGCACACCCTTTCTCCCATACCAACTCAAGGCGATCCTAAAAAAAGATTTCCGGCAAAGTTCCCTCTCGCGGGGTCCGTTGGGCATTGCAGCGAGAGCCCAACAAGTAGCTGGCCCACATGATGAAGCATGCCATCTTTGGGAGGGTGAGGGCACTTGCTTCTAAGAGTAGATGCTCCTATTGATCACTACCTTTTCCCAGATCTCTAATAGAAGACCTGGATAATTATCCCGGAACAGTCAACTCCAATATAAGGTGTTGTAAGTCATAGCCATCAGGTGTAAACAAGTCAACAACGCTGGCAGAGGCTGGCAAGAACTATGTGTCCTTTTAGTGCAAAAGATCTACTGTCTGGAATAGAAAGGAAGATTGGGAAGTGGAGGTACACGCATTTTATGGTCCTAATTTTCATCCTTCATTTACCATCAGAAGACATCAAGCATGACAGATATGGAGGAGGAGGTGGAAACTTGCATGATCCTTACGTTTGGGTTGGAGATGGGACTTCCAGGGCAAGAGTGTTAGAACTACTATATAAGACCCACATAGACTATGGCAAGATGCCTGGTAACATTTCCCAGTTGTTTTGGGTCTTTCTGCTTTCTCACTATTCGTCACCCAATATTGCGTTGCTATATTTTATTTTCACTGTGCTCATGTACCTTTGTTCCTATGTTTTCAGCATCCTCCTTATCAGTGAAATCTGTATTTGCTTTTCCTACATCCATCGCACTCTAGAAGAACTTCTGGCTCAGTGCAACCTTGTTCAGATCTTGGTTGCACATCTCTACTCTTCACAGAGTATATGGCTCTCAACTTTCTAGGACAGGGGCTAGTCATGGTATTCTTCCACGAATTATAGGTAAGCCATGCTTCATTGCTGTGCACTATATATTTTGCCCGCTTGTTTATCAGAGTCTAATTGTTTTGATAAGATTTGAGCAGTGGTTCTGAGATGATCCTGTCTGCAGTTGGGCCTTTCTGAACCAGTGTCTATATACCTTATGCCTCCACCCATTTTACTTGGGGTCCTAGTTGAAGTATTAATATTCAGTACTTTAATTAGTACAGGTGGACATTTGGGACTGTCAGCTATATGTTTTGCAAACCTGTTCTCATGACCTGGCATTTATTCCATCCGTCTCCACCAGGTCTGTTGTTTAGAAGTAGGGCTGGCATGCAATGATAATCAGTTCAGAGATGTCAGATCTTTGGTGGCTGAATCTTGGCATCTTTTGTATGTGCTGCTGACGCAAGCATGTGATCACTGGCAGGACAAGACACACAAATCCTTGTGGATACCTACACGATGAACCACATTGAAGTATACACAACGTTTTATGCTTAAACATAGCTATAAGATCCCTTAACCTTAGAAGTTAGTTTGACATAGAATTTATAAAAACTCTTTACTGTTTACAAACATTACTCCATTCATGCTAACCCCTTTCAGTCAGTGTATATTGAAGGCACTGTATTAGTTGCAGAAGAGGTCCATCATTCAAGAGCATAATTTTGAATTCACTTCTGTTTTTTTTTTTTTTTAAATATCGGAAACCAGGTGTTATAATTTGGGAATTTTTCCATTAAGATGACAGTAATCATATTAAACTTAGGGGTATTTTTACTAAGGTTTTGTACAGTGTTTGCATCACAAAAGTGGTGCAAATCAATGCAAAATCTTTTTTTAAATTTACTTTGTAAGACAAAACTTGTTTTGTGTTGGAAATTCACTTGGAAGTAGCGCAAAGCATCGCCTAGCACTGCTTGGCATTAATTCCCACCAAGAAGGCATTCTATGGGTTGGTGCATTGGCATTCCTATACAATCACCCATCGTTTCTGCCACAAAACCCTAGCTACTAAAAAAAGTAGATAGGGTTTTGCATCAAAAAATAATGCCCTTTTGAAACAGGTGCTATCAAGGCAAAATTATTTTATTTCTCCTTTCTTTTCTGGATTTGAAGATGTGCTGCACTGTACAGCGCACATACAAAGCACGAAAAGTGTTAAAGTTACTGTAAGCATAGTATATTGGATTGGAAGGGTACCCTTTGAGTATAAAACCTATACTAGAATCACACAGACAACTTTTGCACTATGGTGCAAAGGTGTGTACGTTGAGCTCTGCAGCTTGATTGTGCACCAGCACTAGGGAGAGAGTATGAGAGTGCCATATCCCTGTAGATATGGCACTGTCCTATGCTCTCCTTCTCACGTAACCCTTACCAGCGTGAGCATTTAGAAAATAGACACCTTAGTGTCTAGGATATACATTTTTCAGAAGAAAAGGTAAAATTATACAACTTGTTTATTTATTGTCTTGTGCCCTGGGGTGCATGCAGGCCATGTTTATTACCCTGGGCATTTATTTACTAATGGGTCCACACCAGGCCAAAGACCTACTGATAATAATTTCGATCTGGCATTGAGATGCTACTCACCACTGTTGTCTGGATGAAACTGTCATTTTAGGAAGTAGAATCCACGCAGAAAATAGTGTTGCCACTACTTTTATTGATGAAACTCTGTATGCAACAACCCCTGGCAGTCAGCTCAAAAAGTGACAATTGTTGCAGCGCAAGTGTGGTAAAATTTTAATACACGCTTACTCTCCTTACTACTCTAACCATACTGGGCCCTTTACGATTAGCTAATCTGCAGCATTTCCATTTACCACAGAGGCAATGATCCTCTGAAGAATCATTTTCCACCCATAGGGGGGTGGAAGGACCATTAATTGACAGTTAACTCATAAATTTGATATCAGATTTAGGTACATCACTCTCAAGTCCCTTGCTCACTTTGCCACTGGATTCAAGCTAGCCTGGCTGATGAGTGGTGTTACCCCGAAACCGGTCCCAGGATGCTTGTTTCCGGTCCAGGGAAAACCTGGTGAGGCAGTTTGGGCTGGACTGTTCCCATGAGGAACAGGGTCAAGACTGATTTGCATATGGCTGGGTCTGAACTGGGTTGGCGAAGTGATCTAAAAAACGATGATGGATTCAACCCAGATCTGTGACTGGGGGTGAGTGTCTGAAAAGTTTTAGCACTCCGACCATCATCTTCTTGTGTTTGCTTTGTTCACCATAAGTTGGCAGGGTATGCCCAGACGTGGGTCCCCTGCTCACTTTGCCACTGGATTCAAGCTAGCCTGGCTGATGAGGGGTGTTACCCCAAAACCGGTCCTAGGATGCTTGTTTCCGGTCCAGGGAAGACCTGGCTAGGCAGTTTGGGCTGGACTGTTCCCATGAGGAACAGTGTCAAGACTGATTTGCATATGGCCGGGTCTGAGCTGGGTTGGCAAAGTGAGATAAAGGACAATGATGGATTCATCCGGGACCTGTGACTAGGGGTGAGTGTCTGAAATGTTTTAGCGCGCCGTCCATCATCTCCTTGTGTTTGCTTTGTTCGCCCTAAGTTGGCAGGGTATGCCCAGACGTGGGGCCCTTGCTTACTTTGCCACTGGATTCAAGCTAGCCAGGCTGATGAGGGGTGTTACCCCAAAACCGGTCCCAGGATGCGTGTTTTCAGTCCAGGAAAGACCTGGCTAGGCAGTTTGGGCTGGACTGTTCCCATGAGGAACAGGGTCAAGACTGATTTGCATATGGCTTTGTCTGAACTGGGGTGGCGAAGGGAGCTAAAGAACGATGATGGATTCACCGAGATCTGTGACTGGCGGTGAGTGTCTGAAATGTTTCAGCGCTCCATCCGTCATCTCCTTGTGTTTGCTTTGTTCACCCTAAGTTGGCAGGGTATGCCAAGACGTGGGTCCCTTGCTCACTTTGCCACTGGATTCAAGCTAGCCTGGCTGATGAGGAGTGTTACCCCAAATCCGGTCCCAGGATGCTTGTTTCCGGTCCAGGGAAGACCTGGCTAGGCAGTTTGGGCTGGACCTTTTCCCATGAGGAACAGGGTCAAGACTGATTTGCATATGGTTGGGTCTGAACTGGGTTGGCGAAGTGAGCTAAAGAACGATGATGGATTCAACCCAAATCTGTGACTGGGGGTGAGTGTCTGAAATGTTTCAGCGCTCCATCAATCATCTTCTTGTGTTTGCTTTGTTCACCCTAAGTTGGCAGGGTGTGCCCAGGCGTTGGTCCCTTGCTCACTTTGCCACTGGATTCAAGCTAGCCAGGCTGATGAGGGGTGTTACTCCTAAACCGGTCCCAGGATGCTTGTTTCCGGTCCAGGGAAGACCTGGCTAGGCAGGTTGGGCTGGACTGTTCCCATGAGGAAAAGGGTCAAGACTGATTTGCATATGGCTGGGTCTGAACTGGGTTGGCGAAGTGAGCTAAAGAACGATGATGGATTCAACCTTGATCTGTGACTGGGGGTGAGTGTCTGAAAAGATTCATCTCTCCGTCCATCCTCTCCTTGTGTTTGCTTTGTTCACCCTAAGTTGGAAGTGTATGCCCAGACGTGGGCCCCTTGCTCACTTTGCCACTGGATTCAAGCTACCCTGGCTGATGAGGGGTGTTACCCCGAAACCGCTCCCAGTATGATTGTTCCGGTCCAGGGAAGATCTGGCTAGGCTGTTCGGGCTGGACTGTTCCCATGAGGAACAGGGTCAAGACTGATTTGCATATGGCTGGGTTTGAACTGGGGTGACGAAGTGAGCTAAAGAACGGTGATGGATTCAACCCAGATCTGTGACTGGGGGTGAGTGTCTGAAAAGTTTCAGCGCTCCGTCCATCATTTCCTTGTGTTTGTTTTGTTCGCCCAAAGTTGCAGGGTATGCCCAGACGTGGGACCCTTGCTTACTTTGCCACTGATTTCAAGCTAGCCTGGCTGATGAGGGTTGTTACCCCGAAACTGGTCCCAGGATGCTTGTTTCTGGTCCAGGGAACACTTGGCTAGGCAGTTTGGGCTGGACTGTTCCCATGAGGAACAGGGTCAAGACTGATTTGTATATGGCTGAGTCTGAACTGGAGTGGCAAAGTGAGCTAAAGAACGATGATGGATTCAACCCAGATCTGTGACTGGGGGTGAGTGACTGAAAAGTTTCAGCCCTCCGTCCATCATCTCCTTGTGTTTAGTCCACCAATAAATGTTACTCAGGTTTATAATTAGTCCAATTATTGGTTCATGAAACAATAGTTCCTCCTCTTTCTTGATGTGAAAAGAGTAGTCCCAAACTGTGCTGAAATAGAGCCATGATGAAGAACACAAAGATGAAGGCAAGGAGTAAAGCCACTACATGTTCTCTGTCTTCTGAATAAAACTCAGGCATATTGAGGAGTCACAGTTGTGTTGTGTAGGAAATTGGGTTACTTGTTGAGTGGGATAAAAACCCTTCTCAAGCAGCAACCACAATTCCTGTCAGGGCAAGCAAACCCCAAATTAATCTGTGCTCCACCCTCTAGTGGCTTGGCACAAAAGCAGTCAGGCTTAACTTAGAGGCAATGTGTAAAGGATTTATGCAGCACTTCAAACAGTAATAAAGTAAAAACGCAACACAAGAAAAATCCCACACCAACTTAGACAAATACAGTAACATGTAATAAATTATTTGAGACCAAAACAATGAAAATACAATCAGTAGAACATGAGATACGCATGTTTAAAAAGATTTATGTGAAAACGAGGCACAAAGCGCCAAATGTGGTTATCTCGTCCTGCCGTACTGGGAACAAGTCACAAGTCCAGTCTGACGGCGAGGGAGTATCGGCGGGATACAATGATCTAGTTAGGCCTGGTGAACAAAGTACCTTCACTCATAGTTTATGGAGTGTTGTGAGATCCTACGTAGAGGATGTTTTGCACAGTGGTGGTTCCGAGGAGCTGCAGAGCTGCGATGCGGAGTCCTCCCTCGTTTTCAAAGATGCCTCGTGGTTAAGGTTGCTGTCGATGAAGGGCTTGCGATGTGAAGGCCTGCGTTGAGGATGCATCACACAGCTGCGGTTCAGGGGAGACTGTGAGCTGCAATGTGAGGTCAGGGATGCATCATGCTGCGGCGGCTCCGCTACGCTTGAGAGGAGGTGCGTTGCAGTGCACCAGTTCTGCTTCACAGGATCACAGCTGGGCTGGCAGAGAACCTTCAGGCCCACTTCCACTTGTGGAATGGCACCACTTGGAGGGGAGGACTTATAGCAGACAGAGTTCAGATGCTGGGTTCAAGGTGGTTGTAGGCTTTTCTGTCCCTGAGTCTCTGATCAGGAGGCCAGCTAACTAGCCCTTGGAGTCACTCTGGTGGTCCTAGGTTCAAGATGCAAATCCATTCCTTTCACTCAGGCAGCAGGGCAGCAGGGCAGAAGGGCAACAGAGTAGCAGTCTTTCTTGCAGAGTGTTCCACAGGTCCACAGGTGTACTAAAGATTTTGATCTGAAGATCTAATAATTATACCTGAGTCCCGCTTTGAAGTAGGAGAAGGTTCTGGACGTTTCCACCCCAGAGGTGTCTGAAATTTCCTGCCTCCTTGCCTTGCCTGGCCCCAGCTTGTCTTGGGCCACAAAAGACTAGTGTCAACCCCTTGGTGAGTATGCTCAGGCAGAGCCTTTGTGGTGTGCAGGTGGGGTAGGTGACAGCCCACACCCCTCATCAAGTCAGAGATGGCCGACTCTGCTAACACCTAGCTCCCCTTTGTCTCACTGTCTAGGAGCAATACACAAAGACAAACTGCCAGCTACACATAGTTGTGTAACCAATGTTAAAGGCTGCAGGCACCAAATGGTTAGGACAAAAAAATGCCAACTTTCTAAAAGTGGCATTTTCAGAATTGTGACTTAACATCCAACTTTACTATTAAAGAGGATTTCAAATTACGGGGGCGTGGCTTGAGAGCCGATGATGGCGGACGCGTGAGCCCGGAGCTCCGCGCTGGCCTTGCCATTTCTCCGCTTTACCCGGGAATCCGGCCCGAACCCTGGTGCATCGGAGGGGGCCCGGACCCTGCGATAACTGTGGGCTTGCGATCGCCCCCCTGGCCGCCTTGCAGAGATCGGCGAGCCGAGGCTTCGAGGAGTCGGTGGTGACGACCCCTAAAATGGCGGCGAAAGTTACGGAGTAGCCCAGAGAGGAGAGATGGCGGTACTGCAGGACGCCGGCTGCGGGGTCGTATGCAAGCGGACCCTCCCTCCTGCGGACCCCTTGGGCTGCTGAGTACGGGCGGTGTGGCAGCTGTGCCGGCCCCGGTGGGACAGAGCTGCCCGTGCTGTGCCGGCTACGGCCCGGCTGGGCCTGCCATACGGCGTGAGCGAGGAACCCTAGTGCGGGGCTGTGCGGGGCTGTGCGGAGCGCGGCCTAGACGGCCTGGCAGGGGGGTGGAGCTGACGCCGGACGGCTACGATTGGCCTCGGGGAACCTGGAGGCTTACTTGCCCCGACACCTGGTGCCCTCTGGACTGGATTCGGGCTGAGAGGTGAGGTCCCCGTGAGGCTGGGGTGTGCGGGAGGCGGCCCCGTTTGAGTGCTGCACCAGAAGAAGACCCGGGGCCCGCTGGTCCCCGCACTACGTCTGCTCGTGGTGGCGAGACGGGAGTGGCCTGGACGCTCCCCTGCGGATGAGCACGGCCGGATAGGTGCTGGGGGCCGGACGCTGCTGTGGCTGCATTGGGGTGCCCTGCGTAGGACTTCTGGGAACCCGGGGGAGGCCGGGACGATTGACTGGACTTTCACGGATGCTGCTGCGGCCTGTCAGACCCTGGAGGGGTGGGTGCCGGGGACGCGGACAGTGGGGTCGAGCCCACCCAGGCAGAGACGGACTCGATCAACGGCCCTAGCAATGGGCAAGCCTAAGGGGAAACAGGCCGGACCCCCGCCGGATCTAGACTCCGCTTCTTTGGAGTCAACTGCGCAGGAGGTGGCGGGTGCCCCTGGGGAGGTCCCTGTTCAGCAGCAGCTGGCCAACATCCTGGAGGCCATCGTGGACACCAAGACGACGCTGCACCAGGACATCAGCGCTGTGGCAGTGGGCTTGGGCCTGCTGCGTGCGGAGCATGCTAAACTTGCTGACAGGGTGAAGCAGTCGGAAGCGGACATTGCAGTGCTGACCCCTGCGCTCCACAGGCTCTCGGCCATGGTCGGCGAGCTGTCGGATAAGGTCTCCATGCTGGAAAAGAGGGCAGAAGATGTGGAAGGGCGCAATCGGAGGAACAATGTCCGGGTGGTGGGCCTTCCGGAGGGCGTGGAGGGGCAAGACATGGTCACCTACCTTGAGTCATGGCTGCGAGATACTGTGGTGCCCCAGGGCCTGTCCCCCTTTTACGCTTTGGAAAGGGCCCACCGAGTGCCTGCCCGCCCGCCGAGACCGGACCTTCCTCCACGGGCGGTGGTGGCTAGATTGCTCCATTTTCGTGATCGGGATTTGCTGTTGAAGAGGGCACGCTCCGCGGGCCCTTTCACGGTGGAGAATAGTAGAGTTTCCCTCTTTCCCGACTACACGCAAGGGGTACAACATCGCCGCTCTTCTTTTCTGGAGGTAAAAAAGGTGCTGCGTGAGGAGGGCATTCAGTACTCCTTGATGTTCCCTGCCCGGCTCAAGATCATGCTAGACGGGAAAACGTTCTTCTGTGAGGACCCGCAACAGGCCTGGGGCTGGATCGAATCGTATAAAACGGAGGGAGCCCACGGGCCGCATACCACACAACTGGCGCGTGGGGCGGAACGACCAGAGAAGAGATCGCGATGCCAGAGGGCTCGCAGGGAGTCCAAACGACCTTGTTCATCCCAGACAGCGACGGAGAGGGAAGCAGCGCTGGCAGCCGTGGCCAACCTGCTGCAGGGCAGGGGTTCCTCGTCGGAGAAGGATTCGGAGGCTAAATATGGGGAGGAAGAGACCGACTCCGCTGTGTCACAAGTTACGACTGAGGACATGCCGACGATGACCACGCAGACGGCGGACACTCTTGTGGACTAGTAGGACTCTTAGGGGGATCTCGGTCCTAGTTTTGTTTGCTGATTTTCTCCCTCTCTCCTACCTTCTTTTGAGATTAGGCCCAGTATCTGGGACACACTGAGCGGTACGATCCTTAGTATAGCCTTTTTCCTCTTTCTTACCTGAGAGATGGGGGAGGCCTGTGGGTGGAGGCACCAGGGGGAGGGCTGGAGCGGCCCTCAGAGGCTGCAATGGTGGGAGGATTGACCTATTGCATACCCGCTTTATCTTTGTGCACACTGCGCCCCCCTTTGTAGGTCCTAGGGCCGTTTGCCTTGGACCTGTCCGCGTTGGTATAGGGTACCACCAGGTATGTGGTTTGTGCTATGGTGATTGAATTTGGGCAGCTGACCGTTGTCAGGCCGCACTTGGGATGGGGAGTTTATTTGTTGGGGTTGTTGACATACGCCAGGGGGACTGAGGTGGCTCTGGGGGGGGTGGGGGTGGGGGGATTGGGGAGGTTGCATGCTAGCTTCTGATGGCATGATCTGATGGGCGCACTGGGGAGTATAAGTTCATGACTTGGAACATTAGGGGGATGGGGTCGCCCACCAAGAGATATAACATTTTGAATTACATTAAGTGGCGGGGTGTGCATGTGGCTTTGCTGCAGGAGACCCACCTTACGGGAGAGGAAGTTGCCCGACTGAGGCGTAGATGGAGGGGTCAGCTCTTTGCAACCAAGTACTCGGCCTTCTCCCGGGGCGCCTTAGTGTGGGTCAGGCCGGGGGTGCCCTTTCAGCTCACCCGGAAGGTGATTGATACAGAGGGGAGATATGTGGTCCTCAATGGTGTGTTGAAGGGTAGAGAGGTTACGTTGGGGAGTGTTTACGCCCCGAATCGAGACCAGTTAGCTTTTCTGGACCGCCTCTCAGGCGTGTTGGCGAGCTTTCCCCCCGCTACTGTGCTCTTGGGGGGGGATTTCAATTGTGTTGCCGATGTTCAGTGGGATAGGTCTACGCCTCCGCTGCGGGGTACCCGGGCTACCGCTCTGGCTGGGGGGTTTCGGGATTGGACCTCGGGTTGGGACTTCCGGGATGTTTGGCGTCTACACCATGCCGGCGACAGGGAGTTCTCTTATTATTCCCACCTCTACGACTTGCATACGCGCATTGATATGTTTCTTTGCTCGCCGGTGCTGTACCTGCTGGTGTCCGGCACCAAGTACCTCGGCAGAGCCCTTTCTGACCACAGTCCCTTACTTTTAAGCTTTACTCCGCTCCCTGACAGACCCCCGATCCCGAGGTGGTGTCTAGACCCTTCATTGTTAGAAGACGAGGGCTTCCGGCAGTTGCTCTCTCCGGCTGTTAGTGATTATTTCTTACATAATCAGGGGACGGCCAGCTCCCCCCTAGTGGAGTGGGAGGCGTTTAAGGTGGTAATTAGGGGGCATTGCATGGGGCAGACAGTGGGCACCCGACGCTTGGTGACTCAGGAGTTGGATGATTTGGAAACACAGATCTTTGCCTTGGACAGGGAGATTGCTAGCGGGGGTGGGGCCCACAGACAGCTAGCTGACATTAAAAGCCTGTATAGTACCACGTGGGATAGACTGCAAGTATTAGATCTCAATGCACATCAGGTCACACAACACGTAGAGGGAGGCAGGGCCGGGAGGCTCTTGGCTTGGTTAATTCATTCTGATGGCAGGGGTGCGCCAATTATGAGCGTTACGGATCAGCATGGTCACATGCTTTCCTCCCCGAGGGCCATCAATGATGCTTTTAAGGCATATTATGAGACGCTCTATAGTAGCCCGGGGTTGCCACAGGTGGAGGCACTGCGGACGTATCTGGCTGCCCAACCCTCGACTCAGTTAGATCGAGCATCCAGGGACCTGCTGGGCCCTCTGGTTCGTGTGGGCGAAATTAGGGCAGCGGTCCGAGATATGGCCCGCGGTAAGACGCCGGAACCGGACAGCCTGCCGGCCGAATTTTATAGCACACACATAGACGTCTTGGCGCCGCAACTTGAACGCGTTTATGCCTCTGCGTTCCAGACGAAGCAATTGCCACCTACGTTGCGTGAGGCGATGGTCATCCCCCTGCCCAAGACTAAAACATTACACGCCCCCCTCACGGACTTTCGCCCTCTTTCCATGCTCAGCATGGATTTTAAAATACTGAGTAAGGCATTGGCCCTGAGACTCCTCCCCTATATGCGTCATCTGGTCCATGTGGATCAGAATGGCTTCATTCCCTCCTGCTCTACGTCTAATAACCTTAGGAGGTTATATCATGTAATGTTCCACAGGGACCTGCAGGACTATCCTGAGGCGGTGGTGGTGGCGATAGACTTCGAAAATAGCGTTCAACACCCTCCGCTGGGACTTTTTATTGGCTGTCATGGGAGAGATGCAGCTGGGAGAGGATTGGTTGCAGTGGGTCTGTCTTCTCTATGGGAGCCCTACAGCCAGAGTGCGTACAGGTGCAACGGTGTCGGCCTCTTACCCTATTTACAGGGGGACCAGACAGGGATGCCCCCTGTCGCCATTGCTCTTCGCCTTGGCGATGGAGCCTCTGGCGGCACGGATACGAAGGGAGGGAGAGGCCCTGGGGATATCTCTGGACGGGGCCTGTCATGTTATCTCGCTATATGCGGACGACGTTTTGCTTTACCTGCGTGATGGTACACAGGGGGTCCGCCCTGTCTTAAATATTTTGGACGAGTTTGCCACTTACTCGGGCCTTCGAGTTAATGGGAAGAAGACCTTTGCATTTCCGCTGCACCTCGCCATGGACAGACCCTTGTCGTTGCCGACCTCTATAGAATGGGCGCCAGGGTCGTTTAAATATTTGGGGATACGGGTTTACCATAAGCAGACTGACCTGTTTGAAGGGAATCTTGGGGGCGCCCTGCGGGCCTGCGGGGGCAGGTGGCGTTCTGGCGCACTCTCAGGTTACCAATTATGGCGAGACTGGCGATATCCAAAATGGTGGTCCTGCCCCGCCTCCTGTATTATTTTGTCAACCTCCCAGTGCTGATACCGCGATCATGGTTTAAACAGTTGGATGGATCTTTGAGAGACCTGGTGTGGGATGGTGGCTGCAACAGAGTGTCTCTGCAGACATTGCGGCTTCCACAGGTGGAGGGGGGACTTGGGGCTCCAGATTTTGAAGCCTACTATTTGGCGGCACAGCTGCAGTGGCTAGCCAGATGGCTAGACGGCAGGGACCTGGCTACGCTGTCGATTCCTGCAGAGGTTGTTCAGGCTAAGCTCCTTCCCAGGCTGCTGAACAGGCGCCAGACTCTTAAGCCCATGGGGACGTTACTCTTGGTGGCGGTTAAATGTTGGGATCGATGTACGGTTCGCTCCAAAGGTAGAATACTCTATGCCCCTGGCCTTCCGCTCATAGGTATCCCCCAGGCAGGGATGGGTCCGCCACTATCACGGTGCCAATTGGCGAGCTGGGAGGAGGCGGGGGTGCGTACAATAGGAGACTGCTACAGGGATGGGAAAGTGCTCCCTCTGGACGATTTTCTAGAATACCACGAGCTCCCAGCGGGGCAATTTTTAAACTACCACAAATTCAGAGGGGCGGTGCGGGAACAGTGGGGAGATGGCACGGGCGAACCTGAGACGCATTCGGCCCTAGAGGCTGTAGTGACCTTGGGCTCCGCGGGGCACCTGGTGCGCTGGCTTTATCTGGCGATTTTGGAATTAAGCCCAGGATCCTTGTCTGGCCTCCGGAAGCGGTGAGAAGGGTCCTTGAAGCGGAACCTGACAGATAAAGAGTGGCAAAAGTCCTGAGTAGTCCCAAGAAAGTCTCGAGGAATACAGCCTTTAAAGTCCTTCAATTTAATGTACTTCATCGTACATACCTTACCCCGCATCGATTAAATGTGGTTTATAATAGAGCAGACTTGTCCTGCGCCAGGTGCCTCCTGGAGGATGCGGACTTCGACCACATGCTCTGGTCCTGCCCGCGGCTTTCTACTTATTGGGGTGGAGTGGTGGCTATGGTCAACAAGGTGCTGTCCCGTACGCTGCTGTGTGTCCCCGAGGTATGCCTGCCGGGCCTCTTTCCGAGACCAACGGCCCGTAAGTTGGGGCATAGATTTACGGACCTGGCTTTCTGTTGTAGTCACAACATGACACAGAGACAGTAGCTCAGATAATCCAGGTTTATTCCTCAAGCACGTAACATCAGCGCGCCCTATCCTTCAGTCAGCAGATGATCAACTGACCGGAAGCGAGCACACCGTTCACATTCGAACGTTCGCATTCCCCACATTCCACTGAGGCGCGAGTCGCGCTGCCGCAGTGACAACAAGATCACAACATACCCCCCTTTCCTCTACACGCAGGTAGAGCAATGAAATAGAGGAAGAACAAAGAGGAGAACAAAAGAACATAGAGCAATAAAATAACAGTGAGCAAAAGCACCCCACAAGAATATGACAAAGTAAAGGGCAAATCACCCCACCATGAAATCTTGTAAGTGTTGGGGGAGTCTCCTAGCTCGTAAAGGTCTTTGCCAGAGTTGAGTATCTTGGGAACCCTGAGGAGCAGGATTATTAACATAGGGCCTAAGGTTGTTACTCAAATGGTCACCACTGGGACTGGCCACTCTCAACTCAGGATCAGTGCGGGAAGTGTTGAGCAATTGGTGATCTTGAGCCAACATGTATCCCGAACAGGAATTTCTGTTGGCCGTGACTTTAGGAGGGTTGTCTCTTGAGCAATACATGGCTACCCTACGTAAATTCCACTTTTCCCCATTAGCCAACACAACGTACAAAGGATGCACTTCTTGAACTTTGAAAGGACCACGAAACTTACATAGGCCTTTGATCCAACGACCAGATCTGACTTTGACCCAGTCTCCCACAAGGAATTTGGCAGAAGACTTGTCTTGGGAATGTACGGGAGAGTGTGCATGCACGGAAGTACCCTTGTCCCTGTCACTCACACATTTCCCTTCCACCAACCCTCTGATCCATGAAGGTACTAGTTTGGAAGAAGGTTTTCTACCTCGCATGGCAACGAAGGGAACAACACCAGTAGTAGAATTTTCAGTGGTACGGTACGCCCACACCAATTCATTCAAGGTATCATCAATGTCCAGGTTGTTGGTGAGAGCCAAACCAATAGCCCCTTTAATCATGCGGTTGGCTCTTTCCACAATACCATTGGATTGAGGATTGTACAGTGTGGTGAGGGAATGTTTGATGCCGCACTCACGAAGAAACTCACTCATTTCTGTAGAAGTTAATTGGGTGCCATTGTCCGTAATAAGGACAGTGGGAAAACCTTCCTCTTTAAAAATGGTACGCAGCACTTTAATGGTGACTCTGGTGGTTATCTCTGGGAGAAGATACACAATAAGCCATCTGGAGTGGACATCCATTACGACCATGCCAAACCTTTTGCTAGGGTGGACTCCGGGCATGGGTCCAATGAAGTCAAGGCAAATACTATGCCACACCACACCCGGATCATGGATGGAACCCGGGACAGACTGTGGTCCAACCTTGAGTCTCTTCTCACATTCTATGCACTCACTGCACCTTTCAACCCAATCAACTACTTCCTTATCCATGCCTGGCCACCAAAATTCATTCCATAAACGTTTTTTTGTCAAAGTCTGCCCTAAGTGTCCTCTATGGGCTAAGTTGAATAGTCTTTTGTGAATGCCAAACGGGGGAATAATCTTGTCGCCGCGCATGACAATCTGGTCAGCAACAATAGATAGTTTGTCAATGACAGCATTAAAGGGCCTAACGCTTGTGGGTAGGGTACTCTCTCTACGCCTACCTTTAAGAATGAGGTTGAGAACACCTTTAAGGACCTCATCTTGTGACATGGCTTCAGCCCACTCCTCTCTACTGACAACACTACAGCTCCACTGAACAACATCATCGACGCTGGAGATGGCTCCTTCTCTCTCACACTTTGACACACCACATTTGTCCACTTGCTCCCAGTCTAAGGGCAGGCGCGACAGGCAGTCCGCTTGAACATTGCGCCAACCAGAAATAAACTCGATGTTGAAATTATATTCTTGCAGCCTGGAGGCTAAGCGAGCTAGTCTAGCTGACCCCTTCCCAGAACCACCAGGTGACAGAATTTTTAGTAAAGGTTTGTGGTCGGTGCGAAGGAGAAATCTGCGCCCCAAACATACGTTCTGAAATATTCTACACCCCATGTGGCAGCTAGGGTTTCTTTCTCTATTACTGAGTAATGACGTTCAGTAGAAGTCAAAGTCCGGGATGCAAACGCTACAGTTTGCTCTGAAGTACCATCATTCTGAGATAAAACAGCCCCAATGCCAGTATCACTGGCATCAACAGTAACAATTGTTTTAGCATTGACATTGTAAGGAACCAATATTCCAGCATTACAGATTTCAAGTTTGATATTGTCAAAACAATTTTGTTGATCAGTGCCCCATATGAAATTGATTCCTTTCCTCAAGAGTACCTTTAACGGTTCAGTTTTGCTCGCGAAATTCCTCACAAACTTTGAGTAGTACTCAATTAAACCAATGAAGGAACGCAACTGGTCTCTGTTACTGGGAACGGGAGCCAACTTTATGGATGCCAGTAAATCTCTTTTGGGTTTTACACCTTCAGAAGAGATCGAGTGTCCTAAGTACTCCACTTCTGTGGCAAGGATGGAACACTTTTCTCTGCGTAGCGTTAAACCAGATTCCAAAAGTCTGGCAAGGGCATCTTTTAACGCTACATTATGGCTGTTCACGGTATCGCCAAAGACCAGGATATCATCTTGGAAGTAGATGATGTTTTTCAGACCCTTAAAGACTTCAGAGACCATCCTCTGAAAAATACTGGCAGCCGATGACAGCCCGAAAGGCATCCTGGTAAATTGAAAGATGCCTTCTGTGGTGATAAAGGCTGTTAAGTGTTTAGAGGAGTCGTGCAAGCGTATTTGCGCGCCCTATCCTTCAGTCAGCAGATGATCAACTGACCGGAAGCGAGCACACCGTTCACATTCGAACGTTCGCATTCCCCACATTCCACTGAGGCGCGAGGCGCGCTGCCGCAGTGACAACAAGATCACAACACTTTCCTTTTGGCTAAACGACGGATAGCGATGGGTTGGAAGTCCACACATCCGCCACTGGTGCCATTATGGGAGGCAGATGTGTCACGCTGGACTAGAGCGGAGGAAAGGGCCCTGATAGCAGAAGATAGGATTACTAAACGGCGTCGGCCATATCCGGAACCGTGGGGTGACATCCTGCGGGCCTGGGAGACCAGACATGTGTCAGATCATGCTGAGGGAGTTGACCCCGCAGCGGCTGGGGGTCCGGGGATGGGGTGAGTGTGCGTGTGGGCCTGACGGCTCTGCTTCCCCCCCCTTCCCCCTCTTGATTGGAGGAGATGGGTTGTCCGCCCCCTTGTGCCGCGTTGCCGCCTCCCGCCTTTCCCCCTTTCCTTTCCCCTCCCCCCTGTCCCCTGCCCTTGCCTAGAGAGTCACCGCATACTATATTTTTCTATCAGACGAACATGCAGACCCCTGGTGGTTATGTCTTAGTTGGTTACATAAGTTTCCTTTTGATGGACGTGAGGGCACGAGTTGCTCCGAGTTCTTGTCCGCTTTGCCTTTTTTCCCTTTTTCTTTGTTTTTCTTTCTTATATTGTGCCTTTTCTTGTATATGCTGCATGTTTTCAGTTGCCTCTCATCATAGGCTTCTCATGGTCTTTGGTACATAATTTGACGGTAGCGATTCAGTGCGCATGCCATAAGTGATGTTGGGGCCCCAGTCGAAACTGTTTTGAAATATTTGTAAGGATGCCTACAATGTTTTGTTGATCCCCCATCAACCAATATTTCGGATGATGCTGCAGCTAGAACTGTGACATGTCGGGTAAAACTGGGGGTACTCCTATATTGCAGGAACAAAAAGTATTGATGTCAAAGACTTGGTTCAGTATTTGTATATGAAAACTTAATAAAAAGATGTTTAAAAAAAATAAAAAGAGGATTTCAAATTACAGTTCTGTAGATATCAAACTCGACATTCCTCCTGCTCCCAATTGTGTGTTACCACTTTATAAATGTAATGAGGAAACCCAATGCTATCCTATGGGAAAGGTAGGCCTCACAATTGTGAAAAAAAGAATTCAGGAGTTTTTCACTACCAGGACATTTATACTTAAAAATACAGATCCAACATTTTAAATACACTGCACACTGCCCTCTGTGCTGTGTATGGCCTACCCTCAGGGTGACTTATATGTATAAAAAGGGAGGTTTGGGCCTGGAGTAAGTTTTATCCTGCCAAGTCGAAATGGCAGTTTAAAACTGCATACAGGTTGCATTGGCAGGCCTGAGACATGTTTAAATGGCTACTTAAGTTGGTGTCACAATGAGTGCTGCAGGCCAACTAGTATCATTTAACTTACCGGTGCAGGGTGCATGTAGTACCATTTTAATAGGGACTTACAAGTAAATTAAATATGCTAATTGGGTAAATGCCATTGCTACCAAGTTTAAAGGAGCGAGCACAAATATTTTAGCACTGGTCTCTAACCATGTTGCTGTGTTGATACATCTCAACGTGGTTCCAATCATTCCTTCTCCTTCAGAGCAGCATTTTCCTTATGCAAGGGCAGTTCTTATGAACTTCATGTGCAGTCAGTCAGATTTTTCCATCAAAGCAGAGCCAGGCAGTCCCTGCTGGCAAACTCGTCAACTTTCTCCAGCTTATTATTCCAAAACCTGGAATGGAAAGTTAGCTCAACAGAATCTAACAGCCACCATTGGTGTGGGGCCCAAGGTTTCTGATCAAGAAATGTCAACACACTGGCTGGCGGTTTCTGTCTCATTTTTATACTAAAGTTGCAGATGGCAGTTATATATTTCAACTGTCACTTCAGAGTCTGATTCTATTCAGTTCTGCCCTTTTGCTTATTCCGTTCAGAGTGGTGCTGCCAAGGTCTTTGTCATAATGTGTGAGCAGGAAGGTGTGGTGGAGCTGGAAGTTTCCTGTCAGGAGCAACCCAAAACAAGGGCACAAACACAAGACAGGGTGTCCCACTTAACTAGCTGCTAAACAGTTGAATGTTGCTCTTCCAGCGGGCAATGGACCAGGAAGGGGAGAGAAACACCCTAGCTTCAAAAGGGCCTGCTGTCTCCTCTCCTTAATAGTCCTTAGTCTGACCCACTACAAATCAATATCTTAGCGGAGCCCTGCAATTCACATATACTGTTTGGCTCTCCTTCCAACCCTCCATCTTAGGTACCACCTGAAAACAGGGAGCACCACATGGAACCCTGGGGCTTATTTACATGCCCCTTGCGCCGCCCATACGTCTCTTTTCCCCATGTTAAAAGTGACGGACCGGTGGCGCAACGGACTTGTAAATAAGCCTTCCAGTGTGGTCAAAGCCACATCTGTTATACATGCTCGATAGACACCCTATGCAGGCGAAACTAATGTACATATATGCAACATCCATATCCAAAGCAGATAAGCCAAGAACCCCTTTACATGGTAATGGAAAACCAATTTAGAAGAACACGAAATAGGTTAGTTGGCCATTCTTTTTAGTAGGTGCACCCACCTGCCCAATGATAGCACAAGAGCCAGTATCCCTTTACACCCATATGCACAGTAACAAAGTGTGACCTTGGTGTTCTGCCCTGGAAGTGTCAATATTCCCTCTAATGTGAATTCACATGCCAAGTGAAACCCTTTACCATGAGAGGGTGGTGTTTAAACACCTAAACAAATTAAATAGGCAGTGACAGGTCTTAGGATGTTTGTTTGAAATGATTTCAGAACTGAACTAGAAGGGCCCATCTTCCTAAAATTATCAAATGTATCTGTTGGCAAGGGAAAGCCCCCTGCTTGATAAACGAGCATGTACTACTGCCCTGAGTGACCCTACTGCATTTGAAACTGGTGCCTAACTTTTGTTTTTCCCATCTAACATGATAAGGACGAGGCCTAGACATGGAGGGGTGCACAAAGCCTTCTCTTTATTTTGACATGGGGCTACTGTCCATGTCCTAGGTTATCGACATAAAGTGGCGGTGGCAGGAGTTGCTGTGGATTAAAATACTGCACATTTTTGTCCTTTGCTGGGTCTGGTGGCTTAATGGACTAATGCGTCCACTGTAAGGGCCTGTGTTCAACCTCATGGTCATAGATTCAAATTCACGCGGGTTCACTCAGTCTTTCATCCTTCTGAGGTCGATAAAATGAGTACCATTGAGTTGGATAACAATAAACATCTGTTATTCAGCGCCAAGATACCCTTGGGTGAACGGGCACTTTACAAATACACATGTTATTTCTAGTAACAGTATGTTGTGTCCTGATTCAGCGGACTGTATTGGCTAGTGGTCCCACCCTTGTAACATCCTTACACCCAGACCCTTGTGCTGACATCCAGTGTGCAGGTTGAGTGCATGCGTGTAAGGTATCTATGGTAGCAAGGCTCATTATTGTGGTGAGAGTATGGTTGCTTCGACTAGCGGGATCCCCTTTGGAGTACCCCTAGTTTGACATGGCACAAGATGGAGGATGAAGAAAAACGTCCTTCCCCAGACAGCGGAAGTAAATTGCTGACATTCCTGGAGTTGAAGGAAGAGGCACCAGACAGTGAGTGTGGAAGGATGTAGACAGGGCTATTGTTGGGACTGGAGTAATCCCTGCATAAAAACAGGTGTGTGTCCCTGCCCTGAGTGACCCGACTGGACGTGAAACTGGTATTCTGACTGGCATTTACCAGTCTAACATGCTAATCCCACATGTGTTCTGAAGCCTATGCCTATCCATGGTAATATGAAGGTCCAGAGTCTGTTCTGTGACTTAGAAGGATGCACCAAGTGTATCCTCTTATATTGATATAGGACTACTGCTCATTTCCTGGGTTGTAAACATGAAGAGGTGTGGCAGCATATTGATTTGAGTTGATTCGTACGGAGCAGATCTTTTTTTCTGTATCATGGGAGTGTGGCCTAGCAGCCACACTCATGCAAAGTTTTGCTTTGGTGTTACACCCACACCTTACCCTGACATTCCATGTGCATGTCAAGTGCTTGTATGCATTGTGTATGTGTGGCACATATATGGTAGCAAGATTCTATGTGTGGGGCGAATACAATTGATACCAGTGGCATCCCTGTTGGATTAGCATGGCGCAAAATGGAGGGTGGATACAGCTTCCCCACACAGTGGAAGTGTATTGCCTGCATTCCTTAGCTGGAGGGTGGAGACCCAGGCACTAAAGTAAGGGAGGATGGAGACGCAGCTACCCTTAGATGTTCTATGAGGACTGTTTTGCAAGGGATTGCTAATTTGTTTTTTCTAAGCACAACCAGTTGGTGGATGACAGGGGAGAGTCAGCAGATTATGTTGTTAAAGGTGAGAAAGGTTTAAGGTAGGGACTGTATTTTTGTCTGCTCATAATTTTTACTTGAGGAAGAACAATATCAGGCAGGTGCAGTGTTTTCATACTTGATGGAGTCGATGTTTTAGATATCCCTACTTTCACCATCATTAACAAAAACAAAAAAGGATCCCTTTTGTGTCACTCACTCTCTCTGTCAATACCATACACCAGAGTATGTTTTTTATGCAAGTCTATAGAAAATCACCCTTTCACTATCACACTGCACTGTCTAGGCACTGAACACTGTTCTAAGTAAAAAGTGTCTAATTTGTTCAAGATTGGTAAATATTTGCATATTCAAAGTAAAAATGTATTGTATACAATACTTTATCATAATAGGTATAAAACATATTGAGACCAATATGCGTATTATATCAAAAATACCATCACCGATACATCTCGATATTCTGTAAAACACATTTGTTTGTTATAAAAATAAATCTGATTTGTAAAACTACAAGACTACAGGCATTTCAAATCGATCTTTGTTTTAATGGACAGGGATGCATTAACACAGTTGTCACTTGCCAATTAGGCGTCAAGTCAGGATGTAAGCAGAGATGCACTATTAATCCCACTGCCAGCAGAAGCAAGCTGGTGTTATCTATCACTAATCCACTAAACCTGCAGCCCAATGTGTTGGTGAACCAGTCTAAAGAACATGATGGGAACTATACCAGAGAACCTTAGGAGAAATGTGGATCTTCTCCTGCCATCTATCTTATACGCATACAGGGAAATTCCACAGAAAGGATTTGGGTGCAGCCTCTTCAAACGTCATTTTGGGCACCCAGATAGTGGCCCCATGAACATCATTTAAGGGTCACCAGGAGTCGCAGCTGCGACCCCTGGTTTGCCCATTGCAACCCCTGGTTGAACGTCGGTTGGGAATTCACTCTATTTGTTATCTCACAGTTCGTCCCAGTTTTTTTGTACACTAATAGTGAATAAAATGTCATTATTCACTATTAGTGTAATACAAAAAAAGGAGTACTATTAGCTGGAATGGCCTTCACTGGCAGCTGAGGTAAGTAAAAACAAATGTTTTTAAATGAATATTGTGTGCATGCTTGCAGGTGTATGAGTGTTTACGCGAGAGAGAGAGTGTGTGTGTGTAAGTGTGAATGTGTGTGCATGTGTAACCATGTGTTTGTGAGTGAAGCATGTGTACCAGGTGATTGTGACTGAAATTGAAGGTCAAAGGGTATGTGATGTCACTTCTGCTACCCTTTGGCACTTTAGTGAATTGACATTAATGAGTGGCCCACTTGCCTTAGTCTGAGAAGGCTGTGAAAAAACTTCCGAGTCACCCCAGAAGGATGTGGTAAACTGTATATAGGCCTCAAGAAGCTGATGGCACAGTGCATGAGTTAGGTGAAGAAACACTTTCAGTCAAACCAAGAGCTAATGAAGGAATGATACATAGCTGCCAAGGTTTCAGATTGCCATGTGTGACATTTTAAAAATTTGAGTGAAATTATGAGTGACATTTCAACGACTATGAGTGACACTTTCTCGCGAGCAAAAATCATGCAATGAAGACGAGGGAAACTTCTAAATATCAGAAATTACAGCCATTTGAGCAACAAGAAACTCCAAGAACTTCTTGAAATTGCTGCAGAGCACCAGAAATGGAAGGACACTAACCCTAGTGCACCCTCCTGTAACCGGACAGTGGGGCCTCTCCTCCCCTTGCCTTGTAAAATGATCATGAGGCCGGGCCATTGCTTAGCAACAAGATGGACCCCTGGTCTGGGCCTCGAGTCTCATGTGGCAGGTCTCTCAGAGACCGTCCAAGCAAGCCCCAACAGGATGTGTGAGCAGAGGAGCCACTGAAGTCAACAACACAGGTCTCTGTCTGTGTGTGATGTCAGTGTGTTGCCGAGCAGGCCGGCACATATTAGAAAAAAAACACTCATGTGAAGAACACTGTAGAGAGAGCCCTGTTAACGGTCACGCACTGACCCGACTTGAAGATAATACCCAACTACTCAGTGGTGCACTAGATGAGACTCAGACAGAGCAGCTGCCTGGCTGCGGCCCGCGCCTGCTACTGTGATAAATCATGTGAGACTGCAGAGATAAAACTAAACCAGGACTCAGGCTCACTGACTCCGGAAGGATGATCATACAGAGCAGCCCTGCAGATTGATGCTATTTGTGTGAAATTATTTTTTTCAGATCATGACTCATCTAGTTAGTAATAGGTGTTACGGGCAAGTGGGTGTGAATACCTGACGCAGTGCTTTGTAGGAGTAAGGGGAAGGGTGGGCTGTAATAATGCAAAGGGTTCCTCAGTTCTTACCTCTCGGCGTAGGTGCTGTCTCACCTTCTGGCTGGCCTACCCTTATTATTTATTTTTTCCTCAGAGCTACTTGTTCCTACATTCACAGCCTTTCTGCCTCGCGTGACCCCTATCCCTTGTCCCCCAGTTCTTTATTGTGCCATCTCCTGCTCTGTGTTTGTTCCCTTTCCACCATGGCTCCCACCTGTGATTATGCCCGGTCCCGCTAAAGTCGCGAGTCAGTGACCCCTGGACTATATGGTAATGGGTTGTCCCTGCAGGAGAGGTGGACTGCGGGTGTTGATTGAAAGCCAACCCCTCCAGGGCTTTTTATTATTATTGTTATTTTTTTTTAATAAACGCATGTCAAGAGAGGCTAGCGGCTACAAAATCAGAACAGCTCTTGCTGATTATATGACTGACAACTGGCCAATGTCATATGTGACAGCCTTAGCCAGTCCTAGTTTTCAGGCAACAATACTTTGCATGCTGGCAGTTTCAAAACCCAAAGCTTCGATGGAAATATCCAAATAGAAGGCCGAGAATGGAAAGTGATGTTGCTTAGAAATCTTACTCTTTATTACAACATCACTTGCTTCCGGTTTCAAACTGTAGACAAACGTGCTCTGTTTTTAGAGTGAGGTTTTATTTTGTACCATCTGTACACAGCCTTGCTAAATATATATTTTGCTACCTGCATCTGAGTGCTACCTCAACCACAGGGTTACTTTCCATTTAGTTGCCACTTTTATCTTGCTACCCTTCATAATATTTTGCATGCACGTGCTAACCTGTATAGTGTCACCGACTGTATTAAACACTTTACTTGTAGAGTTCAGAGACTAATCCCGGTCCCGTCCGTGACTGCACTGCTGCTGCATGAATCGATGCACTCTGCAGCAGCAGCAGATTTCTTCTTCTCGATCCAGGCTGCTGACTCTCACTCGGTCCCGGCCCCCCCGGCACCGCTGGCCAGCCTGAGCCTGCACAGTCCTGCCAAGTATCACGCATCAGGTGTGACGCTCACGCATTTCAGTGCAGTGTTCCGCATCACCGCACTGAAATGCATTGTCACGCATTTTGCCACCTGCCAGCGCGCGCCACCAGCGGCGCCTGTGCACCGGGCTCTGCTGCTCCCGAGAGACGTGCTGCGTTGCTGGCTGAGTTCCTAAATAGTTAAATCCATGTGCTCTCAGCTCTGGAGTGGCTGAGAGCGCTACAATGTATCATATCTGCCCAGCCTGTGTCGCCTGGCAACAATGCAGCAATTATTCTGGCTGCAGCGCCGCGGCTTTAACTCACTCGACTCACTCACTGCTGCCGAGGGGGTAGGAGGGCTGCCCTCTCAGCAGTCGATGCTACTGCTGTCAGTCACACTGTAATACAAAGGGGATGATGGACGGAACGTTTGAGCCAATCAAACACTCACCCCCAGTCAACTGATCTGGGTTTAATCCATCATCATTCTTTAGCTCACTCCACCACCCCAGTTCAGACATGGCCATATGCAAATCAGTCTGACCCTGTGCCTCATGGGAACAGTCCAGCACGAACTGCCAAGCCATGTCTTCCCTGGACCGGAAACAAGCATCCTAGGACCGGTTTCTGGCATTCCAGCCGTCATCAGCCAGGCTTGCTTGAATCCAGTGGCAAAGTGAGCAAGGGACCCACGTCTGGGCATACCCCGCCAACTTAGGGCGAACAAAGCAATACAAAAGGGGATGATGGACGGAACGTTTGAGCCAATCAAACACTCACCCCCAGTCAACTGATCTGGGTTTAATCCATCATCATTCTTTAGCTCACTCCACCACCCCAGTTCAGACATGGCCATATGCAAATCAGTCTGACCCTGTGCCTCATGGGAACAGTCCAGCACGAACTGCCAAGCCATGTCTTCCCTGGACCGGAAACAAGCATCCTAGGACCGGTTTCAGTCACACTGTGGCACACCATGGGGGCCAGGATTAATATCCGGATGTGCCAGTAGAGTGCGTCACGTCCGGAGGAACAAGAGGAAGTGAGGCAGAAGCGGCGGGGGACTCAATCTGAGTCAGTCGACGACTCGAGTCTGCTCTCTCAATGATGGCCGCCCGCCGCGCAAGAGGCATGATCGATCGCATCGCGGCGGGCGGCCCGCGGCGCAAAACACTACTACTGCGGGCTCAGGCTGGCCAGCGGCGCCGGGGGGGCCGGGACCGAGTGAGAGTCAGCAGCCTGGATCGAGAAGAAGAAAACTGCTGCTGCTGCAGAGTGTATCGATTCATGCAGCAGCAGTGCAGTCACGGACGGGACCGGGATTAGTCTCTGAACTCTACAAGTATAGTGATTAATACAGTCGGTGACACTACAGGTTAGCACGTGCATGCAAAATATTATGAAGGGTAGCAAGATAAAATTGGCAACTAAATGGAAAGTAACCCTGTGGAGGGGGTAGCACTCAGATGCAGGTAGCAAAATATATATTTAGCAAGGCTGTGTACAGATGGTACAAAATAAAACCTCACTCTAAAAACAGAGCACGTTTGTCTACAGTTTGAAACCGGAAGCAAGTGATGTTGTAATAAAGAGTAAGATTTCTAAGCAACATCACTTTCCATTCTCGGCCTTCTATTTGGATATTTCCATCGAAGCTTTGGGTTTTGAAACTGCCAGCATGCAAAGTATTGTTGCCTGAAAACTAGGACTGGCTAAGGCTGTCACATATGACATTGGCCAGTTGTCAGTCATATGATCAGCAAGAGCTGTTCAGATTTTGTAGCCGCTTGCCTCTCTTGACATGCGTTTATTAAAAAAAATAACAATAATAATAAAAAGCCCTGGAGGGGTTGGCTTTCAATCAACACCCGCAGTCCACCTCTCCTGCAGGGACAACCCTTAACCATATAGTCCAGGGGTCACTGACTCGCGACTTCAGCGGGACCCTGCATGATCACAGGTGGGAGCCATGGTGGAAAGGGAACAAACACAGAGCAGGAGATGGCACAATAAACAACTGGGGGACAAGGGATAGGGGTCACGCGAGGCAGAAAGGCTGTGAATGTAGGAACAAGTAGTTCTGAGGAAAAAAGAAATAATAAGGGTAGGCCAGCCAGAAGGTGAGACAGCACCTACGCAGAGAGGTAAGAACTGAGGAACCCTTTGCATTATTACAGCCCACCCTTCCCCTTAGTCCTACAAAGCACTGCGTCAGGTATTCACACCCACTTGCCCGTAACACCTAATACTAACTACATGAGTCATGATCTGAAAAAAAAAATTTCACACAAATAGCATAAATCTGCAGGGCTGCTCTGTATGATCATCCTTCCGGAGTCAGTGAGCCTGAGTCCTGGTTTAGTTTTATCTCTGCAGTCTCACGTGATTTATCACAGTAGCAGGCGCGGGCCGCAGCCAGGCAGCTGCTCTGTCTGTGTCTCATCTAGTGCACCACTGAGTAGTTGGGTATTATCTTCAAGTCGGGTCAGTGCGTGACCATTAACAGGGCTCTCTCTACAGTGTTCTTCACATGAGTGTTTTTTTTCTAATATGTGCCGGCCTGCCCGGCAACACACTGACGTCACACACAGACAGACACCTGTGTTGTTGACTTCAGTGGCTCCTCTGCTCACACATCCTGTTGGGGCTTGCTTGGACGGTCTCTGAGAGACCTGCCACATGAGACTCGAGGCCCAGGCCAGGGGTCCATCTTGTTGCTAAGCAATGGCCCGGCCTCATGATCATTTTACAAGGCAAGGGGAGGAGAGGCCACACTGTCCGGTTACAGGAGGGAGCACTAGGGTTAGTGTCCTTCCATTTCTGGTGCTCTGGAGCAGTTTCAAGAAGTTCTTGGAGTTTCTTGTTGCTCAAATGGCTGTAATTTCTGATATTTAGAAGTTTCCCTCGTCTTCATTGCATGATTTTTGCTCGCGAGAAAGTGTCACTCATAGTCGTTGAAATGTCACTCATAATTTCACTCAAATTTTTAAAATGTCACACATGGCAATCTGAAACCTTGGCAGCTATGCTCGCAGTAGTAGTGTTTTGTGCCGCCGGCCGCCGGCCGCGATGCGATCGATCATGCCTCTTGCGCGGCGGGCGGCCATCATTGAGAGAGCAGACTCGAGTCGTCGACTGACTCAGATTGAGTCCCCCGCCGCTTCTGCCTCACTTCCTCTTGTTCCTCCGGACATGACGCACTCTACCGGCACATCCGGATATTAATCCCGGCCCCCATGGTGTGCCACAGTGTGACTGACAGCAGTAGCATCGACTGCTGAGAGGGCAGCCCTCCTCCCCCCCTCGGCAGCAGTGAGTGAGTCGAGTGTGTTAAAGCCGCGGCGCCGCAGCCAGAATAATTGCCGCATTGTTGCCAGGCGACACAGGCTGGGCAGATATGATACATTGTAGCGCTCTCAGCCACTCCAGAGCTGAGAGCACATTGATTTAACTATTTAGGAACTCAGCCAGCAACGCAGCACGTCTCTCGGGAGCAGCAGAGCCCAGTGCATAGGCGCCGCTGGTGGCGCGCGCTGGCAGGTGGCAAAATGCGTGACAATGCATTTCAGTGCAGTGATGCGGAACATCGCCCTGAAATGCGTGAGCGTCACACCTGATGCGTGATACTTGGCAGGACTGATGATATGACCAAAAGGTGACGCTGACTGGGTACCAGGAGGATCAAGCAACGTTGATGCATAGGTCCACTTATGTCCTTCGGATTTTCCTTCACCTTATAAGCTGATGACACACAAATTGTGTTATCAGCATTTAATAACATTCATAATATCGGAGCTAACTTTCATGATTGCATGCGTGCAATCAACTGTTGGATGAGCAGTCATTGCTTAAAACTGAACTTGGGTAGGACCGAGGTCATTCTGTTTTGGAACAATCCCTTGTTTTGCACACCGTCCAGCTGGCCACAGGAGATCGGTGCGCTCCCGGATCCAGTTAAAAAGGCAAAGACTCTGGGAGTTATAATATAATTGACAACAAATTGAATTACTCCAGTCAAAAAAAATTCAGTCATTTCATCTTCATTCAATATTTCAAAATTGATCAAGAAAATGTTGCCTTTTATTCTCTTTAGTGCAAAGAAAACAGTTATTAACACCTTAGTGTTGTCTAATATTGATTACGGTAATGGTCTGAATCTGAAATTGCAAGAGCAATACTTAAATAAATTACAGACTCTGCAAAATGCGGCTGTCCGGCTTTTCTTAGGCATTGACAAGTTTTAATCCGTTTCTCAGGCCATTAAAGATCTACACTGGTTAAAGGTTAGAAATTGTATAAAGTTTAAGGCACTCTGTCGTTTCATGATACAGGCCTTCTTTTCCTAAGACAATCCTTCAAGTGGTACCAGCCAAGTAGAATTCTACGATCTCAGGGAGCAAAAATTGTTGTTTTTCCCAGATTCAAGAAGTCCAAGTGGGGTTAAAGCAGCTTCATCCTTAGAGCAACCAGAGGCTGGAACTTGCTTCCACTCCACATTAAGGCTCCTCCTCCACTGCTTGCTGTTAGAAAACAAGTAAAAACCTGTTTTTTTTATAACTAAATTTAATGTAGGTTCATTCAGTTGTGTTCATATTTCTGCTAGCGCCAAGACACTCCTGGGTAATAAAGCGCTTTAAAAAACTGCTTAACATAACATAACACTTACCCAAGTGTTTTGGAGAATAAATGGTGTGGACATACAAGGTAGTGCAGCAAATTTCTGAGGTGATCTACTTAGTAGACACAGGTACCACATTGGACCAAAGACGGTGTTTCATGTGAATTGTCTGTAGCCATATTCCCAAAAAGACTTAAACATGAGCATTCTGGAAATGACAGAGCAGGCTGAGGACAGTGATCCACAGTGATCAGAAGGCTACCTCTAAAGAAGGGGTACAATTTGATCCTGAACTGACTCTTAAGCAGCAAGAAGAGTGTTGAGGGGTACTAGGATGATTTTCCCATCTCTTCTCTCTGACCCCAGAGTTGACACATGTCTATGTGCATGGCATAGGCCCAGAGGATAGCGTGTCAGTGATCTCCAAGTTCTAAGAGTCATCAAAGCAGAGTTTGCTTAGATGTTGCAATTAGGAGTGATTGAGCATTCGCATAGTCCTTGGGAAGAGCTCAATATTTTTGCTTCCCAAGCAAGTTTTCACAGACCTGTGCTTTTGTGAGGACAATAGGGCCCTCAATGTGATAATGAGATGACTATGACTTATTCACACCCTGTCAACTTTAGTGGTCACTTCCTGTGATGTCATCCCTGTAAGAGGCTGTGAAATTCCATTTTAAGATGTCAGTGAGGGAAAAGTCATATGACTTTACGCCCTGTGATCTCATTGGGAGGTCAAGTAGCACATTATCTAACCTCTGCTACCCCTAGCAGTTAGGTGAATCGAAATCCTTGCTGCAAAGTGCAGATGATTTTCATTTCTATTTTTATGTTCTCACTTTTTAATTTGTTTGAATTTGTACCAAATAAACTGTGTGATAACATGTACAATTATTTTGTATTTTTTATTCAATCAGTATGTAGTATCTTTCCCTGAAATCTCGATTTAATAGGGCATGCACCAATCTTTATGCTATCCTTATAGTTTCCTTTCTGAAGGACCAAGTGATTATGCAACTTTCATTTCATTAATAAGCATGAGTCACTGTGCATTTTGTGAGATGTTTAGCACTGCTGATTATAGACATTATTTCAGGTTTTTATTGTATGTGAAACTACATTCCCATTTAGTGCAGCCTGTCAGGAAAGCCCTCCTAGAAGTATGCCTGGAAAGTTGCACCAGGCGTGGGTTTCCTGTTCCTCTACTGGGATAGACATGAGATGTATTGCCCTGGCTCATACTCCCGCTGCGCAGAATTCTACATAGCATAGAAATGCACACGGGGATAACGCAGCAACTATGCAACCACACGTTTTCCTTTAGATTAGATTAGAGTCTGTAAATGCTCACAAACATACATTTGTGAGCCTTCTCAAACTTACATGGTAATGAACGCCTTTTAATGCCCCAGGCCTGAGATTTACAACTGTGAATTCCACTCTCAAGACAGAGAAATCCTTTGTAGGAAATCTATTCATGCCTGCCAGGAAACTTTATGTGAATTGCTGGCAGGAGTCGAGAAAGTATTTGTGGCCATAAACAGGTGTTTAGACCCAAAAAACCCTTTATAAATAGGGTCCAATCAGTTTATCTGTAGAACATCTCGAATTGGAAACCAACATGTCAACAAGAAAGTCTGGGAACGTGTGATAAAAATGTGCAAAATAGGATTGCAATAGGATGAAAGATCTGGATTGTGAAGACTCTGATGGTAGTTTAAAAGCCAGGGGCCATATTTATCAATTTTTGACGCAGCGCAAAGCAGCAATGGTGCACCGGTGCCTGCATTGCAGGCAGGATTCTTTTTGTGTTAGAAGGGACACTTTCCTGCACAAAAACAATTCTTACAGACTTTTTCATCTTTCACAGCTCTGCAGCACACTTAGAAAAAGGAAACAAGAAGGAGAAATAAAGATATTGCTTCTCGTTGCGCCTCTATCACGAAGGAGTAAAATCTTGACGCATTCCCAGGTTTACTACTCTTGGTAAATCTGGAAATGTGACAAAAAGGATGGGTGGATGCACGGGAAAACCCACTCTTCACCCTTGTATCACCTTACTGGCACAGAGTAGCGCAAGGCAGCGACTTGCGTGCCTTGCTTTACTCCAGATTTACCAAGCCACACAGCGTCACGCAAGGTGGCTTTGCATGGCTTGCTAAATATGACTTATGGATTGCATTGCCCTTGCGTCACTTTGCGTGAAAAATCTGTCCCCGGTTTTGTGTAAATTGCGACCCAAAATATTTCACTGAGTCTGAGGTATGCTTAAGCTGTTTGCGGTCCTGTTCCTTTCTCTGCAGGGCAGTTTATTACTTTGTATTCTGTTTTCCCATATTGTTTTCCATTGCCTGTGGTGTCCTGAGTATTAGTATTATTTACCTTCTTGATCCAAACGTGTGGAATAGTTTTATGTTTATTTTTTGGTGAATACTCTTTTTATTCAAACAGTTTTATACAAATAAATTACATCAAAAACATATTTTGACTGTCAGAAAATAATAATCTCTTTTCAAACAATCAGATTGCTTTGTTGGACATTTTACCAACTGATTTCATCTATGTGGGGCCCTGGAGAGCAGAAGAAGAGAGAAAGGGACAGAAGAAATGACAGAAGGATATAGTGAGATTGAAGAAAGAAGAAAGACGGATGGTATGTCAACAAGCTGCTTGAAAGTTTGAGGGGTAAATGAGACGAAAGGAGGGGACAGAAATATAAGGAAATAATCCACATAAAGACAGCATTGTTTCACTGTGAAAGGCAACCTTACAAATATTACACATTTCATTGTAAGATGTTGTTAAGGGCTGCTTTGCTCCTGAGCAAATACATGTAGTGTGAAATGCCATTATGTTTCAAACACAGGGCTTTAATGCCCAGAGAAAAGATGATGTGATTTCATTCCTGAGAGCCACTGGATGTGGAATATCTCAATACTGAACCAGTGATAGCCTGCAGTAAATTACAATGCAGATGATAGAGGACAAATTCACTGTTCAAAACAAGGGACTACAAGAATGAAATGCAATTATGGCACAGATATGTGGTCCCTTGTGCCTCGCAATGTCATTTTAAGTCTAAAGATTTCTTAGCAATTTATTTAGTTATTTTCCCATTTATTAACCTCCAGAATCCGCACATGCTTTTAATGTTTCTACACCTGAACTGTGCAGCACCTGCTAGCTCCATTTCCATCATAATATTGAGAATTTGGGGCCAAATAAACAACCTACCTATCACCGTGTTATATGTTGTAAGAGGGTGCTAGTTTTTTATTAGCAGTTTTTTAGTTACAGCCTTACTACAACAGAGTTTCAATCAAAAGCAAAATAATTAGAACGACCCCCCCTCCCCAATCCTACCTCCCTCCTCATACTATTCGTGCGGCTGTAGATGTGGTCCAGTGAAAAACATACATCACAATCCTTTTGTGCTTCAGTATCCTGCTCATCCTGAAGACGTCAGGGTGCCGAGGTCAGTATCTGTATCCAGTGGTGTAGCATGGGTGGGGCTACAGGGGTGGTTGCCCCAGGCACAATATTCTTAGGGGCACAAAATTTATTTTCAAATTTGGCGCCCCTAAGATTTTTTGGGTAGTGCTAACGGTCAACAGGTTAGGGGGTGCAATACTTGCCTCGCCGCGGGCGCTGGCAACCCACGCTATGCCACTGAATCGACCCAACGGTGAATCGGCTTACTGTCCCCGTCAGTTCATGGACATGTCCCGAATCAGCAGGTAGGCCCGTTGTGGGCCCCAGATATCCTTGGGTCTCTGTGCTGGGGAAAGGACAGTGTAGTAAAGTTCCAGTCGTCTCCCACCCATTCTTTACTGATAGCTCTCCCCAAACACAAGCCTCCCTCTGCTTAGCCATCAATAAAGCCACATAAAGCCACAGCGATCAGTGAAGCTGGAACCATTTTCAGAGTGGGGGTGCTGCCTTTATGTTATAGACACACAATTGAAGGACGGAATGCAGAACAAATCAAAACATTCAGCCCCAGTCAAGAGATCTGGGTTAAATCCATCATTTATGTTATATCACTGAAGTGATAGGGATTGTGGAAAATGCAACCATCACGCAAAGAAAAAGTGAAGCAAATGTGCCACATCCATTCAGCAGGAGAGTGGTAAGAGTGTGGTAGCCGGTGGTGCATTTTGGAGCACTGGTAAGGTAGGGCACTGTCATTTATAGAAAGCACATATTTCTGTTGAAATGACAACGAAATTTACATAAATAGGTAGTTTTACAGGTAAAACTATGTAGCGCACAAACGATATCAGGTTACAGCGAATATTTATTATTTGCGCACAACCAAGTAAAGTGTTTTGATTTCTTTTGATCATAATAAAATCTTAGTTTCCATCACACTTCAGGATTTCAAAAAAATGTGCCCCGCTTCATTCTCAAAAACGTAGGCATCAGGATCGATCAGAACCTGACTCTCGATGCTCATGCCAATACCACTGCTGGCACCTGCTACTACACTCTGTCTACTTAGAAGGATCTTCCCCCTGTTACCTTCCTCTACCAAAAAAACATTGATGCAAGCTCTGGTACTAAGTCGACTGGACTATTGTAACGCACTGTTAGCATCGGCCAACGAAGCCTCCTTAAACAAGCTGCAAGTTGTGCAGAACACGGCTGCCCGTCTTGTAGCAAACGCCCCACCTAGAACGGCTTCCATTCCCCTCCTTAAAAAACTCCACTGGCTCCCTGTGAGAAAGCGGGTAAAATTTAAGATAGGCTGCACTGTCTTCAAGGCCCTTAATGAACAAGGTCCTTCCTACCTTTCTGCTAAACTTATCAAGTATACCCCCTCACGACCTCTTAGATCAGGCTCCAAGCTCCTTCTCTGCACCCCTAGAATCAAAAAGTCGCGCAGCGGTGGCAGAGCTTTTTCATACCTTGCCCCTGCTTTCTGGAATGAGCTTCCCCTCCAGCTCCGCAACTGTCAGAGCCTCTCTCAGTGCAGGAAGCTTCTGAAAACTCACCTCTTCTGATCCCCTTGTTCTGGATGATGCCCCCCGTCCTAAGCGCAGAGATACCCCTTCGGGGTGATTTAGCGCTATATAAATTAATAATAATAATAATAATAATTCTTGCGTTACTAATTGCTGTTATATTTTGAAATAATATATAGTTCATTTACAGGCATCTCAATGTTGTTGTGTGCTAGAAAAAAAAACAGACATCCTACAGCTTTTCCTTTCACTTCCTGTACCCTAGCAGCATTGTCAGATAGGTCACTGTTACTAAATTCTCTGACTTTGCAGTCAGAGAAATAAAAGTAAACACCAGTTTCTGAATAAGCATCAATTTGTTAGAAGTCATAGCCTGACGTTTTCCCTTTGTCTTTGAATGAACAGCAAATGTGGCAACATAAACACAAGATTTATGCTTCACATCTTTTTATTGAGTTTTCATAACAAAAAGCACCATCTACAACCGGCCGGTAGGCAAAAAAACCATCATAAAATAGTAAAATAGAGAGAGAAGATTGAGTAAAAGAGAGAGAAAGGGGAAGAGAATAGGGGGAGTACGGGGTCCATCACTGGTTACAATCTCGTGTCTCCTGATGGGAGTCATCATGCGGCTTGTGTTCCTGTTGCGAGGCTGTCTTTGAGTCTTGTGGGGGATCTCTGGTGAGTCCGAGCACACGTAGATATATAGGGCATGTTAGTTCATTAAATTCGAAGGATAGGAACTCCACTGTGGATTTCCAGGTTTTGTGAAAGCGGGGGAGCCTGTGTGACATACTGGCTGTTATCTTTTCCATTCCTACCACCTCCCATAACTTATATAGCCAATCCAGCCTGGTTGGAGTGCCCTCCCTACCCCACCTAGCCAATAGTACTTGTTTAGCCGCTTCCAAGGCAAGTGTGATAGCGCGCCCTCGGCACGATTTAAGGGGATATGTTAATGCGTTCGGAAGGCCTAAAAGTATGTAGCTGGGGAATCGTGGTAGGTCGGTGTCATATGTAGTGTTGATATCCGTCAGTATGGCATCCCAGAAAGGCTGTATTTTGGGGCATTCCCATAGCAAATGGGTCAAGGTACCTACTTGGCCGCATTGGCGCCAGCAATGAGCATCTGCCCCAGGTTTCCAGCGCGCTACTCTGTCTGGGGTATAATACCAATAATGCGCCTTCTTGAGGAACATCTCTATACCTGCCGTGCTACAAGAGGAAGCTCTAGCCCTATGTATTATGTCCTGCCATTCCTTGGGGGAAAATTCTCTCGCGCATTCTGTCTCCCACCTACGCTGCGCTGGGCTCTTGCTGCGCTGTGTGAGTGTAATTAAGAAGGTGCATATGTCTGATAATAAATGCTTGTCGGGGTTCTAGTTATCAGCCATTTCTCGAATTTCGTTAACGGGCGCCCTGCGTGTATGCTAACATTCGGTTGTGTCACCCAGTGTCTTAGGGCAAGGTATTGCCAATATGTTGTTTTAGGGAGGCCATATCCAGCCGAGAGCTGAGGGAAAGCCATTATTCCTTTCTCATCAAAGAGATCTCCCACCCTTTTGCAATTGGCCTCTTGCCATGTGAGGTAGCTTTGTCCATGGTGTGCTGGCGGAAACTCCGGGTGACCTATAAAAGGGGTCAATGGGGACATGGGGGAAGAGAGGCCCTGTGACACCTGAACCCTATCCCATGCAGTCATCGTAGCTCTCAACACTGAGAAAATGTATCTCCCACCGGGCAGTAGCGTCTGGGAAGCCATGGAACCTTCCACATGTGTATGCCCGCTATTGCCCGGGCAATGAAGCACCAATGCTTCTCGGACATTGGTCTATACCATTCGACCATGTATCGCAGTTGGGCCGCTTGATAATATCGCACCAAGTGGGGAAAACCGAGACCCCCATCCGCTTGTTTTAGATAGGTTTGCTGACGTGCCATACGAGCTTTTTTCCCACCCCAAACAAAGTCCACTAGGAGGTGTTGCAGTTTGGCAAGTATCTGAGGGGGGGTTGCAATGGGAGAGCTGGCATTACATATAGTATACGAAGCAGTATCTTCATCTTGACAGAGGCCAACCTGACCAGCCAAGACAATGTCTCCAATGCTGTAGGGTGGCCCGTGTGTTGTTCAAAAGGTTGTCATAGTTCTCACGTACCGTGCAGTCCAACATGGAAAATATTTGGAGGCCCAAGTAAGGGACCCCTGAGTCAGCCCACCCGAATTTAAACACAAGATTTAAAGGCATATTTATTACTTTTAAACCTTCCGAACTCCAGCATGGTTATTTTTGGGGGTGCTGCAGCACCCTCCACACCCGTACTTCCAGTACCTATCACAGAGATACATTTCTGCGTGGCCACTGGAACCTTCATAGTATATCTCAACATCCCACCTTCCGAGATGGTGTTAGAGTCTCCCCAAGCATTTCAGTAAGTGTATCAAATATCTCTATCCAGTACCTGCTAATTATTGGGCAGAAGCAGGCTAGGTGAGGGAAGTCGGCCTCCGGTGCAAGGCATCTTACAAACATTGCGTTGTCTTGTGGCTTGGCCCTGTGCAGTCTGAGTGGGGTTTGATAGGTTTGGTGTATGAACTTAAATTGTATAAATCGCAGCCAGTCTTAGGGAGGGAGCCGGCCTATCTTATCACAGCAATAAACCCACTCCTTGTTTGTAATCTCATTCCCCAGTACGTGTTTCCATCTTGCCTTGGCCTGTAGTGCCACCCCGTGGTCCTCACTTTGGAGTGTGGAGTAAAATTTAGCAACAATATGTTAATTGGAGTTAGAATTGAGAAGTAGTGTTAGTGTCTTGCAGGGAGCAGGTTCCCGGGGGAATGTTGGGTAGTGGCTTTGGCACAGGGGAGTGAGATGGTAATAATAGAAAGTATCCAGTCCGGCAGGTGCCGCTCCCTCAGAGTGTCCTGGGTGATCTAGAAAATTGGAGTTGAGGAAAAGGTCACCTATTCAGTGAACACCCCACTTCTGCAGTGGTCGATAACTGATTTATTCCTCGTCAGGTTTATTAGTGGGTAGTGTGTTAATGGTTGTTCTGGGTGATAGAGGATTGGACAGTTTAGCCTTCTGCAGATCCACTCCTATGCCCATTAAAAACTTGCTATAGGGTTTATTTCAGAGTGACTGCGTTTAGGTGCATAACCTATCACTGCCCTCATCGAGAGTGTTGGAGCATTTTAAGTTCCACATGAGTGTGCTATTTTGATTCATCTCATTTTGTAGTGGTGGTGGTTCTTCTGCGTTTCATTTTGCAGTGGTAGTTGTTTTGCATCCCATTTTGCAGTGGTGGATATTATTTTGAATTTCATTTTGCCATGGTGGTTGTTGTTTTGTCGCAGCACATACCCATTTTTCTACATTGTCTAAATAGCAAAATTATGAAAATTTGGTCTATCAGAATCCACAACATTGGTACCAACTACCACTACCCAGCTGTCAACATGTATGCCAGAAACCAACTTCTTGAACCCAAATGCCCAAGAATTTTTATATCGCTTTACTTTTGTTTATATCCTGTTTAGTCCTCAGTGTGTTTGGCTATTTCCTCACTAATATGATGATTTTGATGGAGATGTCATAGGCTGGCCTTTACATTTATTTTCGGCGATGGGAGTTGGAGTGAACTCTGTGAATTGATTCTGTGTAATTGAGGAATGTTTACTGGAGTGTCGGCTGAGATTTTCTCAGATGCTTGTGGGCATTCTTGTATATTGTTTATATCATCATTGTACCAATATGAGGTGTTTTTCTATCCCTTAAGTTTTGGTGGCTGTGAGAGCAAATGTTCACAAGTGCTGGAACTCTCAATATTATATCACTCTAGGGCACACTGGGGTCACCAGGGGCTCTGCTGGTAGTTTAACAGAATGGCTAGAGGGTTTACAGCCTTTCTGTTTATGTGTCTGAGGGCCCTCCAGGTTACCAATACAGCAATTGATATAGCAACAGGAGTATGCTCAGCTAAAGACCAGTCAAATTTGAGAAAGTTGGAAATTTGTTGGAAGTCTGTGATTTCTTTTTTTTTATAAATTAGGAGTGTTGGAATAGGTTTTTTTCTAGCAGGAGGGAATTGGAGGGCAGTGCATGAGAGTCATTGTTTTTTTTCTCAGTGGAGACTGAAATCTTTCAAGAACATTTGATCACAAGAGGAGGTGGTTGATCAAACCCTCAATATAGCTCTTTTTTATGTCTAGTGGGCGGGAAAAGATTCTAAGCTTCAAAGATTTAGATGTTCTGTTTGTAATCATTACAGCAAGGCATTAGAAACATGAGGAGTTAGTTGTGTTGATCAATTTGCATTAAAATAACTCCTTCTGGATTAGGGCAATCACTACACCAGTTTTTGGCTTGTCAAATTGGAGGATTTTGCACCCTGTTGGTAAGAAAAGATCAAATAGTCTTATAGAGGATGCTCTGAACTTTGTCTCTGTGAATGCAATAGCACTAGAGTCATAGTCTTGAATGAGGGCAGATATTGATGTGGTTTTCAAAGTTAGCTAACCTTCAAAAGCCACCTCCTATTCCATAGAGCTCTCCACAGATGAAAGACTCTTCACAATATCTATTCTGCATAATCTTTAACAAAATCTGGCTCATCCAGCTCTGTTGTTGTTAAATTCTCTCCACTTCGACATATAGCAAGGTATAAACAGTTTGAAGTGCCTCGGACCCTTGGTTATTTCATTATGTTTCTGATTCGTATTCAAATTCTCTTGCTCCACCAGATGTTTGTTCTCCTATGAGATACCAAGAAGTCCTTCTGAAAGTGTACTCTACATCAGCAATGCAGTAAAATGACCCTCTTCTGACAAGTCATAATGTGTTTGTTCTGGATGAATGACATTATGTGCCCGTGGACCACAGAAGTGAAGCATTACCATAAAATAGCAATACCTAGGTGGAAGAACCAGAGCATAAGGTAACCCCTGCGGCAACTGAGGGGCAGAGGGGATCCCACTCAGCCCAAGGCCATTATGTTTTTATTCTTCTCTACCTTCATCAACCTGTTTATATAATTTTTCCACATCCTTGGGTGTTCAAAGGCACCAATAACCCTTGGGCAACAAAGTGAGCAGAGAAAAGAAAAGAAGAGCGATGTCTAAGAATTAATTGACAGACGGAATTAGGAAGATTGAATAACAAATGACTTTTTTTTTTTTTTATAGACCTCATACCTCCTCCAATCTCCAAATAGGCACCTTGCATGTTGTGATGACCCTGGTGCCTAATGAGTTGGACTGACATCTTCAAGCAACAAAAGGAAAAAAAACGTTGTTTTTTGGGCCCCTTTTGTACGACCTGCTTCCTAAGCTTGATGCTATGAGAAGATGTAATCATTGGACCAGTGATTTTACCCAATAGTCAATAGGTCCCATACCATGCAGCAGTTCTCTTAGATTCTCTCCTGTCTACCTTCTCAAAGAAGGCCAATGAGCTTCTCCCCTCCTGCCACGAGAGGGCAGAGCTTTCAGTCCATAGTTTACAAATTTCCCTTCTTGCTATGAGAATTAGGTAGAACATCAGGTGCCTCTGTTTTACATTAAGACATGAGCCCTTTAGATCTTGCGGCCTTATCCCAAACATAATTAAATCTATGCGTACCTCCACTTTGGTAGCAATCACATCAGAAATGGTCTTACCAACAGCAAGCCAAAACACTTTGAGCTCTGGACAAGTGGCAAACATATGCATATCGTCGGCATCAGCTCCTCCACACCGCTTGCATTTGGCGTCGCCATTTCTCTTAAGTTTTGCCAACTTTTTTGGGGTCCAATATATTCTGTGGAGAGTGAAAAAATGGTTCTTCCTTAATGCAGCGGATTTAACTGTTGTATAAAGCGTAGATAGAGATACTTGCCATAATTCTTCCAGCTCAGCATCCGGTAAGTATCCATCCCATGGCGAAAAGAGCTCTCTCATCCTTTCGTTAGCTGCTGTAAGTAGATGTGAGTACCATAATGCCACTTCCTTCTTCCTAGCCTGTGGATTTTGAAGATCCGTTTCCATTTGGTTGGGACTTTCACTTGTCCAGTTTAGATTTTTCATCCATGATTTTATTTGGAATATTTTAAATCTAGAGATTCTCCCTATGGTCCTGTGATTCCAATTTTCCCAACTCAAATTGTGATCTGCATCTAACAGTTGCCCCCATCTACTTATACCGCTCCGTCTCAAGGGATCTGCAAGGGAATCTAGCATAAATTCTGGAGCACCTGGGGAGTCCCATATGTATGACCACATACTGTAATATGAGATACCCACAGCAGATCTAACTTCGTACCAAATCCTAGCCGCTGCTTTGAGGCATTTTAGTCTAACCTTCTTAAAATACATTGGGGCCCCACATTTGTACAGGAAGCCTTCCGCAGGTAGCTCATAAAGCATTGCTCTATACATTCCACCAACTAAAGTCTCATCTGGGCAGGAAAATAACATTCTATTGTTTTTGAGTTGAAAGGCCCAACAATATAGTTGTAAATCGGGAAGCCCTAACCCCTCTACACCTGCCTTCCTCCTCAACTTCTTCCAATAGAGACGCACACCCTTATTGGCCCAAATAAAAGAGGTATTTTCCCCTGTAAAACCAATATGCTTTTCCTCTCAAAGCTTAAGGGGATATTATCAAACAGGAAGGTGATTTAAGGCAGGAGGGACATTTTAACAAGGTTTATTCGCCGTAGATAGACAGGGGTAGATTTTGCCACCTTTTTAATAGTTTCCCTGCTTCCAGGCTTATCTTCTCAAAGTTTACTATAGCCAGTTTCCCTAGATCCCTAGTGATATGAATTCCCAAATACCTCATGTCCGTAGCACTTCTTGTTTCCCCTTCATTTTGATTCCACCCCATTACTTCTGTTTTCTCCTCATTGACTTTATAGCCTGAGAGGGCACCAAATTATCTTGCCTCAGCCATTAATTGAGGTAACGCTGAGTGCACATCTGAGGTAAAAAGCATTAAATCATCCGCGTACAATGCGATTTTTCTCAAGAAAGTTTCAAACTTGAATGCTTTTATATCCTCATCCAACCTCAGACTTTGCGCAAACGGCTCAGCATACAAATCAAAAAGTATGGGTGAAAGAGGGCAACCTTGTCTTGTCCCTCTTTCTATCTTCACAGAGGGTGATAAGCCGTCATTCACCAAAATACGAGCTGTTGGGCTATTGTAAATCTTCTCTAGCACGCCTATCATTACTTTACCCATACCAAAATGATCCATTACTGCCATAAGATAGCTCCAATTAACCTGGTCGAATGCCTTCGCAGCATCTACAGTTACAACAGCAAGAGGGAGACCCTTTGTTGTGGCTAAGTCAATAGTACCAATCAAAGCATGATTCAATTCCCTCAGGTTTCTCCCGGGTATAAAACCCTTTTGATCTTCATTTATTAGGCACCCGACTACCTTGTTAATACATTTAGCCAGTATACTGGTAAAGATTTTATAATCGGTATTAAGTAGGGAAATGGGACGGAATGATTGACACTGGAGAGTGTTTTTACCTGGCTTCGGAATGAGCGTTATAACTGCTTCATTCCATGACTCTGGTATAGGCATGCCTTCTACCAAAATAGAGTTGAACAGTTTAATCCAAACTGGGACTATCCCATCAATAATTGCAGAGTAGATTTCACAAGGGATTGTATCGGGGCCTGCCGCCTTGCCTTTCTTCATTTTCTTAACAGCAATAAATATCTCACTACCCGTTATCTCCTGAGACAAAAAGCCCTGCTGTTCTGAAGTCAATTTTGGGAGCTGCCTATTTGAGCCAGACATCTATATCTGCTCTATTTATTACGAGATCTTCCATATATAGGTTCTGGAAAAAAACTCCCTAAAGACCTCCCTTATCCTGCAGCAATCTTCGGTAGTATGCCCAAAATCATCCACTTGAATCCTCCTAACATAATTTTGATTCCTCTCCAGCCTTGCCTTCCATGCCAATAATTTCCCACAGCATTCTCTCTGCACTATATCCCTTGCTCTACTTACTTCCCATTGTTGTCGTACCTTATCTTCCGTCTTAACTCTAAATTTCACCTGCAGTTCCTCTACTGCCGCAGCTGTCACTTTCCTATCTTCTTCACTTAAGCATTCCCTCTTCAGTGAATTTTCTAACGCCCTTATCCTTTCCTCTAGACTGGAAAATTCCTTTCTCTCCTCCCTTGCCCACTTCACTGATATACTTAACCCCCTTAACCATGCTTTATATGCGTCCCACATTACATTCAAGGGTGCCAAAAACAAGTTAAAAGAGAAAAGAGAAAAACTCCTCTGAACCTTGTGCCAGTTTTGAGACCACCCCCTCCTGCAGCAGGATCCTCCTATTGTTTGTCCATCTCCTAGGTCCCCGTTGATCTTGCAATTCCAATTTAAGGAGGATTGCCGCATGGTCCGAAAAATGAATAGGGAGATGCTCTATTCCTACCACTTTCTCCACTTCGTTCCTATCCATAAAGTAATAATCCAGCCTAGAGTAGTGGCTGTTCTTTTGGCTGTGGAAAGTATAATCTCTGCTATTCCCTTTAATTCTGCGGAAAACATCACACAAATTATAGTTTTCCAACATATCCGCCAGATATGCTCTGATATTCGGGGAGTTGATTTGTAGTCGTGTGGAGGATCTATCCAGAGTGTTATCCAAGAGAATATTAAAGTCCCCCCCCTAAAATTATAGGCGCCTTAAAATCAACCAGGGTCGAAAACATATTTACCAAGTGTGAATTGTCATCAATGTTTGGACCATAGTAGCTCGCTATCGTAAATAAATTCTGGCTTATTTTAACTTCCGCTATAATCCAACGCCCCCCCTCATCTGCCTTATAGCGGACCAGCTCGACTCCTGATTTCGCTCTGATTATTAATGCTACCCCCTTAGTGCAGTGTGGCTGATCTGTCACTACGATACTGTCTACCCATTTTTGTTTAAAAAAGAAATCCTTACACTCCTGCCTCCTGAGATGCGTCTTTTGCAGCAGGATTAACTGGGCCTTTTGTTGCTTTAGGTAGTGCAAAATAGCCTGTCGCCTCTTTTTAACCCTAAATCCATTCACATTCCAACATAAAATTTCAAAAACCGATAACCCTTCACCCCTTGTGCTAATTTTTTAATCCTAAAAGACTTTACTCTCAGATATTTGTTGCATTTTATTATTTTTTGTTTGTTGTTTTTTTTATTATTGCTTAAGAGGCGATTACATCTAAATGGTGCTATTGTGCTTTACCAACTTGAGGACCAAGAATTTTTTAAGTTTTTCCCCTTCTGCTCCCCACCCTCAGTGCTCCCAGCCCCGGGAACGCTCCCCTTCCTGCTACTAGGCCTAACCATGGCCCATTTGAGCTAACCACCCAAGGTAATAAACCAAACTATTTTTCCTGGGTCTCCCCGTTCTTCATCTGGGTTAAGAAATTGTCCACGTCTACAGGGTCTGAAAAGTTATGCGTTTTATTCTGACACATCACCCTCAGTGCTGCTGGAAACTTCAGCTGGACATTCGCACCAAGCTCCTTCAGTTTCCCCATTCTGTTTCCCAACTCCCATTGCCTGTCTGCTGTCTCTTTCGATATATCAGATCTGATATTAAAAGTAACCCCCTTTGCTTGTAATGTTTTCTCCCTCAGGGCCAAGTTTAGGAGGCTCTCTTTTACAGTGTATGATAGAAAATTCTCCAGGATCTTCCGGGGGCTCTTCCGGCCTGGACGCAGTGTAAAGGGGTCCCTATGTATACGCTGTATGTCCATTTCTAGGTTAGCAAGCCGCGCCTCTTGCAGAAACGTGCTTCTCAACAGTTTATCACAAAGTGTTTAATATCTGTTCCTTCAGGACCCTCCGCAATTCCCAAAATTCTGATATTATTTCTCCTTGTGTTGTTCTCCAACCTTTCCATCCTGTCGGCAAACATCTTCTCTCTCTGTTTCAGGCATACTACTTCTTGGATGTTTTCTTGCATTGCTGTCTGCAAACTTAAGACATTGCTTTCTAATTCCTGAGTACGCTGCGCTAAACATTCAAGTTTTACTTCCAAATTTAAACAACTTGCCTGAATCTCCATTTGATTTGACTCAGAGATTGAGAAGCGCTCTTTAATATCTCTTGCTAACTGACCTAGCATGCCCTGCAGGGTATCTATTTCTTCTGGACCCCTCTCAGCTAAAGCCTTGACCGGAGTCTCAGTGGATGCTTCGCTTACGTCTCCCATAGCCTGCTCTGGTTCGGCTGTTTCTAGAATCGAGAACTGATTGTTCGTGGGAACTGCGAAGTATGTGGATGTCTTGCCTTTTCCAGCCTTCCCTACTTCCATATTAGTTAACTCAGCCCCACTCATCAGACTCAACTGATTCCTAGCGATGGGGTTGCTACTACACTTTATACTACTCCTCACCTCCCCTTCCCCTTCTTTTCTCAACTCTAGTCTGGCCTTAAAATATGCTTTTAATGAAGGGGTAATTTTTTGTGACTTGCAGTTTGGTTGATTCTGCTTCTCCTTTAGTCTCGCTGTAGTCCCGGCAGTGATTTTAACAGGTATGGGCCTATCTACCGCCTTTCTGTTTGGATTAGTTTTTTGTGGCTTGTGGGATTTTATATGCTTGATGGGCAGACTTGTTGTGGGGTTAAAAGACTTCTCGAGCTTGGGGTTATTGAGTTAACTGCCCATATAGATTGGAGCGATCTCAGAGCATATCTATTTCTCTCTCCCCCCTGAGGATTACCTACACCTGCTTGAGCCAGTCTCCCTTGCACCCCAGGTTCACTCTGCTGCCCTGCCTGCTCCCCCTCACTGCGGGCTATCTGAGGGCAAGTCAATGGAATACACTTACCCTCAGAACCCACAGAAGAAACATCCATTAAAGCATGTCCACCTCCAGCTACTGCGGTACACAGCAACTGCCTTGACCAGTCCTTCCCTCCTCTGCTTGTGCTGACTCTACCCATGTCGTTAGCAAACGCGTCTCCACATTTCGGAAGAACGCTCCAAGCAAAACGGAACCTTCAGAGTCATGCTGCCGCAATGCAGCACCTCGGTGTCTCCTGCTGTGTCATCCGCCGTGTTTGAGCAAGTTTTCAGACCCGCAAAATATCGAGTCAAGGTAAGAGACCCGTTCCGTATTCACCGCATGACCTCAGGTGGCCGCTCCCGACCGGCCTCAGCCGACCGCCATGTTCCCCGATATATGTGACTGAATAACAAATGACTGCTATGGTCTTTGCAAGGTGATAGGTTTGTTCACTTCATCACTCAACACATTATTCCTGCAAACAATGTCCTCATCAAGAAGTTGCAACCCTACACCTTACATCCAATGTCCCCTAGCCACAAATCCCATATCACAAGGAGCTAGAATAGTTCTGTATTTCCCTTTTATCCACCCTGGCCACAAAGGTCCTTTGAAACTCCTGTACACATAATTTTCATGCTGTTCTGTTGTTTTGAGAGTTTGGCCTCTGGGTTTGTTCCATCTTCTCGTCAAAATGTAATTATGAAGAACAACAGTTTTCTGATCCCTTAGATGCTTTCCGTTATGACTAGAAAAGCACAACTAGACCCACTTTCTATACCTGCTGAGCACTGGTATATTTTTTCTCCAGCCTTCTGATTTCTGTACTTGAGGCATTCTTGGTCATGGTCAACCTGCTACACTCCCTTTGTGGATCTTCATTGGTTCTCACTTTTATGCCCCTCCTGAATGTGCATAACAACTATTCCTGAGCCTTTGAATAATTCAGCTTGAGCATTTGTCTGTGATCCCCTTTTTGTTCTATTCTTTTTCCAGCCATCTAACTCCCCAAAAGACATATGCAAATTGAAAAAAGAAGACCTTGAAAAAATGACAGAAATATCCATCTGCAAAATGACCCATGGCCATCACTGGTCCTAGCATTTTCCAGACTTTTTCCCTAATTCCTAGTATTGGCTCCATTACCTGGCACTCCATGTGCTCACCACTTTAATCAAGGACTTCGTGCTTTGAAAAGTCCCAAATCCATTTCTATTCCCACCTAGGTGTATTTGAATACCTCATGTACAATATTTAGCCTTTGTTCTCTTGACCCCATTGTACTGACCTCCATCCAACAATTAACCAAGCAGACAATTGTTAACTCTTTAAACGTTCTTGATTTTCCCCTATGAGGGGTTCTATCCAAAATGGGCCACATTTTATTTTTTGCTCTAAGGCAAAAGTGATGCTTCCCACTTCATAAAGAACCCTGATTGTGGTCCATGGAAACAGACAAGTCCTGCCATTGTATAACAATGTTTTGTCAAGAAGTCTTGAAGTACGGTGCATAGGGTGGTGACAACCTCCCTCCAGGCGATTAAAGGCTCTGTTTCCAGTCGAGTACTTTTGTGTGATAACCTAAAGCATTATGGGTGTTGTAGTTTTGATTTGTTTTCATTCAATTAATCAGACTAACGCACCTAAAAAAAAAAAGATTGTTAATTAACCAGACTAACACACCTAAAAAAATGATTGGTAATTAATCAGACTACTACACCTAAAAAAATTATTGGTAAGTGAAATGTTCCGGACTGGAGATAATGTCCGTAATGACCTGCAGTGAGGTGGTCATCTGAGCTGGGCAGTGGTCCAAGACTTACTTCCATAGTAGTCAGGGTCGTAGCAGTGCAGAGAGAGACTCAGCCCCTCCTGCAGCACCGTGCCCCTGCATAGACAAACAAGTGAGAAAGGTCAAGATTTCGATGTTTTGGAAAGTATTTAAAAAACAAATATTTTGGGGGCAAATCAAATAGTAAATGCTATCCTACAAAAAAAGATTCCAAAAGTTAGTTAATTGCTTGCCCAAAATGCATACTGAAGAATGTTCAACTGATTAGTGTGAAAATCAGTTTACCTACTTATAGCTACAGTTTACAGATAGACATAGACCCTGCAATAACACTTAATACTTACTGTTTCGATGTCCTCCACTCACACCGCTCCATACAAAGGGATTTGGAGAAGGGGAAGTTCCACTAAAGGCAGAATACATATCTGTTCATAGTCCCATCTGTTTTCGAATTTCAGCACATAAGAATTACATTACTGAGCCTGTTAGAATTTGGGTTTCTGGTTGGCGGAGGTATGCACCCTGTCCAAGTAAGAACCACAATTCTAGTCATGGTAAGTCAGATACACACCATAAGTTAATCTGTATTCACTGTTTGGTAGCTTGGCACTGAGCAGGCAGACTTAACTTAAGAGGCAATGTGTAAAGTATTTGTGCAACACAACACACAGTAACACAATGAAAACACCACAAAAAGATTCCACACCAGGTTTGAAAAGAAGATTATGATTTTATAAATAAAACAAGATCAAAACAACAAAATAAAGATAAATCGAGATATAAATTCTTAAAGATTAAATGTAAAAATAGGGCTTAGAAGCAATAAGCACCTATAGGGGCTATCTGCTCGTGCCGAACCGGGGTAAAGTCACGAATTCAGGCTGACCACAATGGGGTGTGGATCGGATACAGCTGAACAAAGTACCTTGATCCTGGTCGCAACTTTGCGATGTGGGGTGCAGCCGAGCGATGCGTCGATCACACAGTCGAGGTGATGTGTCGATTTACTTCACACAGTGGTGGCGATGCTCCAGTTCCGAAGACGTTGCACCGTGCAGAGAGGCATTGGTTCCGTAGATGATGCACCGGGTTTCTCCACACAGTCGAGGGGATGCACCGATCTTCCCACACTGCAGCGGCAGTGATGCAGCAGTTCTGATCCATCAATTCTTAAAGGCAATGTGCTGGTTCCCACTGTGATGCACCGATTCTGCTCCCACAATGGGGTCAATGCACCAGTTCTGCTACACACAGACTGAAGATGCATCGATTTTTCTCGAGAAAGTATCTGGGTCCGCTTCCAATAGACCAGGCACAGGAGGGAAGACTTTGATATCCCTGAGTCTGAAGCAACAGGAGGCAAGACAGGAAGCCCTTGGAGATCACCCGGGGTTCAAGGCAGAGTCCCTTAGCAGGTCAGAGAGCAGCAGGCAGCAGGGCAGTACAGGAGAAAGCAGTTCTTCCAGAGCAGCAGTCCAGCAGAGTGACAGTCCTTGTAGCAGCACAGCAGTTATAAGTTCTTCTGATAGAGGTTCTTTACAGGTCCAGAAGTGCCTGCTTTGGTGGAGTCAGAGACACAGTACTTATACCCAGTTGTGCCTTTGAAGTGGGAGTGACTTCAAAGAAGGGTCTTTGAAGTGCACAGATGTACTTTCTTTTCAGCCCGGGCTCCAGACTCACTACAGGGAGGTAATCAACCCTTTTTGTGGGAACAGGACACTGCCTATTCATGTGCAAATGTCAGCTCCTCCCTCCCATCATGCCCAGGATGAGCCATCAGAATGCAGCTCGGCACTCAGACACACCTAACTATCTGTGGTGTGTGGCTGTCTAGAGGGAATGCACAAAGTCAAGCTGTCACCCACCCCAGAAGTGCATTGGAGACTGCAGGCACACAGAGGTTTAAAAGTAGAGAAATGTCCACTTTCTAAAAGTTTTTTTTTTTTTTTTGTAAACAAAACAAAATGTCCAGGAAGACTATTACCATAGGTTTAATGGGTACCCTAAACCATCAATTGGAGGGCGCCTCAGCTTTATTCAGCTCAATTTTCAATATTTTATATAGAAAAACAGTTACACTCAATTGTGCACGTCGTGAAATGGATAACACTTAGGGGTCGATTCCGATCTCGGCCGGAAGCTCACCTAACACTATTCGCCCGGGAAAAAACCAAGCCGAACGCGTGTTCCCTGACCGATTCGAACATCTGTCCAAACGAACAAGTACGATGCGCATAACTGGCCAAATCCCGACCCAGCCGTACTCACCCAATCCAGCTCCTGTTCCCCGCCTGAGCCGGATCCGTAAACGCAGAATCGAGTCGCACGGAAGCTAAAATACAGCACCTTCCGGCCGGACTAGTACGATGCGTCTTCCGTACGCGCCGAACCCGTCGCTACGCACGGCACGCCAGAGCATCCGGGAGAGGCGCACATAAGCTCCGATTCGCGCCACAAGACTATCCACGACTACGAGACGAACACGCCAGCCACGAGTACGAGTCGAAGCAACGAGAAAGACGAACGAGACGAACCAGCCATGAATCCCATCGCGCAGGTCCTAACAATACTCTACATCTATTACCGGGACCGGTACGGACGCGTACGGCGCAGAAGGTAAGCCAAACACCCACCACACAAACAAACGACACGTACCCGACACATAACACACACACATAGGGATGCAGAAATGACTTACAATAGCAACAGCAGAACCATAGGGGCGGGATGTCTATCACCAATGCCATATACACCCATAGGAGCCTGGATGCCTACCACCAACACCACCCCTACTCATGGGGGGCTGGATGCCTACCACTACCACCACCCCTACTCAGGGGGGGCTGGAAGCTTACCACTACTACCATCCCCACACATAGGGGGCTGGATGCCTACCACTACCACCACCCCTACTCAGGGGGGGCTGGATGCCTACCACTACCACCACCCCTACTCAGGGGGGGCTGGATGCCTACCACTACCACCACCCTACTCAGGGGGGGCTGGATGCCTACCACTACCACCACCCCTACTCAGGGGGGGTTGGATGCCTACCACCAACACCACCCCTACTCATGGGGGGCTGGATGCCTACCACTACCACCACCCCTTCTCAGGGGGGGCTGGAGGCTTACTACTACTACCATCCCCACTCATAGGGGGATGGATGCCTACCACTACCACCACCCCTACTCAGGGGGGGCTGGATGCCTACCACTACCACCACCCCTACTCAGGGGGGGCTGGATGCCTACCACTAACACCACCCCTATTCAGGGGGGGCTGGATGCCTACCACTACCACCACCCCTACTCAGGGGAGCTGGATGCCTACCACCAACACCACCCCTACTCATGGGGGGCTGGATGCCTACCACTACCACCACCCCGACTCAGGGGGGGCTGGAGGCTTACCACTACTACCATCCCCACTCATAGGGGGATGGATGTCTACCACTACCACCACCCCTACTCAGGGGGGGCTGGATGCCTACCACTACCACCACCCCTACTCAGGGGGGGCTGGAGGCTTACCACTACTACCATCCCCACACATAGGGGGCTGGATGCCTACCACTACCACCACCCCTACTCAGGGGGCAGGATGCCTACCACTACCACCACCCCCACTCAGGGGGGCTGGAGGCTTACCACTACTACCATCCCCACACATAGGGGCTGGATGCCTACCACTACCACCACCCCTACTCAGGGGGGGCTGGATGCCTACCACTACCACCACCCCTACTCAGGGGGGGCTGGAGGCTTACCACTACTACCATCCCCACTCATAGGGGGATGGATGCCTACCACTAACACCACCCCTACTCAGGGGGGGCTGGATGCCTACCACTACCACGACCCCTACTCAGGGGGGGCTGGATGCCTACCACTACCACCACCCCTACTCAGGGGGGGCTGGAGGCTTACCACTACTACCATCCCCACTCATAGGGGGATGGATGCCTACCACTACCACCACCCCTACTCATGGGGGGCTGGATGCCCACCACTACCACCACCCCTACTCAGGGGGGGCTGGATGCCTACCACTACCACCACCCCGACTCAGGGGGGGCTGGAGGCTTACCACTACTACCATCCCCACTCATAGGGGGATGGATGTCTACCACTACCACCACCCCTACTCAGGGGGGGCTGGATGCCTACCACTACCACCACCCCTACTCAGGGGGGGCTGGAGGCTTACCACTACTACCATCCCCACACATAGGGGGCTGGATGCCTACCACTACCACCACCCCTACTCAGGGGGGGCAGGATGCCTACCACTACCACCACCCCCACTCAGGGGGGGCTGGAGGCTTACCACTACTACCATCCCCACACATAGGGGGCTGGATGCCTACCACTACCACCACCCCTACTCAGGGGGGGCTGGATGCCTACCACTACCACCACCCCTACTCAGGGGGGGCTGGAGGCTTACCACTACTACCATCCCCACTCATAGGGGGATGGATGCCTACCACTAACCACCCCTACTCAGGGGGGGCTGGATGCCTACCACTACCATGACCCCTACTCAGGGGGGGGCTGGATGCCTACCACTACCACCACCCCTACTCAGGGGGGGCTGGAGGCTTACCACTACTACCATCCCCACTCATAGGGGGATGGATGCCTACCACTACCACCACCCCTACTCATGGGGGGCTGGATGCCCACCACTACCACCACCCCTACTCAGGGGGGGCTGGATGCCTACCACTACCACCACCCCTACTCAGGGGGGGCTGGATGCCCACCACTACCACCACCCCTACTCAGGGGGGGCTGGAGGCTTACCACTACTACCATCCCCACTCATAGGGGGATGGATGCCTACCACCAACACCACCCCTACTCATAGGATGGGTAATGCATGACACAACCAGCATACTGCATCATAAGGAATGTAAGAAAAACACATCCCCCAACACCATGACAAGCGTGTGTAGACTGTGTCATATGCCTACAACACTGAACATGAAATTGAACATACAATGTGACCCCTATCACATGTGTCACACATAAATGTGTGTGTTATCCACAATGCAAGCAGACCATGACCACTGTGGCAATGGGGTCTAACACCCCATCATCACAGTGACCAAAAGGTAAGTGTGGGGTCCATAGCTGAAGCACATTTTGAACATTGTGACAATGGGACCTAACCCCCATCATCACAGTGACCAAAAGGCAAGTGTGGGGCCCATAGCTGAAGCACATTTTGAACATTGTGACAATGGGGCCTAACCCCCATCATCACAGTGACCAAAAGGCAAGTGTGGGGCCCATAGCTGAAGCACATTCTGAACATTGTGACAATGGGGCCTAACCCCCATCATCACAGTGACCAAAAGGCAAGTGTGGGGCCCATAGCTGAAGCACATTCTGAACATTGTGACAATGGGGCCTAACCGCCATCATCACAGTGACCAAAAGGCAAGTGTGGGGCCCATAGCTGAAGCACATTTTGAACATTGTGACAATGGGGCCTAACCCCCCATCATCACAGTGGCCAAAAGGCAAGTGTGGGGCCCATAGCTGAAGCACATTTTGAACATTGTGACAATGAGGCCTAACCCCCCATCATCACAGTGACCAAAAGGCAAGTGTGGGGCCCATAGCTGAAGCACATTCTGAACATTGTGACAATGGGGACTAACCCCCATCATCCCAGTGACCAAAAGACAAGTGTGGGGCCCATAGCTGAAGCACATTTTGAACATTGTGACAATGGGGCCTAACCCCCCATCATCACAGTGGCCAAAAGGCAAGTGTGGGACCCATAGCTGAAGCACATTTTGAACATTGTGACAATGGGGCCTAACCCCCCATCATCACAGTGACCAAAAGGCAAGTGTGGGGCCCATAGCTGAAGCACATTTTGAACATTGTGACAATGGGGCCTAACCCCCATCATCACAGTGGCCAAAGGCAAGTGTGGGGCCCATAGCTGAAGCACATTTTGAACATTGTGACAATGGGGCCTAACCCCCATCATCACAGTGACCAAAAGGCAAGTGTGGGGCCCATAGCTGAAGCACATTCTGAACATTGTGACATTGGGGCCTAACCCCCATCATCACAGTGGCCAAAAGGCAAGTGTGGGGCCCATAGCTGAAGCACATTTTGAACATTGTGACAATGGGGCCTAACCCCCCCCCATCATCACAGTGACCATAAGGCAAGTGTGGGGCCCATAGCTGAAGCACATTCTGAATATTGTGACAATGGGGCCTAACCCCCCATCATCACATTGACCAAAAGGCAAGTGTGGGGCCCATAGCTGAAGCACATTTTGAACATTTTGACAATGGGGCCTAACACCCCATCATCACAGTGGCCAAAAGGCAAGTGTGGGGCCCATAGCTGAAGCACATTCTGAACAGTGTGGCAATGGGGCCTAACACCCCATCATCACAGTGACCACATTGTAAGTGTTGTAATGGCAAAAGCTGGAAATGCCAAACAGCATGGATTATCCCAGGTCACAGACCAACAAACACATCAGTGACATAGTAGTGCTTGTGTCCCATAGCAACATAGATTGGGGATACAAACAGTGCAGTGCAAATAAGACATACCTTTGGCCATGTGCAGACAAACATCACCCATGGGGGCTGACACTGTCAACATTCATCAATAACACAATGACAGAAGTGACCATCATAATGCAGAACCACATATCTACACCAATGGGCACACAAATGTAGATATCCTGTGGAGACTGTAGATGTGAGGTGAACAAATACCATACCATGGCAGCAATGGGACATACAAACCATGATCACTGTGCTGACTGATGACCTAGGAGTCCCAGGGACAGCAGGGGAAGCCCACCAAACAACATACAGCCAATGCCACACTAAAGATATGCCAATGCAGTGGTGCTGATGCACAAACACAAACAGGCAGCCCCACACTGCATATCAAACACAACAGGTGAGGGGGGGGTGTGTGCCAGTGTCCCCAGGTAACCACACAACACATGAGGAGGCCTGAATCCCAATTACACAGATGTGCATACAGTGCCACACAAAGGTAACTCATGGATCCGAATCCCCTATGTGGGCAATCAGGCATTGTTAGATGAGAGGGAGCCCAAATTACACATGTCACACAAGCTTGTAGGAACAGCAACTAACACAGCAAGACACAGACCCACCACAGCACTACCCCCAGGGTCCCCACATTGTGGTGACACTGGCCTGCATGATAATCCCACTGTGATGACAAAGCTAGATGTCGTTCACACGGATCACTGACAGAATATCGATTACAAGAATATCGACCTACAACAATATCGAAGTAAAAATATAGAATGCCAAAATATCGAATCCCTATCTGCAAACAGGTAAGTACAAAAATATTGAATCCAAAATATAGTTGTAAAAAATATAGTTAGTCAAAATATCGAATTTTTTAAATATCTTAAAAGTAATGTAAAATTAATGAAATAATATATATAATTAACTAAAACATACTTAAAAATACTTAAATAACTTTAAAATTAATAAATAATTAATGTAAGTAAAAAAAAATAAACATACATTTTTATTTTTTAATACATATATATATTAACGTAATATTTATAAAAAATATTCAATATTTTTAGCGTAGGATAGCGGGAGGGTAAAATTTACTATTACCACTCCAGTGAGTGCAACAGTAGGGAAAGCATTGGATAGCGGGAGGGTAAAAATTACTATTCCCACTCCAGAGAGTGCAACAGTAGGGAAAACGTTGGATAGCGTAGGGGTAAAAATTACTATTCCCACTCCAGAGAGTGCAACAGTAGGGAAAACGTTGGATAGCGGGAGGGTAAAAATTACTATTCCCACTCCAGAGAGTGCAACAGTAGGGAAAGCGTTGGATAGCGGGAGGGTAAAAATTACTATTCCCACTCCAGTGAGTGCAACAGTAGGGAAAGCGTTGGATAGAGGGAGGGTAAAAATTACTATTCCCACTCCAGAGAGTGCAACAGTAGGGAAAGCGTTGGATAGCGTAGGGGTAAAAATTACTATTCCCACTCCAGAGAGTGGAACAGTAGGGAAAGCGTTGGATAGCGTAGGGGTATAAATTACTATTCCCACTCCAGAGAGTGCAACAGTAGGGAATGAGTTGGATAGCGTAGGGGTAAAAATTACTATTCCCACTCCAGTGAGTGCAACAGTAGGGAAAGCGTTGGATAGCGTAGGGGTAAAAATTACTATTCCCACTCCAAAGAGTGCAACAGTAGGGAAAATAATGATTTAATATTTTAATAAAAATAAAATAATTATCAATACCAATAAAAAATTAATTAAAATGACTTACCAATTACAAAATATTTAATAATTAATTCTAAATACCAATAAATATTATTTCTTAAAAATTAATTACCTATTAATAAAAATTAATTACCAATTAATAAAAATTAATTACCAAATAAGAATTAATTAACAATAAATGAATCATTAATACCAATAAATAAAAATAAATAATTACTGAATTACAATTAAATTACTTCCCACCCTATTCCCCTATAAACCCACAACCCGCTCTGAATAATAAATTAATACAATTAATATAATGATCAATTAAAAAATTTATAAAAATTAATTACCAATTAATAAAAATTAATTACCAATTAATAAAAATTAATTACCAAATAAGAATTAATTAACTATAAATTAATAATCAATACCAATAAATAAAAATAAATAATTACTGAATTACAATTAAATTACTTCCAACCCTATTCCCCTATAAACCCACAACCCGCTACAGAATTAAATTACGCAAAAATTAAATAACATAAAATTCATTACTTTAAAAAAATTAAAACATACATTACAAAAATAATACATACTTTTAACACATATACTAACACTTAAAACACTATAAAAAAATTCGATATTTTTAACAACTATATTATGACTGTCGATATTTTGACAATCGATATTTCTTACCTGAATTTCGATATTCTTAACGACTATATTTTGGCAATTCGATATTCTGTCCATTCTATATTTACAACTCGATATTTTGGCAATTCGATATTAAAAATTCGATATTATGTCTGTTTACCCGTTCACACAGTGAACCACAGTCATGTGTCCTGAGCAACAAACTACCATCACACCTACACAAGCACAAATCAATCAGCACGGCCTGTCAGCCAAGGCCAATATGGAGGCAGGGGTCTAGCCGTGAAACAACTCTCATCTGCACACACTCAACACCACACACCTTGATCTCCACCAATGTGCAGCAGTGAAGCTCACATGCACAGGTGACATAGCACATGCACCCATGACAATCCCACGGGTGGTGGTGGGAACTAAGGTGCAGAAACCCATCACACATGGCCAGTCAACAAGACTCGTGAATGTCTGACACACTGCACAGTACGCCGTACATGGGCATGACATCAATACCACACCAACCAATGGGATCCCGGCCACAGTCACACACCAATGAAGAAGCCAAGGTCACCCACAAAGAACACACATAGACAACTTCCAACATTGCAGCTCTGACCCTGAGGAGTGGCAGCAGTCACACACACAACGTGTCACAATCACTGAAAGCTAACACAAACTGTAAATTACATGACAGGTGTAACCAAAAAGTGCCAAGGGGAATCCTGACTGTGGCTCATCTGCGTTTGCCCACAAACTCAGCCCTGACAGCAAACACACCTATGGGTGACACCCTGATGACCAGTAATGTGCCATGCACCCACATCCCAGAGAAGCCAGGGAGAAGACTTTGGGGGAACATAGGTCAACTCAGCAAGCATCACAAACAGGAACATCACTAGGGATCCCAGCCAGCCTAGCAAAATGGAAGTGAACACACACAGACATGCTCACACAACACACACCTTGTGCTCAGGCAATGTCACAGAATTGCACACTGCCATGAGGGGACTCCACTCCTGTGTAAGGAAAGCTGTGCCATACGTTGTCTCAGTAGGGCTCTATCATGTCAGCAGAACACTTGGTCACTCAGTCAACAATTAGCACAAAATGAAGGCTACCGTCATATCAGCCTGGTCATGGGAGTGTCACCGAAATCATCAGCACAGATCCAACACACATGTATAGCAAGTTGCACTGATAACACAGATGAGTCCTTCCCCATTGATGTCTAAACTTGCATGTCCAGTGGAGATGGTCACACGGTCAGGGAAATAGACAAATTGAACAATGGCAAGCACAACAGATGTTCAGGGGTGTAAGCCACAGATGTGATATTGCAAATAAAAGTAGGAAATCCCATTGCCAAATCTTGAAAACGTGACACCCTCATATTGCTGCAAAGGATGACATGGATACACACTAGGATAGGACACATTCCCCCTGGACCACATGGGGTCCTGCACAGTAACACTTCATTATCCTGAGATCAAAAAGCACCATCACTGCAGCAAGGGCATGGTTAGCATCATCAACATCATGTACATCAGAAGCAAAACCACTAGAGAACAGAAAGTAGCTTTATTCAGCATATGTGGCTATAAAATTGAAAGTCCTGAAAAATAACCAAGGCCAATGGCCAGTCCATTAACAAAGTCAAAACAGGGTGACAGTGGCAGATGTCACCCTTTGCATGCCTGCACTGCTACGCACCAGGGACATTCCCCTCGGAGGGGCATACGGGGGGCAGGCCAGGCACTGCAGGGACAGGATCAGGGCTCACCAGAAGGAGGCAGGGAAGGGGTGGTGGGTGCTGGAGAGTCACTGACAACTGCAGTGGAGGTGTGTGCCGGTACAACTGGGGGGCATGAGTCAGATGGTGTGGGTGCTGGCACGACTGCAGTGGGCCGTGCAGATGGAGTGGACAGGTTCCCCACTGCAGTGCCCAAGTCAGACAGGGTGGTAGTGGACTCCACTGCAGTGCCTATCTCCAGGGGAGTAGAATGGGGTTCAGGTAAGGTGGGCAGGACAGAGGGGGAGGACACGGCCTCCACACCAGTGGCACAAACATGCGCAGCGGGGGGTGTGGTGCTGGAGGAGCAAGTGGTAGGGGGAGAAGGCCGGATCATTTTGGGGATGGTGTATCTGTGGGTGGGGAACCTGGGGCAGGGTGTGGTGGGGGAACCTGTGGAGTGGGGGCCTGAGGGATGGAGGAAGGAGACTTGCTGGTTGAGCTGCAGGGCGGCGGCGGGGTCTTGCTCTTCCGGCTCCGGGGGGACTTGCGGATGGGGGCCTCAGTCTGTCTGCGCCTGGGGGAGGGTGTCCGGGGGTGAGGGGCACTCCCCTCTGTGTGGGTGGACCTCCTCTTCCCCCTGTATGCTGGATCAGCTGGATTGGAGGGGAAGAGGCCGAGGTCACAGAGGAAGAGCTGCTGTGTAGGTGGGGTTGCAGGTGAGGCAAGGGAAGGGGCCTTGGAGGGAGAGGTATCTGAGGACTGCGGAGTGACTGTGGATGCCTGTGTGTGTGTGTCTGTTCCCCATCCCCTGTGGGTGTGCTATCAGTCCCCTGAGGATGCCTGCGTGCACATTTTGTCTTTGTAGTGGGTGTGTCTTTGCTGCTCGTGTCTGTGTGTTTGGGTGATTGTGCAGGTGTGCATGTGCTTGGGACAGGTAGGGTGCCAGGAAGTGTGGATGGGGCAGAGGTAGGAGGGGTGAGGGACTGTTGGAGGAGGGACACTGCTGCCGTCAGTGAGGAGTCCATGGACCTATTGCTCCTCTGTAGGGCAGACATGCCCGATGAGATGCCCTCCATGAACGACACCAGCTGATTCAACAGAGTGGTGTGGGCATGGAGGACACTCAGCATTGCTGTCTGCCCTACATGGAGCTGGCAAAGTAGGTACACAGACTCCTCACTCCGGGCAGCAGGGGGCACAGGGGCAGGGGGTGCGGTGCCTGGCACGAAGGAGACACGCTCCCGAACACGGGAGCCTCCACGGACCTCTGGAATGGGAGCCGATGGGAGGGCGGTGGTGGTGGTGGTGGTGGCGGGGACAGCAATACTAGCTGGGGTGTGGTGGCTGCTGACACCCGCCTCCACAAGGGAGTCATCCTCCGAGCTGCTGTGGTCCTCAGCTGAGGTGGATGCTGCTGAGGACTCCTCGGTGTGGCTCCCTCGCCCTCCGTGCCACTGGGTCCCTCCGACCACTCATCGGCTGCTGACCCAGTCTGGCTCTGCGGCTCCTCCTGGTCCATGGAGCTGTCCCCTCCTGTGGCCGTGGATGTATCTGCAAACAAGTAGGGAAACAGACAAACATCAGTCACCTGCACTGACCGCACACACCACAGTAAGTACAGCATATTACAGAGCAAGCCCTGGCATCCTTAGTTGAACATTGCCAAAAGTGCCCAAACAGAGTAGGAGAAGCCAATTGTCAGTCTGATGGTCAACCATGGCACTCACATCCCTCCTGGCCTTGCACCCATCTGTCTGGTGTCTGTCGGATGGCAATACCCCAGTGTGGACACATGCACCACCTACACAGTAGTTGGATAGTGCAGAGAACACGGTGAAGTATGTGAACATGACCCATAATGCATCAAGTTCATGTGACCCGTGAGTTTCCAATCGGGTCATTAACTCAGCTGATTTCGCTAGGAACGTCTTCCAGCGCGATGGATTCCCACACGCTGTCTCGCCCCTTCCAGTAGTTACAGGCAAGTGAGGCTTTTAAATGCACAAATAAACGCGGAAACCAAACTCGGTACGACACGCTCACTTAAAAGTTACAATAAGCTTTTGCTTTAATTCACAGGGACGTGCATTGGAAAGGTGCTCACGTAGCATAGCGAGAATATTTAAAACGAACCACTGAGACGCGCAGACGGCTAATAAGGTAACAGGAAGCTTGCACTTCTCAGATGATTTCGTTCATGCATGAGTTATTTAATTCAGACATACCATCGAATTTGTGACATATGTTTTGCAGAAGTCGAGCTCAAGAGGGTCCTCAGTCAAACACCATACAGAGTCTGCCTTAATTAGAGTGTGAAAGGTAGGTCTTTAAACCTTTACAATTATGGCAGTACAAGTAGGGGCCTCGACAGTAGTAGCATTCTACAATGTTTTTAAATCTTGATCCATTAGAACCTCTCCAGCATGTGGAACATTGTCCTCCCCCAGTGGCTGGCATTCCATCGCAAAATCGAGGTACATTTAGAAACATAGCTATTGTATCATAAGTACTTTTTGTGACAGTAAATAGGTTTGGGTCCTATAGTAAAATATTGCCTGTTTTTATTATAGAGTTTACGGCCAAGTCCAAGTCCTGAGGTGAACCCTATAACTACGACGGGTTCGAAACGCATTGACTACTTTGAGCATGGGGCAGTTCCATCAGGGGTGTGCCACAAGGGAATTAGCCTAATTCTTTCCCCTTCCAGGCAACACCCTTATAAATGTGTGCAACCCCATCTCTCATTCACAGGCAGGACGAGTAACAGTAATTCTGACAAAAAGAGAATGTCCGCCTAGTGCTTATTTGCAAAATTAGGACTGGTCAAATAGTTTTGTGCTTGTATATGTTATTTTTTGTTGTATGAACTTTCTCACTTGTAAGTTTATTTGTCACTGTTGCACAAACCTTGTTGTGTTATACATATTGAAATTGAGTATATGTTTAAATGAGTTTTGTATGTCGCCTTTTCAACTAAGTGTTATCCATTTCACGACGTGCACAATTGAGTGTAACTGTTTTTCTATATAAAATATTGAAAATTGAGCTGAATAAAGCTGAGGCGCCCTCCAATTGATGGTTTAGGGTACCCATTAAACCTATGGTAATAGTCTTCCTGGACATTTTGTTTTGTTTACAAATAGTATAGTGGTCCAGTCCAGGCAGTCACGGACCCAAGCCTTGCTTGTTTACACTTTTTAAAAGTGGCATTTCTAAAATAATAATTTTAAATCCAACTTTACCAGTAAAGAGGATTTATCATTATCATCCCAAAGATATGAAACACGACAGAGCTACCTACCCCTTTCAAATCAGGAACTACAGCTTAAAAGTGTAATAAGCTTTGGGAGGAGTAGGCCTCACAGTAGTGAACAGAGAATTTATGTGTTTTTCACTTAAATCCAGGACATGCAAAACTTAAAAATACATGTTCTACCTTTTACTTACACAGCAACCTGCCCAATGGGCTACCTGGGGCCTACCTTAGGGGTGATTTATGTGTAATAACATGGGAGTTTAAGCCTTGGCAAGGGATTTTAAATGGCAAGTTGAAATGGCAGTAAAACTGCACACACAGGCTCTGCAGTGGCAGTCCTCAGACATGTTTAAATGGCTACTTGTGTGGGTGGCACAATCAGTGTTGTAGGCCCATTAGTAGCATTTAATTTACAGGCCCTGGGCACAGGTAGGTCACTCTATGAGTGACTTACAAATAAATTTAATATCCCAATTGTGGATAAGTCAATTAAACCATGGTTAGAGGAGAGAGCACATGCACTTTAGCACTGGTTAAAAGTAGTAAAGTGCTCAGAGTCTTAAAGCCAACAAAAACAAGGTAAAAAAAAGAGGAGAGGGAAGGCAAAATGTTTGGGGTGACTCTTCAGAAAGAGTAATTTTCCAACAGCACCTTTGAGAGAACCTACAATTTGGAATGTTATCTGTGCCCTAAACCTGCTGGTATCCTAAACCTTCTTTGATACTGTTAATTTCTCATGAAGGTTTAATGTGTCCTCTACGCTGTGGAATTGGTCTTGCCCTCTGTCCATAACAATTCCGCCTCTTACCCCCCCTCTTCAGCTACTGGCACCCTCATAAGACGTACTGAAGTCCCTGCACTAGTGAAAGAACAGTGACTAATGGTAGTCTGGTTTCTCCTACTGTAGGATTATTTTTAATCGATGATCATAATGCAGACCATGTGTCCCTCATGAACAATCGTAAAAGGTACTGAGATTAATTGTATATGTAACAATAGGTGGGGAGCAATATTCCATGGGACTATGTCTAAGAAATAGGCACTGATAATGGATGAACGAAAGGGCAATTGATAACACCCTGATATGAGCACAAAATCGTATGTGCAATAGGAGGTGGGGAGAGATTTCCCATAGGTCTATTTGTAAGAGAAACCACATGATAGACCGATAAAGGGGATATTGATAGTACCCTCAATCCCAGTATGTAAACAAAGGAGTATTCTGGGTGGTGTGTATGAGTATAGGGAGTGTGTATCCATGATGGGGTTTGAATGGGAATAAACTGAACTCTGTATATGTGATCATGTTAAGTGTATATGAGAATAGTAATTACATTTTAGGTATATATTTCAGATGATTGTTGTCAAATATTAAAGTCCTGAAGAAGGTGGTTTTATTGAACTTGATCCACCGAAACGCCGCGTCGACAACCTCGTGATAATTAATGTTTGATTTGTTTTGATTTGCTTAAATTGTTCCGATATTTTGTATTGTTTTTAATGTGCACATCACAAAGATGTGATTTTATTGGTTTTAAAGAGATTTTAAACTTGTATTTTTTGATGTATGAAATGTTTTGATATAGAAGATCAAAGGAGGTGTACAAGAAAGTATACACACCAATGTCATCCTGAGAAATACAGTATCTTTTAATGAATTGTATGTGATTTTCTATATACACAACCATAAATGTAATAAATAATATACATTTTCGCATATATTTGGGTTCAGTATTTAGCTTTTATATAATGATGGATGAATGGTGAATGAGAAAGGTGCGTATCAAAACAAGCATTCAAAATTGGTGTGTAGGGGATACTTTTGTGATTACCCTCATACCTTCCGCCATCAGTCCATCATCACGTTATAAGACTAACCTAAAGACAGTTTATTAACACTCGGTTTTTGAAGAGGGTTGTCTGCATTAGTTACATTTCTAGATGGTGTAATATTTTTATAAGTGCATTTGTTTGGAATATTCTAGCCATTTGTCTGTTGTTGAAACATTTTTTAAAGCTGTGCTGATTTTACATTTCAGTAATTTTCATTCATTGGAGTCAAAGTGGTTGTTGATATTGTAATTGTAGGAAAGTAGGATCTGCTTATATGGTTACCCCCACGTTTTGCCTGGTGCTAAGCTGTATTTGATTAGTCTGACTGGGATCCTGCTAATCAGGACCCCAGTCTATCTGCTTTCTCCCTAACTTGTTATGTTCAACACTTAGGTACCCCCCTGATTGGATACTGGGGAACTCTTATAAGTCCCTAGTATATGGTACCCATGTACCCAGGGCATAGGTACCCCAGAGGTCTCCCATGGGCTGAAGCATGTATTATGCCACCCATGAGAGACCATTCAAAATCTAACTACAGGCCTGCCATTGCAGCCTGTGTAAGTTGGTGCTTGCACCACTTACTAAAGATACAGTTTACTAAAGTAAACAGTGTGGAGGTATGATTCCAGGTACTGGAAGAGCCCTCAGTTAGGCTCTCAGTGTTCCTGGTACCAGCCTTCTTGACCCGGACAGCACAAAATGGTTGCTGCCGACCAGAGACACGATTCTGCCCTCCTGCTGCTGAGCCAAGCTCGAGCAGGGGAAGGCAGAACAATAGGCATCCTGTCACAGGGAGGTGTGACCACCTCCCAGACATGATTTTGTGTATTGGGATGGGGTGGGTTCGCTTGCCAGCGCCACTCAGTCTGCATGAGGGGCACATTTGGTGTCCCTGTGCATAGTCCAGTTCAAACCAGTCCTGGGAGCCTTTGGCTCCCGCTCTGGCGCGAAACTGGACAAAGGACATGGGAGTAACCTCCACTCCTGTCCAGACCCTCCCCTGGGAGGGTCCCCTGAATCTTCCCAACCATTTCCTTAGGGTACTTAAGGGCTTACCTGGGTGTAGGTCCATAGATTCGTCGTGGGGTAAGATTCAGATCAGCCACCACTGCTCTTCTACCGTCTTGGCACTCTGGGCTTTGCTGGACTTTGTTTGGGCCTGACTTCGTCTCCCTTCCAGTGTCTGCTACATCGTCGGTGCCGGTGCATCATACAGGAACCTTCCAAGGCCTGTGAAGCATCAAAGACACTTGAAGAAATCTCCCTTGGAGTGAAGGAGTCACTCCCCTGCATTCGCAGGCACCGTAACTAAGTCAACTGATCTGCTGATCCTGAGCTCCTCCGGACTCCAAAGGCTCTGCAACACAGGTGGTTTTCACAGCTCCCGAGGCCTGCCCTGACCTCTCACCAAGTTTGAGGCCAGTATCCCTCGTGGGGGTTGCAATAACCAAACCCCTGTGCACCGTGTCGACTTGCAGTTGTAAAGGCTTGTTGACTTCGTTCCAAGAAGATCTTCGGGCTCCAAATAGTCCCATCCTCGAGCACCTCCAGTGACCAGAATCTTCAGCTACGCCGCATTGTGTGCATCGTGGCCTGCATCTTTTGGTGAGCTGCTTGAGGTCCTCTCGTGACTCCAGTGCCTCTGGCCTGTGGGTCCACTTGAGGGTCACCCTTGTTTCTTTTGGGCTCCCCTGATTGCTCAGGGCCTGCCCTGACTCCCTTGCTCTTGGTGAGTCCCTTGGACCTTGCTGGTCTTGACGTTGCTCCTTCTTCGATTCCTGCATTGGTTGCATTTGCCAAGGCTTTTGGTGCTCCCGCCAGACACCGGCCCCTCATCACTCGACATCCTTCGTGGGACAGCTCATGCATGGCTCCTGGTCCTCCTCAGCATCACCCGGTCCTCATAGCTGCAGAGTCAAGGTCATCGTCATCCATCCTGCAACACCCGACATCGGAAGGCATTCGTCTCCCAAGTCTCCTGGTCACTCCTGAGTGACATAGACTCTGTCCCCTCTGCTTGCAGGTACCTCTCATCTAGAATCCACCTTTGGATTCCACTGGACACTTTCTCCGTCTGTAACAGCGGCACTTTCCTGAAGTCCTCCATTGGGTTCGACTGCGGTTTTCGACACCACTTCACACGTATGCACCCGGCTTCTCTGGTGTAGGTAACGTGGGTACTAGGGTATCCACGGGTGGGGTGGCTCTCCAACCTTCTGTCTTCCATGGGGTTTCTTCAGAGTCCACTGGGAAGGGTCCTTAAACTTTAAAAATCCAACTTCGACTTTCACGTAGAGTTCTACGGAGCACGCGGTCGTGTTCCCACACTGCACACGCTCTCTGTGATGTCCCTATCTACTCACCTTGGGTGGTTCCTTGGGGTCCCAGCACTTCTACGTCCTCTCGACATTGTCTTGATCCGTGTTGTGGTTCTTATACCACTTTCTTAGTATATGGTTTGGTCCCCCCTGGGGTCCACTGTGTATTTCGTGCTTTTTACTGTGTTTCTTTGCTAAAGTATTGTGTGCATTGTGTTGATTTCCGTGTAGGAGATATTTGAACGTACTAGAGAGTATTAGATAATAAATACATATTTTTATAAACACTTGGTGTGGTTCTTTTCACTTAATCTATACTATAAGATTGCATTCTGGTAAAACAAACTGCTTTACACTCCTTCTCGACTAAGCCTGAAGGCTGCTCTCCACAGCTACCACTTAGAGAGCTTTCTAAGATTGTCTAAGACCTCTTAAGTCACCGTAAGGGTTGTCTGGTCTGTTGCAAGGTGCCCACTTACATAAGTGGACATCATATACCAGGCCAGCTTCTCACCGTAATCTACTCTGTTTTTGTTGTGCTGCATTCGCGTCGTTTTGAAGTACGTTGTAACAGGCAGTTGGGCAATATATCAACACCAGATTGTAACATACGAGCTAGACTTTGTAGTGAGACGTCCAGAGATGTTGATGTGCCAAGGTCATTTGATGTCACTTCCTATTATGTCACGAGTCCAAATGTCATGTGATGACACTTCCTGTGATGTCACAAGGGCCAAACACTATGTGATGTCACCAGTGCCACTGAGGCCTTTCACCCTTTAAGTTGGTTTGAAAGGTTGAGAAGTACGCAGCCACAGTATTGCCAAGTGGTACTTTGATGCCCAACATTTGCAGACTTTTAGGGCAGTGCACCCGATGTACAGGTGTGGCCATCTCCTGTAGTCTCTCTTTGCTTTTTTACATCCTCAGATTCAGCCACCACCCTCCGAACCTAGCAGTAGAGAGACAATTTGTGCCGTTCATAGTTACATAGTGCCTGTTTGCATGCAGTTTACATAAGGAAGACATGATTAAGACTTCACCTAAAGCACATATAGTTGTACACAGGCGAGGAGTTAAATGGATCAATGAAACATATACAGCTTAACACTCTGCCTTAGCAATTCCTATAGCCAATTAGGCAAACTATTGAAAAAAGCTGAAATCCCTACCTTTTTGTGATACTAATGCTATCCAATCTAACTAGCGCTAAAAGACGGCCCTCTGCTGCCCCTGACAGATGTTTGAACGTGTTTTGGTGTTGATCCAAGCTCATCTCGCCAGCCTGCTGGGATCGAACATGCTCTCTCCCGTGTGCGCTGAGCAAACGAAGGACACTCCGTTAAATATACTTAAAGACGCACTGTCTGTACAGCTATTATTTATTTATTACATTAAACTGTTAGTATTAACATACGTGTTTGTAATCCAGTATCATTGTGACTGGGCTTCTGTACATCTATCAATCTTGCCCCTGGGAGGCCTGACTCATCAGCAGCAAGGCTCTTTAGAAAGAATAGACACGCGAGGCAGGCGGGCTGTCAGACCGTGCTTGCTTTGATTTCACTCTAAATGGTTCAAGGCCACCGAGGAAGCTGGAACGTGCCAAGTGCTTCTGTGCAGATAGGTAGCCGACCTCGGCCTCGCAGCACCTCTTGTCGTGCTGTGACTCAAGGAGATCCCGGAAGAGGGAGATGGCATCCAGCCAGCGACCTTGAATGTTTGAAACATGTAAATGGAGGAATGAAACGTTCTTATCTTCGTCATCATTTCCTGCGATGTAAAGTGCTACGCCAAGTACTTAGCGTATCTACTTCGAAACCTAAGGCACTTAGGGGCACATGCATCATTGGAAATTGCGCTCGCAAAGAGGCAGATTCACAGAATCTGCCCCTTTGCGACCGCAATTTCTGAATTTGGGATGCATCAACCCAAATGCAAAAATCGCAATTAGCGATTGCATTTAAGGAATCGCAATTTGCGAGTCGCAATTAAGGGATGTTTAGGAATCGCTATTTTGATAGCGATTTCTACATGCATAGGCTTTTGCGATTCCTTAATTGCGATTCCTTAATAATCGCAATTAAGGAATCGCAAAAGACTAGATTGATGCATGTGCCCGCAAATTAAGTCTGCATTCCTGCGATCGTTCTCACTCCGCACAGTGACGCATTGAATTTGAGGCATCTTTTGTTTGGCGGGCTGTGCTCGTTGCACCAGAACAATGGAGGGGCATACTCCGCAGACAAGGTGGAGTACCGCCTGCCGTATTTAAAGATTTCTGCAGTAGAGAGCAGAGATATCTGTGCCTTCAGCACATGTAAAAAAATGTACACATACACAGGTTCAAAGCGCCTTTAAAGCACAGTGTTTTGTTTTTCAAAAACAAACTCCCCCAGCGGGAGTTTGCTATTGAAAAACAAAAAAGAAAGAACGTTCTAGGCACACAGGAAGTTTCTCCCATTATGTAAGGTTAATTTTCTTGTTGTCTCTGTTTTGGAGCCCCAGACTTCCCTTAGCAGGCCGGAACAGGTAAAAATGACATCCAAACGTCTTCCCTCGATATTGTCTAATGTCCATTGACCTACAGCCCATGGTCAGATGGTCAGGCGGTCAAAAGATTCTTCTGGCAGCGCCAGGAAGGCTCTGCTGTTGGAAACAAAGCTGCTCCCCCAACTTTAAATAATAATAATACCGACATTTGTTGAGCGCGAACAGCTACCTCCAAGGAGGTGTCCCGGCGCTAAAGTGACAAGTAACACGCGCGCGGCAAGCAGCGATCAGGACACAAAAGATTAGGCCAGGTTAAAAAGCCATGTTTAACTGCCTTCTTGAATTGTGACTCAGACGAGATCTGACGCAAGGAATTCGGAAGAGAATTCCATAATTTGGACGCCCCAAACATAAAAGATCTGCCACCCAGTCGGGATTTCTTCACTCGTGGAGTGCAGAGTAATTTCTGGGTGTTAGATCTCAGAGCACGTGTCTGCGTGTAAACACCCAGTCTCTGTTTTAGATACGAAGGACACGTACCATGGAAAGCCCGAAAGGCAAGGGTCAAGGTCTTGAATTTAATTCTATTGGCTACCGGAAGCCAATGTAATTCTCGAATATGCGGAGAGATGTGTTGCCGAAAAGGAACACGTTTAATTAATCTCGCAGCCACATTTTGGACCATTTGGAGTTTCCTGACAAGGTAAGCCAATATAGAGGCCATTCACGTAGTCCAGACGGGCAGTTACTGTGGCGTGGACTACGGTCCGATGGCAGCTCTCAGGCAGCAGGTGTATAAACTTACGCAAATTTCTCAAACTACTAAAGCAAGCAGAAGTAACCTGCTGAATTTGGGTAGAGAAGGATAGATCAGCCTGCCATTTTACACCCAAATTTTTAGTGCATTCCACTGGCGCAGGTGGCAAGCCCATTTCCACAGGTCACCACAGGTCAGCAGCCGGAGGCTGGATTTTGCCGAAGAACAGCACTTCAGTTTTGTCTGCATTCAATTTAAGTTTATTATTATTCATCCAGCCTGCAATATCTTTTAAGCAGCCTTTAAAGTTCTTAAAAGAGTCTTCAGACTGATCCTTAAAAGGGAAAACCAACTGGGTGTCATCGGTGTAGGAAATTGCTTTAACTCCCCAGTTGGCTATCAAAGTAAATAGGGGGGCCAGATATATATTGAACAGCAGTGGGCTTAGTGCCGATCCCTGAGGGACCCCACACCATAAATGCTTTCGGGTGGACTGATACGGTTGTAGGGCCACCCTTTGCGTACGCAAGTGGAGGAAAGACTTCAACCAAGCCAAGGCTGTGCCATTCACCCCACAGTCAAAGAGCCGTTGAATCAATATAGAATGGTCAACAGTATCGAATGCAGCTGAAAGATCCAGGAGCACCAGCATAGCTGATGCCCCTGAGTCCAATGCCATTCTAATTGAATCTGCTACCTCTAATAGAGCTGTCCCTGTGCTAAACCCAGCTCGGAAACCGGATTGGGTGTCGTGCAGGATATTATGGCTCTCGATAAAATTGGCCAATTGCCGCTGCACTACCTTTTCCAGCATTTTTGCAGGGGCTGCCAGCAAAGAGATAGGTCTGTAATTGTTCAGGTCCCCAGAATCCACACTGGATTTTTTCTTAAGTGGAAGTAGAGTGGCGTGCTTCCATAAATCAGGGAAGATGCCCAAAGAAAGGGAATTGTTCCATATTATGGACATTACCTCGCAGGTGGAATCTGCCAACTCTTTCCATAGTTTAGGAGGGCATAGGTCGTCCGGCGAACCTGACTTGCAACTCTGTATTGCAGACAATGCTTCCTTCTGAGAAATAGGATTGAATTCAGAAAGGAGAGGCAAGGGTGCTTTCCTAGCTACCACATCAGATTTAACCGTAGCCATCGTAGCAGAAAAAGAATTATAGACCTTGCTTATTTTACCATCGAAAAAGGTAGAGATTTTCTCACAGAGTGCCAAGGAGGGTCGGACGTCAATTAACAGCTCACGAGGTTTGAGAAAAGAGTTGACCACCTTGAAGATAGCCTTGTCCGGTCTATCGGAATTATCAATACTCTTAGCGATATAATCTCTCCTGGCCTCCTTCATGGATTTGTGCAGTACCTTCAAAGATTTTTTATATGTCATTTTGACAGAAGCATCATAATCCACCCTCCACTGCCGTTCCAAGCGCTTACACTTGCTTTTCATAGAGTGAATAGTAAATAGAGTGAAGAAACCACAAGTCTGGCAGACACGGTTTGGTTTTACATTTTTAGCGTAAGAACCTGTCTGTCTAAACTTCGAGTAAGCCCATTTGAATTGCTCCAGGGTCCTTCAAGTCTACAAAACCCTTCCTCTGCACATCTGTTTATCAACTCATTACTAGTTTCATTTTCTTTTCTGGCATCCATTTTGGGCTGAGTACTGGATGTACTCTCTTACCTCAAAACCCATCAGATTGGCAACTAATCAAATAGCACTTATTTCACATAAGGGCTGTATTGTGCATCAGGTATTCCGCCAACATATTGAAGAAAAGATATTGTGATATAAGAATATTGTGTAAAAAATATGGTCAACTCAAAAAAATCTTGGGACACAATAAAGAAGGTATGAATATTGTCTTTTAGTTATATACTATTGCTTTATTTAAATATAATTTTGTTTAATCTTGTTTCCATTAATATAGTTGTATGAAATATTGTTTTTAGTTAATTTAATATGCATTCATTATTTGATTATTAGGTAATAGTCAGTACTTTAAATGGTCCGGTACTGTCCGGTATGGAGTACCGGCATATTTTTTATTTTGAGAGGGAGAGTATTGGCACTTCTCAAGAGAAATGCAATACTTTTAATTGAAGAGTACCAGCACTTTTCATAAACAAGCAGGTACTCTGGTACAGAGTACCTGCACTTCTATTTTTCCATTTTAAGCACTAGTAATAGTATTGTGATGGTTTTGGTGTATTCTCCTTGAGCGTTTGCTTTTTCTGCTCTTGTTCGGCTGGTGTTGACTGCAACTTTCTTTTCCTTTCTCTCTTGTATTTTGTTGAGAGTCTCGGGGAACATCAATTCTTTATGCTGGTGTTTCTTGGGACTCAGTACATCCTGGCTGGTTGATGTCACTGTATCTTTGATCTTGCCCAACTGACTTTCTACTGGGTATCTGTCATCCTCTAGTTCTTGCAGGGCTTGAAACTTGTTACTGAGGGTGACTGAGTATTCACTCCATTTCTGTGCATCTTTGAGGAGGGTGGTATTTTATAGCTGGTGTTGGTTTGTCAGTTCCATCCATGCTTTCTTCAGCTTCAGCTTTCGCCGGCCCTGACAAGGTGATGGTCTGACACCATGTCTACTCCTCTTATCACTCTCACATCCTGCAGGGACGCCCGGAACTTCTTGGCAATGCAGACATGGTCGATCTCATTCTCTGTTGAATGGTCTAGTGGCACCGACGTTGCCTTGCGTACTCTTTTGTGTGGAGATACACTACCGCCTATCACTAGACTGTTCAGGACACAGAGATCTGCAACGATTCCTGGTATTGTTGGCCATGACTCGTATCCAGTGTTGTCACTTCCAGTCTTCACATTGAGGTCCCGCATCAGAATGCTGATGTATCTCTCATGGCATTTCTCCAGGATGGACTGTAGTCTGTTGTAAAACTTTTCTTTTCCTCTTCTTTGCTATCATTTGTAGGTGCATAACACTGGATAACATTCATGCCGATCCTCTTTTTCTTTGTATGGAAAAAGATCAAGGAGAATACACCAAAAACAACAAGGAAGCAAAGAGAAGCTTAAGAGCAGACATGTGATGATTCATTGGGATTCACAGAAGCCCAGGAATCAGCAAGCCATTGAAACTTTATAGAACGCTACAACATAACAAGGAAGCTCTCTGGCAGATACATGAAGTCAGAAAGACCTGTTAAAGACAAAGGGGTCGATTCCGATCTCGGCCGGAAGCTCACCTAACATTATTCGCCCGGGAAAAAACCAAGCCGGACGCGTGTTCTCCGACCGATTCGAACATCCGTCCGAACGAACAAGTACGATGCGCATAACTGCCCAAATCCCGACCCAGCCGTACTCACCCAATCCAGCTCCTGTTCCCCGCCCGAGCCGGATCCGTAAACGCAGAATCGAGTCGCACGGAAGCTAAAATACAGCACCTTCCGGACGGACTAGTACGATGCGCTTCCGTACGCGCCGAACCCGTCGCTACGCACGGCACGCCAGAGCATCCGGGAGAGCCGCACATAAGCTCCGATTCGCGCCACAAGACGATCCACGGCTACGAGACGAACACGCCAGCCACGAGTACGAGTCGAAGCAACGAGAAAGACGAATGAGACGAACCAGCCATGAATCCCATCGCGCAGGTCCTACCAATACTCTACATCTATTACCGGGACCGGTACGGACGCGTACGGCGCAGAAGGTAAGTCAAACACCCACCACACAAACAAACGACACGTACCCGACACATTTTTATTTTTATTTTTATTTAAACAGTTTTATATAGCGCTGGCTAGACCCAAAGGTATCAGAGCGCTTTACAGGGATTGGAAGTAGAAACAGATTGTAATATTACATTCATACAAAAAGGAAAAGGGTGAAAAAAAAATATGAACAAAATGCAATGAACAATAACTACATGGACAAGAAGATCAGAAGTACATATAATCCATAACCATGATTTGGATAGTTGTGCAAGTGTGGGTAGCCAGAGATGATGGGGGGGAAAGTATGTAGGTAGGGTGGAACCGAGGAAGGTGAAAGGAGAGGAGATAGCATGTAGGAGTAGGTGGTGATATGAGGAATAGTAGAAGGAGGGTGGAAGTATATGTGAGGGAGAGAGGCGGGGGATAGTAAAACAGGTATAATGTGGTGAGAAACATAGCACCGTCATGGGCAGGTTGAGAGACCCTGTTAGATAGCGGGATTAAGGACCCCAGTATTTGTAGAGAAGATGTTGCTTGAGATCTTTTTTGAAGCTGAGGTAGGAGGGGTTGCAACGTAGGTCTTTGGGGAGTGAGTTCCAGATAGTAGGCGCGTTTCCCGGAGAAAGAGCGTGACTGGGTTGATTTCTTGTTTACCAAGGGAGGTACCAGAATGAGGGTATTTGTGCTCCTCATTTCTCTGGCACAGCCCGCTTTGTGAAGTTTTTGTGAGAGATACAGTGGGGTTTGAAGATGTAAGGCTTTATGCGTAATGCACGCATTCTTGTAGGTGGATCTGCCTTCGATAGGAAGCCATTTGAGATCTTTGAGGATGGGAGAGATGTGATCAAACCTCTTACAATCAGAAATAAGCCTGGCCGCGAGGTTAAGGACTGACTTAATTGGGGCTAAGTGGACTTTAGGTGTTCCAGCGAGAATGGCGTTACCATAGTCCAATCTGGAGAGTACTAATGTTTGAACAACAGATTTAAAGTCATCAACAGGAATGAAGGGTTTGATTTTCTTGAGGTGATGTAGAGAAAAGAGAGCGCCTTTAGCTGCATTTTTTATGTGGGGAGAAAGGCTGATGTTTTGATCAATATTTATTCCGAGGGATTTTACTGAGCTAGAGGTAGACAAGGAGCAGTTGAGGGCTTTAAGATCAGAGATCCAATGTTGAATGGGGAGTCGGTTATTTTTAGGAGCAAAGAGAATGACTTCTGTTTTTTAGGATTGAGTTTAAGGTGATTGTGATGGAACCATTGTTGAATCTTAGTCAGGGCATCATTGAGGTGAAGAATGTCTGCATGGGAATTGATTTTATAGTAAAGCTGGGTATCATCCGCATAGAGGTGATAGTTGATTGCTGCTTGCTTTAGAATGAGGGTGAGGGGTTCCATAAAGAGGTTAAATAGAGAAGGAGAGAGAATAGAGCCCTGGGGAACACCCAAGGAGACCGGCATAGGTTTCGAAAGGCGATTGCTGATTTTAATTAGTTGGGATCTGTATTGAAAGAAGGAGGTGAACCATTTAAGAACGAGACCATTGAAGCCAAATCGATCTTTGAGGGTGTTAAGTAAGGCAGAGTGGTTTACAGTATCGAAAGCAGCCGAGAGGTCAAGAAGAATGAGAAGGGGGGCCTCCCCTTTATCGAGGGAGTGGTGGATATCATCAACAATGTTGAGCATCGCAGTTTCAGTACTGCAGCCCTTTCGAAAGCCTGACTGTAAAGTGTCCAATAGGCTAAATGAGTCAATGTGTTTGTCCAGTTGGAGCAAGGCACATTTTTCAAGGGCCTTGGAAAGAAGAGGCAGATTAGAGATAGGACGCAAATTGTTAAGGTCATTGGGGTCAGCAGTGGTATTTTTGAGGGTGGGAGAGATTTGGCCAAGCTGGAGGGAAACAGGGACGCATCCTGTGGTCAAGGAGGAGTTGATGATGGTAGTCCAGTAAGGAGCAATGATATGCTTTAAATCTTGAACGAGGTTGGCGGGGAGAGGGGCAAAGGTATGAGAGGAGGGTTTAAGCTTAGTGATGATGTTGAGGACTTCTCGCTCAGTAACTGGGCTAAAGTAACGCCAAGATGCATTATTTTTTAACTGTGGACTGGTGAGGAAATGTTCAAGGGGGGCGACGGTGTGAGGGAGACAAACAGAGTTAGGAGGGGGCGAAGGCGTAACAGGAGACTTGGATGGTAAGACATCGAGGGGTGATGAGCACTGAGGGGAGGGAGTTGCGGCAAAGGATATATCAATCTTGGAGATTTTATCAGAAAAGAAATTCGCAATTTCTTCACATCTTTCGGTGGAGGCCATCAATTTGGGGGAGCAGAAGCTGTTTGATTTTGATGATGCTGAATAGTTCTCTAGGTCTATTCTTAGCTCGGTCGAGTTGAGCGCGGAAGAAGGAGGCCTTTTCATTGAGGATGAGTTTTTTATAATTAACCCTAGCGGTTCTGAGGAGGGCAAGATTTGGGGGGGAGGGATGTTGTCTCCAAGTGCGTTCGGTCATCCTAAGCGCTCGTCTCTCATTGTTGAGATCAGCATTAAACCAGGATTTGGCAGGGATGTTTTTTTGTGATTTTAATTTGGCTGGAGCGATTAGGTCAAGAACCTCAATGATGGATTTGTTGTAGTGTTCAGTAAGATCATTGGCATTTTGTGAGAGAGGTGGAAGTTGAAGTTTTGCTTTGATCTTAGTCTCCAATTCGCCAGGAGGAATAAGGTGAAGATTTCTGGTTAATTTCTTATGTTTGATGTTTTTGGGGGAAGGGGAGGTGCAGCGCTGTTAATCGTGAAGAGGATAAGGTGATGGTCCGACCAGTCAAAAGGGACAATGTGCGAAAGGGAAGCCAGATCTTTGCTAGTAATGATAGCATCAAGAGTAGCCCATTTGGAATGTGTTGGTGAATGGCAAAGTTGAATCAAGTCAGTAACCTCGAGGAGGTCATTGAGGATGTTAACCGAGGGATCAGCCTTATTGTTCCAGTGAATATTGAAGTCTCCTAGGAAAATGTTTTTGGAATTTGAAATCGAGGATTGTGAGAGTAAGTCAGACAATTCCTCTATAAATGGCAAAGGGTCACCAGGGGGATGGTAAATATTATGTAGCAGAATAGAAGGGGCCCCCTGAACTTTAAGTTCAGCTCCCATGTATTCGAAAGTGGATTGATCAGTATTCTTGACAAGGGAGAGTCGGAGTTCATATTTATGAATTATGGCTAGGCCCCCCCCAATTTTGTGAAGTCTATCTTTTCTGAGGATAGAGTAACCCGGGGGAGAGAGCAAGTCAAGAATCGATGAAGAGTGAGCCTTGAGCCAGGTTTCCGTAAGAAAAGCAATGTCAATGGCTTCACTAAGGATGGTTTCCGAGATTTCTGATGCATGTCGTGCAGCCGATCGGCAGTTGACCAGCATGCAGTTGAGGGGTTTATGGTTGGAATCAGGGGAGCAGCCAGAATGAATAGTGGTGAGTTGCGGGGGAGGTCTGGGCGAGCCAGGGGAGGTAGGGGTACGGTTTATCCCCAGGATCACGGGAATAGTGGAGTGCAGAGTAAGAGGATCAGTGGTCGCAATGAGTTGTGGAGGAAGCCTGGGTGAGCCAGTGGAGGCAGGGATGCGGCTTCTCCTCAGGATCACCGGAATAGAGGAGTGAGGCATAAGAGAGTCAACAGTCATAGAGCTAGGAGGGAGGGTATTATTTAATTCCCAGGGATCCGGGGAGGAGTGATGAGTCGGGGCTTGGGATGGGATAAGGGGACAGTTCCCAGGAAGTCCCTCAGCTGAAATGCCATAAGGAGTAGTACATCCTTGTAGGGGGAAAAAAGTGTTAGTATGTACGCCGCCCGTTGTGAAGGGATGATTGGCAGGTTTAGTATCAGAGAGGGAGTTAAAGTCTTTCCTGAGAGATGAAAGTTCAAACGTCAAGATAGAGAGGTGGAGTTCAATGTTAAGAAGCGATTGGGTTAAAAGCGTGGACGGTAAGGAGGAATGGAGGTCGTTAGGGAGAGGGGCATGTTCAACATAAGACAGGGAGAAAGGCATGGGGAGTGGACGTGGAGGGAAACCAGGAGGCGGGAAGTGAAGGGTGTTCCGGAAGCTAGGCTGAGGATGAATTGTAGTGCGAGCGTCTATATATCCAGGGGTCGGATGGGTGCTATGAGAGGACGAGGTGGAAAGGGGCAAGTGGGGAGAGGTGCTATCAAGTCTTTGGGGGTGGGAATCATTAAGATTGGGAGGGATAGGTGTCAATAGTGGAGCAGTAGGGAGGATGGTGTGAGGGGACACAGTGTGTAGAGGGATCGGAGTAGGGGGATCAATCTGAGGGAGTTGGGGGGAATGAGAGGTAAGAAGGGAGTGATTGGAATGGAGAGGGAGCACATCAGGTGGAGTAGAGCGGATTTGGGTTGCCGAGAGGGTTGGCGGAATATCAGGAGAAGGAGGGGAGGCCAATGAGGCGAGGGGAGAGAGGGTTTGAGTGGATAAGTAAGACGTGGAAATGTCAAGCGAGGGAAAGGATGCTAAGGGAGCGGTGAAATCAAAGGTCGGAGATTGAGAGACTTCATTGGTAGTTGCAGAATCAGATAGTGGTGGGGTTGGCGTCAGAAGGGGCGAAGCTGGGAGGTCTTCCTGTGATTGAGAGGATGTAGAGATATGAGCAGGAGAGGATAGTAGATCATATAAGGTGCTGAAGTGGTGCTCAAAGATGGAGAGGTGGTTTTCGGAGGCTTGTATGAGGATATTTCCGGATTTAAAAATCGAGATGTCAATTTCGCCTAAGAAAGTGGAGGAAGGGGTGGTAGACAGCTTTAAGCCATACGGGATTTTGCAAGATTTTGTTATGGGGAGGTAATGGAGGAAGATACTTTTCCATTTAGAGGGGCGTCTAGTGTAAAAGATATAGTTAGTTTTAATAATGGAGGTGAGGCTTAGATAATTGTTAACAAATAAGGTTTCTTGGTGACGTATTAATAGTTTGTGTTTCAAGTTCTTTTTGGCATTTTTAGAGAGGTTAGGGGGGTAAAGTATGGTCCAAGAGTTGGGACCAAACCTAGTGATGAGTGTATCCGTTGCAGTAGGGGTATGATTGAGGGGAGGCATGGTAATTCAACTAGTATGGTTGAGTAATCAGGCAGGAGATGGCGGGAAGTGCAAGGTTGGGAGAGAGTGGCAGAGGGGGGGTGGGAGAAAAGTCTGTGAAGGGGAAAAAGTAGCCCAAAAACCGGGGCAAGGGTCTTATATTAAGGTGGATTGAGACAGAGAGGTGTTGGGATAAGGAGGGATAACCAGAGGTAGAGACCGTGTTTTGGGTCAGCACGATAGAGAAGGAGAGGGTGACCTAGTGATCACCAGGAGGCAGAAGTGAAAAGTAAGAGGGTGATCAGAGTAAGACTAGGGAGCAAAGTGCAATGTGCAATTATGTTGCTAATTAAAGAGTAGGCAATGCAACATTCAAGGCTATAAAATCCAGAAGAGGTAGATCAGTTTGGGCGCACGAGGTGACATTGGACAAAGGAACATCAAGTCATAAATCAAATGAATTACAAATAGACAAGCAACAGGCAAGGTAACATTTGAGAAAAATAGCATAAAAATGAGGAAGATCAATTTGAGTGCACGTGGAGCATAAGGCTACAAATATCAAGGACATAGCAGCAGGTAACGAGATATTTGAGATGTTGGCGCAACAAGAGGAGGTAGGTCCATTTGGATACACAGGTCGTAATAAAGGTAAAAAAAAAAACATCTAGTGACAGTACAAAAGAAGCATTACAAGTTATTAAGCAGCAGGTAAGAAATACTTATAAAATATTGAAGCGTCAAAATGAGGAAGATGCATATAAAGGAGGTACAGTGAACATTAAAATAAAAATAAGAATAAAAAGATTGTTTGGCAGCAGGAAGAGAAACAATTGTGATAAAAGTCTCCCCAAGAGGTAGTTCAATTAAAGTGTAATAGGTGAGAGGCGTCTGGTTGGAATTAGACATAAGATGTAATTTGTCGAGCCGTCAGGAGTGAAGCCATTAAAAATAGAAAATAATGATTTTTTTTTTTTTGGGAGCAAATTAGTCCGAAGGGTAGTGTATGGGTCTCATGCCAATCCAAAATATACTGTACCCCGGAAGAAGTGGGATGGCTGGAGCGGCATTTTAGGAGAAGCGTAGAGTTACTAGCCGCAATATGGACTCATAAAGTGGGGGTGGACAAATTTTAATGCATATGGAGTAAAATAAAGATAATATCCTGTAGTTGCTCAGGCAGAATGACTTATCTTAAAGTAGTGAGTTCCATTTACATAACACACACACATAGGGATGCAGAAATGACGTACACTAGCAACAGCAGAACCATAGGGGCGGGATGGCTATCACCAATGCCATACACACCCATAGGGGCCTGGATGCCTACCACTACCACCACCCCTACCCATGGGGGGCTTGATGCCTACCACTACCACCATCCCCACCCATGGGGGCCTGGATGCCTACCACTACTACCACCCCTACTCAGGGGGGCCTGGATGCCTACCACTACCACCACCCCTACTCAGGGGGGGCTGGATGCCTACCACCAACACCCCCGTACCCATGGGGGGCTGGATGCCTACCACTACCACCATCCCAACCCATAGGGACCTGGATGCCTACCACTACCCCTACTCAGGGGGGGCTGGATGCCCACCACCAACACCCCCCTACCCATGGGGGCCTGGATGCGTACCACTACTACCACCCCTACTCAGGGGGGCCTGGATGCCTACCACTACCACCACCCCTACTCAGGGGGGGCTGGATGCCTACCACCAACACCCCCTACCCATGGGGGGCTGGATGCCTACCACTACCACCATCCCCACCCATAGAGGCCTGGATGCCTACCACTACCACCACCCCTACTCAGGGGGCTGGATGCCCACCACCAACACCCCCTACCCATGGGGGCTGGATGCCTACCACTACCACCACCCCTATTCAGGGGGGGCTGGATGCCCCCATCCCCACCCATAGGGGCCTGGATGGCTACCACTACCACCACCCCTACTCATAGGACGGGTAATGCATGACACAACCAGCATACTCCAACATAAGCAATGTCAGAAAAAGACATCCCCCCAACATCATGACAAGCGTGCGTAGTCTGTGTCAAATGCCTACAACACTGAACATGACATTGAACATACAAAGTGACCCCCTATCACATGTGTCACACATAAATGTGTGTGCCATCCACAATGCAAGCAGACCATGACCACTGTGGCAATGGGGTCCAACCCCCGATCATCACAGTGACCAAAAGGAAATTGTGGGGTCCATAGCTGAAGCACATTTTGAACATTGTGGCAATGGGGTCCAAACCCCCATCATCACAGTGACCAAAAGGTAAGTGTGGGGTCCATAGCTGAAGCACATTTTGAACATTGTGGCAATGGGGTCCAAACCCCCATCATCACAGTGACCAAAAGGTAAGTGTGGGGTCCATAGCTGAAGCACATTTTGAACATTGTGGCAATGGGGTCCAAACCCCCATCATCACAGTGACCAAAAGGAAAGTGTGGGGTCCATAGCTGAAGCACATTTTGAACATTGTGGCAATGGGGTCCAAACCCCCATCATCACAGTGACCAAAAGGTAAGTGTGGGGTCCATAGCTGAAGCACATTTTGAACATTGTGGCAATGGGGTCAAAACCCCATCATCACAGTGACCAAAAGGTAAGTGTGGGGTCCATAGCTGAAGCACATTTTGAACATTGTGGCAATGGGGTCCAAACCCCCATCATCACAGTGACCAAAAGGAAAGTGTGGGGTCCATAGCTGAAGCACATTTTGAACATTGTGGCAATGGGGTCCAAACCCCCATCATCACAGTGACCAAAAGGTAAGTGTGGGGTCCATAGCTGAAGCACATTTTGAACATTGTGGCAATGGGGTCCAAACCCCCATCATCACAGTGACCAAAAGGTAAGTGTGGGGTCCATAGCTGAAGCACATTTTAAACATTGTGGCAATGGGGTCCAAACCCCCATCATCACAGTGACCAAAAGGTAAGTGTGGGGTCCATAGCTGAAGCACATTTTGAACATTGTGGCAATGGGGTCCACACCCCCATCATCACAGTGACCAAAAGGAAAGTGTGGGGTCCATAGCTGAAGCACATTTTGAACATTGTGGCAATGGGGTCCAAACCCCCATCATCACAGTGACCAAAAGGTAAGTGTGGGGTCCATAGCTGAAGCACATTTTGAACATTGTGGCAATGGGGTCCAAACCCCCATCATCACAGTGACCAAAAGGTAAGTGTTGTCATGGAAAAAGCTGCAAATGCCAAACAGCATGGATGATTCCTGCTCACAGAACAACAAACACATCATTGGCAAAGTAGTGCTTGTGTCCCATAGCAACATAGATTGGGTGAGGCAAACAGTGCAGTGCAAATAAGACATACCTTTGGCCATGTGCAGACAAACATCACCCATGGTGGCTGACATTGTCAACATACATCAATTACACAATGACAGAAGTGACCATCATAATGCTGACCCACATATCTGCACCAATGGACACACAAATGTAGAGATCCTGTGGAGACTGTAGATGTGAGGTGAACAAATACCATACCATGGCAGCAATGGGACATACAAACCATGATCATTGTGCTGACTGATGACCTAGGAGTCCCAGGGACAGCAGGGAAAACCCACCAAACAACATACAGCCAATGGCACACTAAAGATATGCCAATGCAGTGGTGCAGATGCACAAACACAAACAGGCAGCCTCACACTGCATATCAAACACAACAGGTGATGGGGGATGTGCCAGTGTCCCCAGGCAACCACACAACACATGAGGAGGCATGAATCCCAATTACACAGATGTGTATACAGTGCCACACAAAAGTAACTCATGGATCGGATTCCCCTATGTGGGCAATCAGGCATTGTTAGATGAGAGGGAGCACAAATTACACATGTCACACAAGCTTGTAGGAACAGCAACTAACACAGCAAGAGACAGACCCACCACAGCACTACCCCCAGGGACCCCACATTGTGGTGACACTGGCCTGCATGATAATCCCACTGTGATGACAAAGCTAGATGTCGTTCACACTGTGAACCACAGTCATGTGTCCTGAGCAACAAACTACCATCACACCTACACAAGCACAAATCAATCAGCACGGCCTGTCAGCCAAGGCCAATATGGAGATAGGGGTCTAGCCGTGCAACAACTCACATTTGCACACACTCAACACCACACACCTTGATCTCCACCAATGTGCAGCAGTGTAGCTCACATGGACTGGTGACATTGCACATGCACCCATGACAATCCCAGGGGTGGTGGTGGGAACTAAGGTGCAGAAACCCATCACACATGGCCAGTCAACAAGACTCGTGAATGTCTGACACACTGCACAGTACGCCGTACATGGGCATGACGTCAAATCCACACCAAGCAATGGGATCCCGGCCACAGTCACACACCAATGAAGAAGCCAAGGTCACCCACAAAGAACACACATAGACAACTTCCAACATTGCAGCTCTGACCCTGAGGAGTGGCAGCAGTCACACACACAACGTGTCACAATCACTGAAAGCTAACACAAACTGTAAATTACATGACTTGTGTAACCAACAAGTGCCAAGGGGAATCCTGACTGTGTTTCATCTGCGTTTGCCCACAAACTCAGCCCTGACAGCAAACACACCTATGGATGACACCCTGATGACCAGTAATGTGCCATGCACCCACATCCCAGAGAACCCAGGGTGAAGATTTTGGGGGAACATAGGTCAACTCAGCAAGCATCACAAACAGGAACATAACTAGGGATCCCAGCCTGTGTAGCAAAATGGAAGTGAACACACACAGACATGCTCACACAACACACATCTTGTGCTCAGGCAATGTCACGGAATTACACACTGCCATGAGGGGACTCCACTCCTGTGTAAGGAAACCTGTGCCATACGTTGTCTCTGCAGGGCTCCATCATGTCAGCAGAACACTTGGTCACTCAGTCAACAATTAGCACAAAAGGAAGGCTCCCTTCACATCAGCCTGGTCATGGGAGTGTCACCGAAATCATCTGCACAGATCCAACACACATGTATAGCAAGTTGCACTGATAACACAGATGAGTCCTTCCCCATTGGTGCCCAAACTTGCATGTCCAGTGGGGATGGTCACACGGTCAGGGAAATAGACAAATTGAACAATGGCAAGCACAACAGATGTGCAGGGGTGTAAGCCACAGATGTGATATTGCAAATAAAAGTAGGAAATCCCATTGCCAAATATTGAAAACATGACACCCTCATATTGCTGCAAAGGATGACATGGATACACACCAGGATAGGACACATTCCCTCTGGACCACATGGGGTCCTGCACAGTAACACTTCATTTTCCTGAAATCAAAAATCACCATCACTGCAGCAAGGGCATGGTTAGCATCATCAACATCATGTACATCTGAAGCAAAACCACTAGAGAACAGAAAGTAGCTGTATTCAGCATATGGGGGTTTGAAATTGAAAGTCCAGAAAAAACACAAAGGCCAATGGCCAGTCCATTAGGGAAGTCCGGACAGGGTGACAGTGGCAGATGTCACCCTTTGCTTGCCTGCACTGCTACGGACCAGGGACATTCCCCTCAGAGGGGCATACGGGGGCAGGCCAGGCACCGCAGGGACAGGATCAGGGCTCACCAGAAGGAGGCAGGGAAGGGGTGGTGGGTGCTGGAGAGTCACTGACAACTGCAGTGGAGGTGTCTGACATGGTGTGTGCCGGCACAACTGGGGGGCATGAGTCAGATGGTGTGGGTGCCGGCACGACTGCAGTGGGCCGTGCAGATGGAGTGGACAGGTCCCCCACTGCAGTGCCCAAGTCAGACAGGGTGGTAGTGGACTCCACTGCAGTACGCAAGAGGAAGTGTGCTAAGATGGCCGACAGGTGAGGAGCTACAGCCGGGAGCTCCCGGCCAGGGATCGCCTTTTTGGCTTAAATCCCCAGATTCCCACCTCCTCCTTGGACCCCATTGCTCACCTGTGATCTTGTTTACCGGCGGTCCTCGTTGCTCTGGGCTCCCGCTTGTGGACTCGAGATTCTTGGAGTTGGAATGTGATCGATGCTTTTCTTCTGTGGAGACCGAGCAGTCATGGCCGATGCCCGGTGGAGCTGCCCGCCAGCTATAGGGGAGATTGGCTCCGGTTTCTCGCCGCGGCCGTCACCTACCCAGCCGGGCATCGGGCACAGCTCTCCTCGCATCTCCGCAACTTGTCTTCTTTCTCCCCCGCCATTCCTCGAGTCTTTGATGACCTGCGGTCGTCTGAGTCATTCTTGGCGATGCTAATGCCTGATTGAGCTCTCCGGATGGCCGTTGGTGAGCGGGGATGAGGCTCTCCCCTCCTGGACTTCCCTCTGCCTCTGGGCTCGATTGCTGCTGCTTGCCCTACTGCCAGCCCTCCGGTTTCGCCTCCCTTTGGACGTCCGATGCCGATGCCTGTCTTTCCTGCCCTGGTGGCCCCACCGATCGATGCTTGCCTTCCGGACCCGTGCTGCGGTTTCCTGGCTCCTGCGGCGCCTCTCCAGGGCTGCAGCTGGGGCATGTGGATCGTTCCTCCCCGTCGGAGCTTCCTCCAGAGTGCTGCGACGCCGGTGCCCTTCTTTTCTCTCTTCAAGCTTGTTCTCCCTTTTGCGTGCTGTGCGCTCCCTCCGGACACCGTAGCTGCTTTTCCCCTCCCGAGCTGGTGCCTGTGCTGATTTCTTCCCCACTTTAAAAAACTGAAGAGGGAACAATGACTTCCAGCCTTTCCCCCTTCTACTTCAGGTGACTTGCCCTCCTCATTCCGCCCTGCTCCTGGGGTAGGTGTTCCTTTTTTGATTTCTGAACGGATGTGCTTGCCTGCAGCCCCGCCATTTTGTTATGTGGTCCTTGGGGTCCTTGACCTGATCCCTCCATCTTGCGGTTGCCTTAGACTTCCAGATTGCTCCTCTTCCGCCATATGGAGCTTTAAAATTCCTCCAGTAACCGATGTTAACTGTATTTTGATGCAATGTTTTTAATCACTGTTCATCCTCTTGTATTATGCCCCTTTTCTCTTTCACCCTCTACCCCCTCTGCTCCATTGTTTCTGTTTTTCCTGTTCGCAAATTGCTCTAGTATCTTATGTAACGGAATATTGTTTTGTTCTCAACCTCATGTAAAGCGCTCTGATACCTCTGGGTCTAGCCAGCGCTATATAAAACTCATCAAATAAAGTGCCTATCTCCAGGGGAGTAGAATGGGGTTCAGGTAAGGTGGGCAGGACAGAGGGGGAGGACACGGCCTCCACACCAGTGGCACAAACATGCGCAGCGGGGGTGGTGCTGGAGGAGCAAGTGGTAGGGGGAGAAGGCCGGATCATTTTGGGGATGGTGTATCTGTGGGTGGGGGAACCTGGGGCAGGGTGTGGTGGGGGAACCTGTGGAGTTGGGGCCTGAGGGATGGAGGAAGGAGACTTGGTGGTTGAGCTGCAGGGCGGCGGCGGGGTCTTGCTCTTCCTGCTCCGGGGAGACTTGCGGGTGGGGGCCTCAGTCTGTCTGCGCCTGGGGGAGGGTGTCCGGGGGTGAGGGGCACTCCCCTCTGTGTGGGTGGACCTCCTCTTCCCCCTGTATGCTGGATCAGCTGGATTGGAGGGGAAGAGGCCAAGGTCACAGAGGAAGAGCTGCTGTGTAGGTGGGGTTGCAGGTGAGGCAAGGGAAGGGGCCTTGGAGGGGGAGGTATCAGAGGACTGCGGAGTGACTGTGGATGCCTGTGTGTGTGTCTGTTCCCCATCCCCTGTGGGTGTGCTATCAGTCCCCTGAGGATGCCTGCGTGCACGTTTTGTCTTTGTAGTGGGTGTGTCTGTGCTGCTCGTGTCTGTGTGTTTGGGTGATTGTGCAGGTGTGCATGTGCTTGGGACAGGTAGGGTGCCAGGAAGTGTGGATGGGGCAGAGGTAGGAGGGGTGAGGGACTGTTGGAGGAGGGCACTGCTGCCGTCAGTGAGGAGTCCATGGACCTATTGCTCCTCTGAAGGGCAGACATGCCCGATGAGATGCCCTCCATGAACGACACCAGCTGAGTCAACAGAGTGGTGTGGGCATGGAGGACACTCAGCATTGCTGTCTGCCCCACATGGAGCTGGCGAAGTAGGTACACAGACTCCTCACTCAGGGCAGCAGGGGACACAGGGGCAGGGGGTGCGGTGCCTGGCACGAAGGAGACACGCTCCCGAACACGGGAGCCTCCACGGACCTCTGGAATGGGAGCAGATGGGAGGGCGGTGGTAGTGGTGGCGGGGACAGCAATACTAGCTGGGGTGTGGTGGCTGCTGACACCCGCCTCCACAAGGGAGTCATCCTCCGAGCTGCTGTGGTCCTCAGCTGAGGTGGATGCTGCTGAGGACTCCTCGGTGTGGCTCCCCTCGCCCTCCGTGCCACTGGATCCCTCCGACCACTCATCGGCTGCTGACCCAGTCTGGCTCTGCGGCTCCTCCTGGTCCGTGGAGCTGTCCCCTCCTGTGGCCGTGGATGCATCTGCAAACAAGTAGGGAAACAGACAAACATCAGTCACCTGCACTGACCGCACACACCACAGTAAGTACAGCACATTACAGAGCAAGCCCTGGAATCCTTAGTTGAACATTGCACAAAGTGCCCAAACAGAGTAGGAGAAGCCAATTGTCAGTCTGATGGTCAACCATGGCACTCACATCCCTCCTGGCCTTGCACCCATCTGTCTGGTGCCTGTCAGATGGCAATACCCCAGTGTGGACACATGCACCACCTACACAGTAGTTGGACAGTGCGGAGAACACGGTGAAGTATGTGAACATGCACACATCACAACTCTTGCCACTGAGTCGGTACAGGTGTCCGGATAAAGGGATGGCCAGAGTCTAAATTGAAATGCATGTGATGCATACCAGCACCAGACACCATGATGCACCCATGTCCTGATAGTCAATGCCACAATGGGGTGCATGTAGCACATGTCACTCCCCTGCATGATCCCTCTTAGGAAGTTTAATGCCATGGCACAGGCATGCCTGCAAAGTCATACATCACTGTCTCCAGTCACATGGGCAGGGCAGCCAGCCAATAACAGTCTGCACTGTGTCACAATCCTAGGCCATGGGGAATGCAAGTCCTGTAGCTGACAAGTGCACATGTTCATCCCCCACAAACCACATCATCTGAACTCTTATTTGGCCACGTCAAACTAATTGGACATATGGGAGACATGAAACACAACCCTCGGAACCTGAGCACCTCACAATCTGCTGTGAATGGGAAACAGCTGCCTGGACTTCACATTCACATACCCCAGTCTGCACAGTCAAGTGATAAAACACCTATATGTCACACAAGTATCGTCTCATATGGTCACATCTCCGGTGGCATGCTGAGCCCTAACCGATAAACACCCCAGTAGTCCTAACAACCAAGCCACAGCACAATGACACAATGGCAGACACCTGAGGGAACATTTCACTGGGTACAACGTGTCAGCTGATACACAGGAGTGGGAGTACAGAGTGTATTGTATGGCCTGGAGTAGGCATGACTGTCCTGCTCCACGTGAAAGAGGGATGAGCCCTGGACAGTAGGCAGGTGGCTAAGTATGTGTGACACACTTGATATACATACTCCTGAGGCCCAAACATTGTTCCCACTCGCAGCATGGGTGTGTGCCAAATACCCCAGGCACATGTGGTGAATCAGATCAGCAATTGGACCACATATCAAAGTTACACGCAGATTAGATGTCATAACTCAGGCATTGTGTAAGCAATGGACCCACCCATGAAGCCCACAACAAAGTTACAGGAACAAATGCTGACCCCCACCTTGAGCTATGCAAAATATAAGGACACAGTACCCAAGTGACACAACTTCCTGACTGTAAGGGCCACACCTGGGTTTCAGATGAGGAGTGGGCATGTCACAATTGAGGGACATGGGTCCTGGACCACAAGACTGATGTACTGTGGAAGGTTAACCAGGCCAGAGAAGGGCACATAGCATGTCAGACAAAGTTCACAGTGCAGTCATGGACTCACCCCCTCCTTGCTGCTGTCTGGCCTTCAGCTGCCCATCCAGATCAGGGAAGACCACCGCCAGGATCCTGAGCATGTGGGGGGTCAGGGTCCGGTGTCCGCCCCTCCTGCGAGGAGGCGACAGCTTCAGCTGGACCCTTGCGATCCTCCAGGTCCAGCCCCGAAGGTCCTGCCACCTCTTCTGGCAGTTGCGGATCCTGCGCCTGTAGACCCCCACGGAACTCACTGCCCAGGCGATGTCCAGCCAGATTTCCTGCTTCTGGTGGGCATCAACCTGTGAGGATGACAAAGTGTGAAGGACATCACTACACATGCAACATATCCGTGCATCACACATATGGATATACATGTCTCAAACACAGGGGCACATGATGTACACAGGCAGTGCAGCGATGGCTGTGAACTATTTTCCAGCAGTTACTACATGGTATCATTGCCTGGGAAGTAAAACCTTGTTGAAATGCACTGTTACTGCACTATACCTGTCCAGTGCATGTAACTACACACTATGGGGGTGACAACTACTCAGTGAGCATGCTGGCCAGTGGCGTGCACACTGTAAGTCTTGCTAGTCAGACAACATGCACATTCAGTAAGGCAGTGGACAGCACTCTCACCTGCTCCCCTGCTTTCCCATACAGCTTGCTGTACTGTGGAAGGAGGCTGTCCAGCAGGGCCTGGTTCTCCTCAGTGCTGAAGGCTGGGGCTCTCTCCACAGTACGTGCCATTGCAGGATCCAGAGGATGCAGAGACAGCAGCAGTGGTGGTGGCAGATGTCGTCCTGGAGCATGTAGTGCAGGCAAGTGAGCTCTCAGGGGTACAGCCAGCATTATATGTGTACTGCTGAGGCAGTTACTGTCCCATGTGTCCAAAGTGATAGGTCCAAGTCGTTTGCATCTTCTGAATCTGGCCAATCCATGGAATTGCACCACTTACACACGCCCACAGCATCCTTCAAAAGTTCAACTTTATGAGACCCATGATTTTGCAACATTGTTGTGGGTGGCCAACTGAATTCACAGCATCAGACTCATTAAAGCTTCGAAAAAGCGTCCGTTGCCATGCCAGCCCATAGCCAATGCGTGCGCACTGATCGGTCCATTGCTGTACAACGCGTATTTCGAAATACAACGCGTACCCGCTCACATCATATGCAATGGCCAAGGCGTGCGCACCGATCGGTCCATTGCTGTACAACGCGTACCCGCTCACATCATATGCAATGGCCAAGGCGTGCGCACTGATCGGTCCATTGCTGTACAACGCGTACCCGCTCACATCATATGCAATGGCCAAGCCGTGCGCACCGATCGGTCCATTGCTGTACAACGCGTACCCGCTCACATCATATGCAATGGCCAAGGCGTGCGCACCGATCGGTCAATTGCTGTACAACGCGTACCCGCTCACATCATATGCAATGGCCAAGCCGTGCGCACCGATCGGTCCATTGCTGTACAACGCGTATTTCGAAATACAACACGTACCCGCTCACATCATATGCAATGGCCAAGCCGTGCGCACCGATCGGTCCATTGCTGTACAACGTGTCCCTGTACAAGTCACTGGCATATGTCACCATGCCTGTCACAGGTGAACGTATGCCAGCCACATTTACTTTCCAGGGACTCAGGGGCACACCTACAACACCACAGCCTGTCCACACTGTATCCTAAGGCATGTAAGGCTGCATTACCATCTCTGTAAATGGGGGTCAACATGTGTTTGTTTGGGTGGGACAAGGGGGCAGCCACTCCCAGGCTGTGCACGTGTTCATGGGGACAGAATCCTTGGTGTGTTGTGCACATGACCACTGTGATGTGCAAATGTTCATTTCAGAGCATGTGGCATGGTCACATTTCCAGGTTGTGTATGTGTATGTCATGTCACATACCCCCTGAGTCCCATGTTAGACAGTATGTACGTCACAGGGTGGCCCATTGCCACGATAGTGATGGCCCTCCACAGTCTGTGTGCATGTTGTGTTTCAGATGTCTCTGATTCCATGTGCACAATGGGAGACAGTCTCCACATCCACGTTGTTTGTGCACGGACTTTGATGTTGTGCATGTGTGTGTGTCACAGACGTCCATGTCTGTCGTGCAGAGGCAACAGGGACCACTAGCTGTGGGGGTCATGGTTGTTTTGCTGTGGTGTATTCATGATACGCCATGTCATGCCAGTGTCCATGTGGCAATACAGGGTCCCTGGGGATCTACCTGTCAATGAGCTGTGATGCCTTGGGCACATCTGTCCTCACATGTCACTGTGGTGTGTGTTTGGAACGTGACAGCAGTACATGGGTACTGTGACACAGCCTAATGATATCCCATAGTACAACCTGGGACTTGTGGACTACACATGTTGAACTGTGATGTTAGATGTCGGCCATGTGGGTGCCATACATGTCCTTACAGAACGGCACACACATCATGTACTTGTGTCTCCTAATGATGTATGATGTGATATTGATTATGGTCTATGCCACATATGTGGGGTGACTGACAATTTTTCTTTCTTCACCTATGCACTGCAGGGCACCAGCTGTCCATAGACCATTCCCTGACCTTGCAACCATGGTTGAACGGGACTGCATCCCACGGTACCACTTCACCAGGCCGCTGATTGAGGAATTGACGGTGCGGTTGGCCCCACATTTGCAACCTGGCCGGCCATACCCTACAGCGCTGACCCCCAAGGTGAAGGTGATGTCAGCCCTACACTTATTTGCCACCGGTACCTTTCAACACACTGTGGCGTCTGCTGGTGGGATGTCACAGACCATGTTCAGCCGTGTGCTACGCGATGTTTTGGAGGCTATGTTGAGATACTTGAACCAGTACATCTATTTCCCTAAACGTCAACAACTCACTGACGTCAAGAGTGACTTCTATGCCCTGGCGAGGATGCCGCATGTCATTGGCTCCATTGATGGGACACATGTGACTTTGGTACCACCACAGGCACATGAGCAGGCATACAGGAACCGAAAACATTACCATTCGGTCAATGCTCTGGTGGTATGTCTTGCAGATATGTGCATCTCACACGTGTGTGCCCGTTTCCCCGGTTCTGCACACGATGCCTACGTGATGAGGAGTAGTCGCATCCCGAGGATGATGTCACAGATGCGGAACCAGCGTGCCTGGCTTGTCGGTGTGTACTGACTTTGTACCATTGTGTGTGTTCTGCAATGTAGTATTCCACCCTCTTTTCCAACTCAGCTAATGTGCAATTGTCTGTATGTAGGTGACTCCGGATACCCCAACATGCCGTGGTTGCTGACGCCCCTCAGGAACCCTGTGACACCAGCCCAGATGCGCTACAATGAGGCACATCGTCGGACCAGGAGAGTGATCGAGCGGACATTTGGTCTGCTGAAGAGCCGCTTTTGCTGCCTGGACAAGACAGGAGGGGCCCTCCCATATGCCCCAGCAAAAGTGTGCAAGATTGTAATCGTCTGCTGCATGCTACACAACCTGGCAGTGCGGAAGGAGTTGCCTCTCATCCTGGATGACGATGACCAACATCCGCCACCTGTGGAGGATCCCGGCCTGGGCCATGATGCCAGTGATGGTGATGATGATGAGGCTGATGTCTGCACACAGCTCATCACAAACTTCTTCAGCTGAATGTGAGTATCCAGAGATGTCATGTCAATGATGTGGGTTTGCGTGATATCTGTTGGTGGTGCTCTGGTGCTGTTTGAATGTGGCCATGTGCTACTTGACTGTATGCGTGCAGCGATGTGTCCTTACAGGTAGTCTGTACTCCCCAACAGTTGTAAATACTTAAACTGGACAGTGGACCAACTCAACTACAATGGGCACCAACTTCAGAAAATTCTACCAATATTTCATAAGATACAACTCAAGTCTGTGTGCAAACTTCAAACATGTCCTCTGTCCAAAAACACCACCCATTACCACAGGGTCAATTGTATATATAAATAATGTCAAAGTTGCACCACTTCCCAAATGTATACAATCAAATAATTTTGTGTCAATCCGTTTTGGAAAAATAACGAAGTTCCTTCTTTATTGATTGTCTTAAAAGAATCACAGCCAACGCGTTTCGTTCTGCAAACAGAACTTCTTCAGGGCATTCTTAAAATTCCACGACACCACTAGGTGATTGATGCATTAGATAGTTGTCTTTCACTGCAAATTATCCTTTAGGGGTTATACTCATATATCTCCTCCATGTGCTTCGACGTCACTTCGAAATGGAACAATTATATAATAAACTTTTCGTGTCCACGTCGAACTCAGATCACCAAACAAGTGTAATATCGTGATCTGATGATCACTTGAATCGCTCCAATAAGTATATATATGGGGCACAGAACACACAGTACCTTATCAAGGAGTGAGTACGTCCGACTTATTTTCTCGGCATTATAATTCCCGCCCGAGGTTCGCTGCCTGGACAAGACAGGAGGGGCCCTCCCATATGCCCCAGCAAAAGTGTGCAAGATTGTCATCGTCTGCTGCATGCTACACAACCTGGCAGTGCGGAAGGAGTTGCCTCTCATCCTGGATGACGATGACCAACATCCGCCACCTGTGGAGGATCCTGGCCTGGGCCATGATGCCAGTGATGGTGATGATGATGAGGCTGATGTCTGCACACAGCTCATCACAAACTTCTTCAGCTGAATGTGAGTATCCAGAGATGTCATGTCAATGATGTGGGTTTGCGTGATATCTGTTGGTGGTGCTCTGGTGCTGTTTGAATGTGGCCATGTGCTACTTGACTGTATGCGTGCAGCGATGTGTCCTTACAGGTAGTCTGTACTCCCCAACAGTGTTGACATGCTAACTTGGTTTTGTGTAGGTATCTTGTGACATGTATTGGGCATGAGTTTTGCAGTTCTGTCATGTTCTTCTGTGCTTTTGACTGTGTGTCATGTCTGTCCTTCACAGGGTACTTTCAGAGTTGTTTGCTCAACTGTGATCCCCCGACACCGTGAATCAACTTCCAGGGTGGAAGCTGTCGTTTCCCTACAGGTGATGTGCCACACACCCCTGGACCTTCTTTCTTCTACACTTGTTGACTGTGTGGCCACTGCCACGTGGGATTACCTTGCATCTGTGGTGGACACTACATGTTGCAAATGTGTAATAAACCTGTGCTTCATTTTGTGATGTGCGTTGTCTGTGGTCACACATCTGACTGACATTTGCTTACTGCACCTGTGGGCTAGTTAACACAGACTCTGAATAGGTGTGGTGTCTGTGCATTCCACTGTATTTCCTGGCAACATCAGTGTAGGCGATGATTCAGATGGCCCTGGTGTGTATGTGTTGTGTAGCCCTAGTGGTGTGTCTCCCTCATATGTGTCATGTTGCCATGACTTACATGACGGTGTAGAACTTGCTGTAGCAGTTAGAATGCACAGTGTCATTTAGCCGATCATCATCTCCATGACAGAAACCACGTTGGAATCACAACAGAGGCAAGTATGGTGTATTAGTGAGTTTATTTACATACATGTGTGGGGATAGTGCACAGGATGGTGGGTGCTGTACATTGGGTTCGGAATCCAAAGTTCCCAGATGAGTTGGAAGTCTTGGTAGCAGAAATGTCCAGAGTAAAGTCCACAGTCATGTGATACATTGGTCCAACTTAAACTCCCCATGTCATGTGGGGGAGTTGGGTTGCATTCGACAGGGTGATCTGTTTGCACACAAAGGAGAATGTCCAGAACAGGTGTTAGGTTCCTGGGGGATGTGCGTGGCCATCGGCCTCTCAGTTTTCCTTCCTCGGACGACCCCTCTTCTTTGGGGGGGGACCCTCACATGCAGGCTGCTGCGGTGCAGAGGACTCTCCGCCAGCGTCATCCTCCCTCCCTGTGGCAGTGTCAGTTGTTGCAGCACCAGATGTTGTGGGCACACAGGGAGATGTGGCCATGTTGGTGCTCATCTGGCGGAGGCATGTCAATATGTCCCTATGCACCGCTGTCAGTTCTTGCAATGTGTCCCACTTGGACTCCATACCAGACATGTGTGTCTCCACATGGGACATGTGTATCTCCACACGGGACATGTGGGAGTCCAAGCAGGCATGATGGGCAGCCTGCTGCTGTTGTATGTCCTTGAGGATCTCCACTACCTGGCTGACCTCTCCGGTGCTAGTCTGGTACGCATCAGCAATGTGTACCAGTTGGGGGTCATCATGCAGTCCAGACCCCGCTGCAAACAGTGACCTATGTCTACCACCCCTCCCACCACCCCTGGCGACACGTGCAGGACCTGCGGTGGCATGCACAGGTGACCCTAGGCCCCCTTGGCGGTTGTTACTGGTGTTGTTGTCCGTTGCTCCGCGGTGGGCCTGGGTCCCTGTGCTGTTGTCATCGGTGCACCTTGGTCTGTCCGTGTCGGCGGGGGTGGTCTGTGTGTTGGCAGTTGTTGGAGGGGTGGGTGCAGGGGTGCAGATGTTGGTCCTGCTGGTGCTGCATGATGACTCTCACCGGAGGGGCCAGGTAGTTCATCGCCATCCGAGGTGGGCATAGGCTGTTCCACACCAGTGAGCTCAGTGTCCCCCGGAGCCTGGGACAGGGACTCCTCCTCATCTGCTGCTGTGTCCCCATCATCACCAGTTTTTGGAAGAGACACACAATGTATGTTATGTTTCTACAGGCATCAATGGTTCACACACCTGACAGATGTGACTGTACCTCTGTATGCAGGCCTGTACATTGCATTGTCCTAAGTTGTCAGAGTCAGAGGTTGATATTGGGGTTGCACATTGTCCTGCCAACCTGAAGCATTTCAATGTGAATGTTGAGGTGTGTGCATGGCCAGCATTGGTTGTATTTGTTGGACATACGGCCCTCCTTCTCCCCCAGCCCAGTTATCCCACCATGAAGCATGCCACCCTTGTCGTGGGTGCAGGTTGACTCTCAGGATGTCAGTCAGTGGTGTCCTGCTGTTGGTTGGTGCACAGTTCCCAGCAGGGCCTGGTACGCCCCACAACAGAGGACCATTATCAGACATCTTAGAAGTGGCTTTTCACTCCCTGTGAGGTGTGCATGCTTCAGTGCGAGCTTGCTGGGCCATGTGGGTGGGGGATGTTGGGCTGTGACTTCCACTCCCATCATGCTATTGCCTACACCCCCCTTCCCAGCTTGCCCATACTTCCTTCCTTTTGACTCTGCTTCCCTGTGGGGGTAGTGTGCCTGTGCTGACAGGATGGCTGAGAGTGTTGTCCTGGCGTTAGTTTGGCTACAAGTCCCAAAAGTGTCCCTATGCTTCACACAGCATAACCCATGGTGGTGGTTCTTTGTGGGATATTTAATGAAAGTGTGAGGCATTGCATTCTCCCAGGTGAGTTGTGTGGAGTTTGTGTTAAGGGTGTGTGTGAGAAAAGCTGCTTGTAACTATGGTCAGAGCTGTCAGTCCTCCTTCCCACCCAGCCAGATATCCCACCATGGAACATGCTTCCATTGCAGGGAGTGCAAGTTGTCTTTCAGGATGTCAGTCAGTGGTGTCCTGCTGTTTGTTGGTGCACAGTTCCCATCAGGGCCTTGTGCTCCCCACAGCAGTACCCAGTGTCAGCCATCTTGTCAGTTGTTTTCCACTCCCTGTGATGTGAGCATGGTTCATAGTGGTGTTGATGGGCCAATTGTGAGGGTGAGCAATATCTGTGCCTACAACTCCCATCATGCCATTGCCTACACCCCCCTTCCCAGCATGCCCATACTTCCTTCCTTTTGAGTGGACTTCACTGTGTGTGAGTGTGACAGCAATGGCAAGATGGCTGACAGTGTGGTCCTGTTGTTTGTAGGTGCACAGTTCCCAACAGGGCCTTGTGCTCCCCACAGCAGTACCCAGTGTCAGCCATCTTGTCAGTTGTTTTCCACTCCCTTTGATGTGAGCATGGTTCATAGTGGTGTTGATGGGCCAATTGTGAGGGTGAGCAATATCTGTGCCTACAACTCCCATCATGCCATTGCCTACATCTCCCTTCCCAGCATGCCCATACTTCCTTCCTTTTGAGTGGACTTCACTGTGTGTGAGTGTGACAGCAATGGCAAGATGGCTGACAGTGTGGTCCTGTTGTTTGTAGGTGCACAGTTCCCAACAGGGCCTTGTGCTCCCCAAAGCAGTACCCAGTGTCAGCCATCTTGTCAGTTGTTTTCCACTCCCTGTGATGTGAGCATGGTTCAGAGTGGTGTTGATGGGCCAATTGTGAGGGTGAGCAGTATCTGTGCCTACAACTCCCATCATGCTATTGGCTACACTGACTTGACCAGCATACACAGAATTCCTTCCTTTCAGTGTGCTTCCCTGTGAGGTGGTGTTCTGGTGGTGGCTACATATCTGACTGTGTTTGTTGGTTAGATTTGTGCCACTGCCTAGCTGTATTTGTTGTTGGGTTTGTACATGTCATGACACAGTTACATATCACTATGAGATGGCATGTATTGTGTTGATCTGACTGACATACACATCTTGGGATGAATCTGTTTTGGTTGGTTTGGATTTGCTAAGGGTGCATGGTTTGACTATCCCCTTGACAGTGATGTGTGTGTATTGTCACACAATATTGTATATATTTGTTGTGTACTCACCAGGCTCTGGGATGTTTGATAGTCCATATACGCTCACTGGTGGTAGGATGGCCGCACCTTCTCCTCCCAGGGCCTGAGGTATACTGGTTTGGCAGGAGGGCCACTGCCGGTGCATTGGCTCAAGGCGTAGTCCTTCTTCAGTAGGTCCTTGACCCTCCTGCGCACATCATACCACCTGTTCTGGATGTCTCCCTTTGTGCGCAAACATGGTGATTGTGCGTTCACCCTGTCGACAATCCTCTCCCACATCTTGGTTTTCTGCGACATGGGGGTCTGTTGTACCAATGTACCAAACAACTGTGGCTCTACCCTGAGGATCTCATCTACCAGGACTTTCAATTCACTGTCTAGGAACTTTGGATTCTTCTTTGGGGGCATGGTGATGGGTGGTGGTGGTGATTGATGTATGTGTGGGTGTGCAAGTGAGGGTGTGTGAGTGTAGGTTTTGCTGGGTGTCTGTGAGGGTGCTATTTGTTGAGGTGCTGATGGTGTGTGGCTTGTGTGATGGATGAGCTGTGAGTGTGTCTGTGGTTGCTGTCTGAGGGTGGTCTGTGCTGGCAGGTTAGGTGAATTTGCAAAGGATCATGGTCAGGATTTGTGGGCTTTATATGGGTGGAGTTGTGGGTATGTCTTTGTTCCATGTCCCCCCCCCAGTATTTATTGGCTTTGTAATTGCTTGTTTGGCCCTTTTTATTTTATTTTTCCTTAGTAGTTTTTGGACGTGTAGGAGACGTTTTTCTGACCGAGTAGGACGCTGCAGTTGTCTCATGCGAACTTCTCCGAGTCGTTCACGCTGTGTTTCTGCTGTGTTTCATGTGCGGCGTACGCGTCGGTCGCTGGGTATTGGGTTGCTTCGGCTCGGTTTTGTATGCGTGTCGGTCGTATGGCTTGGGCTCCGTGCGACTCGGTCTGGTTTTCCACGCGTTGCATCGTACTGCGCGGGTCGAAGTTCGCGGGTACGTTTCGTTCGGATTCATTCCGGGTGCGTGTCGGTCGGTTCGATTCGCGTGGTTTCAGGTCCGGATAGCTGTTTTCCGTGCGATTCGGTCGTTCGGCTTGTGTTCCGAACGAGTCGGTCGTGATTCACATGCATTTCATCGTACTACGCAGGTCGGGCAGCGCCGGTACGTGTCGGTCGGACTAAATTCCCGTACCGAGTCGGTCGGTACGTTTTCCGGCCCGAATCGGAATCGGCCCCAAAGCTGGGAAGACTATCATTTTTAATGAAGGCCAACAGCAAAGATGGGTGGAGAACTTTAAAGAACTGCTGAACCAGCCTGTGCAGCAGTCTCAAACAAACATTCAACCAGCTGACAAGGAGTTGCCAATTGACTGCAGCAGACCAACCAAGGAAGAAATATGGCAAGCCTTCAAACATCTGAGAAATGGGAAGGCAGCAGGATCTGACAACATTCCTGCAGAGGCACTGAGGGAAGACATTGAAACATCAGTAGACATGCTCTACCCCATGTTTGGCAGGATCTGGGAAGATGAAAATGTGCCATTAGGATGGAAGGAGGGATATCTCATCAAGATCCCCAAGAAAAGTGACCAGAGTAACTGCGCAAACTACATAGGGATAACTCTTCTATCAATCTCAGGCAAAGTGTTCAACAGAGTCACCCTGAACAGAATGAAGGAGCAAGTCGACGTTAAGTTACGAGATCAGCAAGCTTCCACAAAGGTAGATCCTGCACAGACCAGATTGCAACACTGCGTATTATCATTGAGCTGTTGATGGAATGGAACTCCCCCCTCTATGTGAACTTCATCGACGATGAGAAGGCTTTCAACAGCGTGGACAGAGAGACCCTTTGGAAACTCCTCGATCACTACAGTGTGCCAGATAAACTTGTAAGAATCATCAGGAACTCTTAAAAGGGAATGACCTGCAAGATAGTCCATGAAGTATAAGTCACGGAAGCCTTCCAAGTGAGTACCATGGTCCATCGGTGTGGTTTGCTCATGCCTTTTCTCTTCCTTCTGGCTATAGACTGGATTATGAAGACATCCACAGCAAGAAGAAATGGGATCCAGTGGACACCTTGGAAGCAGCTCGATGACCAGGACTTTTCAGATGACCTGGCTCTACTCTCCCATACCTATCTATAGATGCAAGAGAAGACCAGCAATGCGGCAGCCACGTCAGCACAACTTGGCCTCAACATCCACAGGGAAAAAACCAAGATCCTGAAGGCTAACATGGCCAGCACAATTGCAGGCACTCTTGCAGGCGATGTATTGGAAGAGGTTTAGGCCTTCACCTACCTGGGCAGTGTCATAGACAAGCAGGACAGCACAGACGCTGAGGAAAAGGCAAGAATTGGCAAAGCAAGGGCAGCCTTCATTCATCTAAAGAAGATCTGGAGCTCCAAGGACCTAAAGCTGAAAACCAGGATCAGGCTTTTTAACACAGATGTAAAATCAGCCCTTCTGTATGGAGTAGAAATTTGGATGATAACAGTGATCACTACCAACAAAGTCCAGATATTCATTAACACCGGTTTTAAAAAAATCAACTGGCCAAACATCATCATCAATAATGGCATATGGCAGCAGATTTTCCAACTCCCTGCTCCTGAAGGAATAATAATTCCACATTTGTAAAGTGCCAACATATCACCCCAAAAGGTATTAAGGCGCTGGGGGTTGTCGGGGAGATTAAGTGAGCTATTGCCCAGAGTCATATGATTCTGAGCTGAGCTGCCGCCATTGATCGAACCGTGAGCCCCGCGCTCCGGAGTCAGCCACTCTGGCCGCTGTGCCACACCTTTCCCATCCTCATCATGATTCATGAAAAGACGCTGGCGCCGGATAGATCACACCCTCCGCAAGCCTGCGTCAAATACCACCAGGCAAATACTGACCTGGAACCCTCAAGGGAAAAGAAAAAGAAGAAGGCCAAGAAACACCTGCCACCGAGGCCTCGTAGCCTTCCAATGTCCAACACTTTCCCTGCTTTTACTTACATTGGAGTGGGAATAGTAAATCTAACCCTTTCAATGCCAATACTTTCCCTTTCAATGCCAATACTTTTCCTGCTTTGCTTAAGTTGTAGTGGCATTAGTAAACGTGACCCCCTTCAAAGTCCAGCACTTTCTCTACTGTTGCTTACATTGGAGTTGGAGTAGTAAATCTGACTCCTTAAAAGTCCAACATTTTCTTTTTTCGTTTGAATTGGTAATGTATTTTTTAAATTTATTTTTATATTATTTGTAAAATATAAATAGTTTGTAAGTTTGTAAATTTATTTATAAGCCGGGCACTCCACAATAGATCACTGCTTCAGTTTATGGGCTTTGGGGAAGAAGGCAAAAGAAACAACAGGGAATCTATTCTGTTGCTTTGTTGATTTTAGTTCAGCGTTCGATTTGGTCGATTGTAGAATACTTTGGGCGAAATTAATACGATTGGGCATTCCTTGTCCATTAATAGAAATTCTGCAGGAATTGCATACTGGGAACTGGGCCCAAGTAGAACTTGACTTAGACGGGGCCCTCTCTGAGAAAATTCCCTTGGGAAATGGATTAAGGCAGGGCTGTGTCCTGGCTCACATTGTTCTCCCTATTTTTAGCTGATCTACCGGGAGAGTTGGCAGCGACACATTCGTTCTCCCCGAAAATGGGAGGAAGACATGTGTTGTGCCTACTCTATGCAGATGATGTGGCAATTCTGGATGTGACGCAAGTAGGCCTACAGAGGAAGTTAACGAAGTTTAATCATTATTGCGAAGCTAATAAATAGAAGATAAACATGGCAAAAACAAAGACAATAATGTTTGGGGAAAAACGTAAACCGTATAATTGGCAGCTAGGCAACAGTAGAGTAGAGTTTGTGTCCTCCTATAAGTATCTGTGCATGACATTTACCAGTCAGTTGAGGTGGACCTTACATAAAGAATCAGTGGAGTCGAGGGCATTAGCTACGACAGGGGGACTTGTCCGCTTTAAAAAGACTTATGGTGGCCCCTCCTGGTCTCCTCTCTTAACCGCTTATAACGCAATGGTCCCCACGCAATGTCTCTATGGGGCCGAGCTGTTAGCCATTAGTACGGAGGGAAGTTGGGACAGGTGTGAAAACAAATGTCTGAAAAAACTGTTCGCCCTCCCTAAAGGTGCAATGTCCCAGGCAATAAGATTAGAAGCAAAATTGCAAGCCTGGAACTTCCTAGCTTATAAATCAACTCTGCGTTTTTGGGATAAATTATTGGTCCCAAATACTCAGAAGATATCAGCCTGCTGTGCCAGTGAAATAGAAAGAAGGGAATTACAGTGAGCAAGGTAGGTAAAGAAAAGATTGGAAGATATTGCAGGAACCTTAAAACTAGAATTAAAAATAGCTGAAGCCCCAATCTCTAAAGCAGAATTAAAATCAGCCTGTAAAAAAGAATCTAGATTGGCGGATGATAGAAATGGGATCTCTGGTTGGCTAAGGCTTGCGCCAAAGCCAGGCAGAGACCACCACTCTAGTCAGGGCGAGGGAGTTACACGCCAAAGATAACCCCTGCTCACCCCCTTGGTAGCTTGGCACGAGCAGTCAGGCTTATCCCGGAGGCAATGTGTAAAGCGTTTGCGCACGCGCACAGCAACAACATACCAGGCACACTACAAGAAGGAACTCCACACAAGGTTATATATAAAAATAGCCTTTGTATTATCAGAAAACACACTAGAATAGTACTCACATAATATACATCGTGCCACCTGGCACTAGGTCATATTTACAAGGGATTATTTACACCTGACAGGGCCAACTGGACCACTGTCAGGACCAGCACAAAGCGAACTTAGTAAAAGTAAAACAGATCATAACCGTACAACCAGTAAACACTGGTAATCACTGTACTTAGCCTCAGCCTGTAACATAAACTACATTATGCACAGTATCACATCAGGCGCGAATTACATTCTGCGCCAACCTCACCAGCATAAACACATTATGCAATCACCTCACAAGTCTAAACGCATTAGACCCTAACCTCCTAAGTATAACTCACATTAGGGGCGTAAATCACACAGTGAAACATAATCTCACTAGCATAAACCATGATATGCAAAACAACCTCATAATCATAAACCACAGTTAGAGGTATAACACAGGGTGCGTAATCATACTACATACATTACATTTCCTAGCACCACATCACATTAGGGCCTGGCGCCCTATAAATCTAACAGTCCCCCCTGGCCATCTGGCCATCTCAAAAAGGGGGCTCAAATGCCCTATGTCCAAAGAGTCAGGGCTGTTGCCTAAACAGCGGCAGTCAAGGGTGCGCCACTGCGCAAACCTAAATGTAGCAGCTGCCCACTACTTACTGGGCAGCTGGGAAAGTACAGGGCAAAGGAGTTCATCTCACTCCTGACTTCACAAGATCCCAAAAGAACTGTGCGCCTAAACGGTGCAGCTGGCACTACTTGCTGCGCAGCTGGGAACAATGGGGAAGGCCTGGTACCTCTGTGCCACTTCTGTCCCTCTCAGGGACTTCCTCAAGAATTGCGCAAAACGTTGCAGCTGCCCGCGCTGGTGCGGCGCAGCTGGGGATCAGGAAATAGATATGCCCCCAAACGCTGGAGCCATCTAGGCTCTGGAATAATGATGCCCCCTCGTTGCAGCGGTCCGCCATGGCGGTACCGCTGTGAATACTCAAGGAGGCTCTGGCACCTCTGTGCCTCGGGGGAGCAACTACGGGGGCAGGCACCGATAGCGTGCCTCGACATACACCCCCCTCCCCACCTCGCTCCACTCACCGGACTTCCTCTCTGGCTTCACCCGGACTCCTCTCGGCACTGGGGACCGGTGCCACTTCTCCATGCGGCGGGGGCAGCACTTCTCGACGAGGCCGGGGCTCCCCACAGGTCACGGGAGCCCCTCTCACCACGCCGCACTCCTCTTCACCCGGGCCCCCTCCTGGGACCCGGGACTCATCATCGGCACTCGGGGAGGCGGGGTAGGCTCCCGTCCTCCTCAGCCCGCAGCCCAGCTTCCGGCCGCACTCTTCCTGCTGTCCCCAAGGCCCCGCCCACGGTCAGGCGGAGGTGCTGGTTTGGTGTTCGCGGCCCGGAGCCGCGGCGGTGCTTTTCCTTTGTCGGCGCAGTGCGGGGTGGGCTCCCGCCTGCCTTCACCACACACAAGCGGGGTGGGCACCCACTGCAAAGATACCAATGCGGGGTGGGCTCCCGCTCGGTTTTCACGCAGGCATCATGGGGGGGAATCCCCCACGCCGGGATTCCTCCTAAGAGGGGCTGCAGCTCAGCGCTGCGAAGCCCTCGCACTTCCTCTTCTCCTTGAGGCAATTTAAATAAAAGCGCTTCCAGGCGCTAGAAGTCCAAGAAGTCTTTAGGGAGAGAAAAGCAAAAGAGGGTCCCAAATAAAAGATCTTCCAGGGGCAAGGCAGGGCCCAGGGAGGCAAGCCCTCATGGCAGCCCCCCCTGGGCCCCAGCAGCAGCACGCCCCGGCAGGAACAGCACACCCAGTACAGAACTGCCTAACTTTCTGGGGTCACAGCCCCTTCTTTTATACACCAAATCCCTTTGTCTAAAGGTGCAGGGCTTGGGGATACCAGTCAGAACTGGTTTAGGGGAGCTTTGGAGCACTTTGTTTTGCTCAGCTCCTCTCTCCTTTTCATAGTGTAGGCTAGGGACATCAGACGCACCACAGGAGGTGGAGCCAGCATTGTAGAGGGAAGGCACAGCCCTATTCGGTCCCAGGTGCAACTCCTCCCACCCATCTACATGGAGATCTCTCCATTCAGCCCTGCGCTGACTCACCCTGCCCCTCCTGGAGCCACACACACCTCCCAGCCCCTGTCACTCACAAAGCCAGACATGCAATTCACATCAGGCAGGCAGACACAGAGCACACAGAAATGCCAACTTCTAGAAGTGGCATTTCTACACTAGTTATAATAAATCTGCGCACACCATTGCGCAGCATTTATTCTCACGAGTTCGCACATACTAAACTCGACCCTGCACTCCCCTCATACCAGGAATTACCATGGACACACATATCCCCCATGCATTCCTATGGGAGGGCAGGCCAATCTCACCACACGCACTCAGCGCGCACGCACTTTACACTGGACCACAGTGCTAAAGTGCCCAGAGACTTAAAACTACTAACATACAAGGCAAAAGTTTAGGGGTGAACCTGCCAAAAAGGGCCAAGTCCAACACAATCCCCTTCCAGCCAAAACGCAGGGCAGACCAATCACCACTGTGATGGGCTTCCCTGCTTGGGGCGATAGAACACGGACGCGGGCCCGCAGTGCAGGGGCACCCTCCTGGTTCTACGCCACTTGGAATCCATCTAAGAAAAAAAAAACCTCAGGACCAACTAGGCTACCCCACCGGTACTCCTTAGTTATCCACGGCCAGGACCAGGCCCTAGGCCACCCAAATGCCACTGGTCCTTGCCAATCCACAGAGTGGGGGGCAGTAACAGCTGGCATACAATAGCCATTCTCCACTCTCCCTCTCAGTGTAGTTCCAAACTACCACTGATCCCTCAACCTAGGGTCCGCACCCTCAGGCTGACCAGAGATCACGGGCAAAGCGTCTCCTCACCCTACCTCTACTTCTGGGGTTCTGCACTCCCCCAGGAGAAGCACCCACCAGAACACAACTCTCCCACCAGTTCAGGACCTCTCTCCCGCAACTGGTCTACCACCCTGGGATCTGCAACGCAAAAAGGGTCGCAAGGAAGTTTGGTGCGTTGGTTCCTCACACTCAGGTGAGGTACCGGTTTCGAGAATACGAAGCGGCAGCGGCGACATCCTTATTCAGTGATGCGACGACAGCGGCAGCGCATGCAATCCTTTTCTCCGGCGATGCGACACGCTCTGGCGAGGCGATGCAACAGCGGCAGCGGCGACACCCTTGTTCAGTGATGCGACGACAGCGGCTGCAGAAGCGACACTCTCCTTCGGCGATGCGCACCAGGGTCAGAGGCGAGGACGCCCTCCCTCTGCACCCCCTTCCAGAGCAGTGTACCCTCCCAACTGTAGTGGTACCCTAGAAGCTACATTGTTCAGGGCACTGATTACAGTCGCCCTGCCGTCCAGGTCAGGCAAACACCTGAACCTGGCTCCCCAACCCAGGGACGCTACCCTTTGGTCAGATGGCCGGCGAACCAGGACTTCACGGGGAGCACGCATGCCCCCCCGAGGGTGACACATAACTAATGTGTCGTGTGACAGTCTGCCGGGCACAACCCCAGGGCAGAAGTGGGGTCCCCATGGTCCCTTCTGGCCCACTGGTTTTTCCACTGGGGAACCTCTCCCCCTCTCACCCCTCAATCAGGACTTCTGCACCCTCCACTTAGGAGCAGTGCTGCCTAGCACCAGGACTGCTGGAGCTCTGGTTACAGACGCTCCACGTCCTCTAGAGACTAGAAGATCCTCCTCAAATGGCCTACAAGTACAGCCTAGGCCCCCAACCTGGTGTTCCCTGAAGAAACCATCCAGGCCCTGGGACTGGGTTTCGGGCACACTCACTCCTTCTCCTCTGAGACAGGACGTGAGCCCCTACACCCCTCCCGCTACACTGGGACCTAGCTGGGCTACACTGAACCTCTTCCACCACACAGGACTGGAAGATACCCGAGCCACTCTTATTGGAACCACTTCCAGCTCACTTACCACGGGGAGATCCCCCATGCAAGCTCCTTATTTCAGAGAACTCACACCCAATCATCCAGTGCAACACACCACTCATCAACAGGCACCCCCCGGACTGGTGAGACAGTATCTTACTGCCCCTGAATCTCAACCTGCCCCCTTCTTAACCGGGAACCAGGTACCACCGTCTGGGGACCGGGACTTTCTGCACTGGACTTCATATTGCTGCCACCACTGGATCCCACCCTTACTGAGGAACCCAGAAAACTCACACTGCACTTAGGGGATAATCTACCCTCCCGAGCTAGTGACTCCATACCAATTAAGTCCCCACTGTAGGCCAACCCAAAAACCAGCTCAATGGCTCAAGGGCAGTCTCTCCTCCAGATTCTCTGGTTTCTGTCCTTGGCAGGACACCCAACTCATAGTGCACAAGAAACACATTTCCAAAGAAATGACATTTAGAACCAACTTAGACACAATAATCCCTTTCTATGTGACTATCTAAAATGCAGAGTTTTGTAATGAAGCCAGTTGTCGCTGTGGTACTGCGCAAACGCAAGTCCTAATCCCCACCACTGACAACCAATGTTAGAAATGGGATCTCTGGTTGGCTAAGGCTTGCGCCAAAGCCAGGCAGAGACCACCACTCTAGTCAGGGCGAGGGAGTTACACGCCAAAGATAACCCCTGCTCACCCCCTTGGTAGCTTGGCACGAGCAGTCAGGCTTATCCCGGAGGCAATGTGTAAAGCGTTTGCGCATGCGCACAGCAACAACATACCAGGCACACTACAAGAAGGAACTCCACACAAGGTTATATATAAAAATAGCCTTTGTATTGTCAGAAAACACATTAGAAAAGTACTCACATAATATACATCGTGCCACCTGGCACTAGGTCATATTTACAAGGGATTATTTACACCTGACAGGGCCAACTGGACCACTGTCAGCACCAGCACAAAGCGAACTTAGTAAAAGTAAAACAGATCATAACCGTACAACCAGTAAACACTGGTAATCACTGTACTTAGCCTCAGCCTGTAACATAAACTACATTATGCACAGTATCACATCAGGCGCAAATTACATTCTGCGCCAACCTCACCAGCATAAACACATTATGCAATCACCTCAGAAGTCTAAACGCATTAGACCCTAACCTCCTAAGTATAACTCACATTAGGGGCGTAAATCACACAGTGAAACATAATCTCACTAGCATAAACCATGATATGCAAAACAACCTCATAATCATAAACCACAGTTAGAGGTATAACACAGGGTGAGTAATCATACTACATACATTACATTTCCTAGCACCACATCACATTAGGGTCTCGCGCCCCATAAATCTAACAGTCCCCCCTGGCCATCTGGCCATCTCAAAAAGGGGGCTCAAATGCCCTATGTCCAAAGAGTCAGGGCTGCTGCATAAGCAGCGAAAGTCAAGGGAGCGCCACTGCGCAAACCTAAACGTAGCAGCTGCCCACTACTTGCTGGGCAGCTGGGAAAGTACAGGGCAAAGGAGTGCATCTCACTCCTGACTTCACAAGATCCCAAAAGAACTGTGCGCCTAAACGGTGCAGCTGGCACTACTTGCTGCGCAGCTGGGAACAATGGGGAAGGCCTGGCACCTCTGTGCCACTTCTGTCCCTCTCAGGGACTTCCTCAAGAATTGCGCAAAACCGTTGCAGCTGGCCGCGCTGGTGCGGCGCAGCTGGGGATCAGGAAATAGATATGCCCCCAAACGCTGGAGCCATCTAGGCTCTGGAATAATGATGCCCCCTCGTTGCAGCGGTCCGCCATGGCGGTACCGCTGTGAATACTCAAGGAGGCTCTGGCACCTCTGTGCCTCGGGGGAGCAACTACCGGGGCAGGCACCGATAGCGTGCCTCGACACACAACCCCCTCCCCACCGGGCTCCACTCACCGGACTTCCTCTCTGGCTTCACCCGGACTCCTCTCGGCACTGGGGACCGGTGCCACTTCTCCATGCGGCGGGGGCAGCACTTCTCGACGAGGCCGGGGCTCCCCACAGGTCACGGGAGCCCCTCTCACCACGCCGCACTCCTCTTCACCCGGGCCCCCTCCTGGGACCCGGGACTCATCATCGGCACTCGGGGAGGTGGGGTAGGCTCCCGTCCTCCTCAGCCCGCAGCCCAGCTTCCTGCCGCACTCTTCCTGCTGTCCCCAAGGCCCCGCCCACGGTCAGGCTGAGGTGCAGGTTTGGTGTTCGCGGCCCGGGGCCGCAGCGGTGCTTTTCCTTTGTTGGCGCAGTGCGGGGTGGGCTCCCGCCTGCCTTCACCACACACATGCGGGGTGGGCACCCGCTGCAAAGATACCAATGCGAGGTGGGCTCCCGCTCGGTTTTCACGCAGGCATCATGGGGGGGAATCCCCCATGCCGGGATTCCTCCTAAGAGGGGCTGCAGCTCAGCGCTGCGAAGCCCTCGCGCTTCCTCTTCTCCTTGGGGCAATTTAAATAAAAGCGCTTCCAGGCGCTAGAAGTCCAAGAAGTCTTTAGGGAGAGAAAAGCAAAAGAGGGTCCCAAATAAAAGATCTTCCAGGGGCAAGGCAGGGCCCAGGGAGGCAAGCCCTCATGGCAGCCCCCTGGGCCCCAGCAGCAGCACGCCCCGGCAGGAACAGCACACCCAGTACAGAACTGCCTAACTTTCTGGGGTCACAGCCCCTTCTTTTATACACCAAATCCCTTTGTCTAAAGGTGCAGGGCTTGGGGGATACCAGTCAGAACTGGTTTAGGGGAGCTTTGGAGCACTTTGTTTTGCTCAGCTCCTCTCTCCTTTTCATAGTGTAGGCTAGGGACATCAGACGCACCATCAGGAGGTGGAGCCAGCATTGTAGAGGGAAGGCACAGCCCTATTCAGGTCCCAGGTGCAACTCCTCCCACCCATCTACATGGAGATCTCTCCATTCAGCCCTGTGCTGACTCACCCTGCCCCTCCTGGAGCCACACACACCTCCCAGCCCCTGTCACTCACAAAGCCAGACATGCAATTCACATCAGGCAGGCAGACACAGAGCACACAGAAATGCCAACTTCTAGAAGTGGCATTTCTACACTAGTTATATAAATCTGCGCACACCATTGCGCAGCATTTATTCTCACGAGTTCGCACATACTAAACTCGACCCTGCACTCCCCTCATACCAGGAATTACCATGGACACACATATCCCCCATGCATTCCTAAGGGAGGGCAGGCCAATCTCACCACACGCACTCAGCGCGCACGCACTTTACACTGGACCACAGTGCTAAAGTGCCCAGAGACTTAAAACTACTAACATACAAGGCAAAAAGTTTAGGGGTGAACCTGCCAAAAAGGGCCAAGTCCAACACAACCCCCTTCCAGCCAAAACGCAGGGCAGACCAATCACCACTGTGATGGGCTTCCCTGCTTGGGGCGATAGAACATGGACGCGGGCCCGCACTGCAGGGGCACCCTCCTGGTTCTACGCCACTTGGAACCCATGGAATCCATCTAAGAAAAAAAAAAACTCAGGACCAACTAGGCTACCCCACCGGTACTCCTTAGTTGTCCACGGCCAGGACCAGGCCCTAGGCCACCCAGATGCCACTGGTCCTTGCCAATCCACAGAGTGGGGGGCAGTAACCCCTGGCATACAATAGCCATTCTCCACTCTCCCTCTCAGTGTAGTTCCAAACTACCACTGATCCCTCAACCTAGGGTCCGCACCCTCAGGCTGACCAGAGATCACGGGCAAAGCGTCTCCTCACCCTACCTCTAATTCTGGGGTTCTGCACTCCCCCAGGAGAAGCACCCACCAGAACACAACTCTCCCACCAGTTCAGGACCTCTCTCCCACAACTGGTCTACCACCCTGGGATCTGTAACGCAAAAAGGGTTGCAAGGAAGTTTGGTGCGTTGGTTCCTCACACTCAGGTGAGGTACCGGTTTCGAGAATACGAAGCGTCAGCGGCGACATCCTTATTCAGTGATGCGGCGGCAGCGCATGCGATCCTTTTCTCCGGCGATGCGACACGCTCTGGCGAGGCGATGCAACAGCGGCAGCAGCGACACCCTTGTTCAGTGATGCGACGACAGCGGCTGCAGAAGCGACACTCTCCTTCGGCGATGCGCACCAGGGTCAGAGGCGAGGACGCCCTCCCTCTGCACCCCCTTCCAGAGCAGTGTACACTCCCAACTGGAGTGGTACCCCTAGAAGCTACATTGTTCAGGGCACTGATTACAGTCGCCCTGCCGTCCAGGTCAGGCAAACACCTGAACCTGGCTCCCCAACCCAGGGACGCTACCCTTTGGTCAGATGCCCGGCGAACCAGGACTTCACGGGGAGCACGCATGCCCCCCCGAGGGTGACACATAACTAATGTGTCGTGTGACAGTCTGCCGGGCACAACCCCAGGGCAGAAGTGGTGTCCCCATGGCCCCTTCTGGACCCACTGGTTTTTCCACTGGGGAACCTCTCCCCCTCTCACCCCTCAATCAGGACTTCTGCACCCTCCACTTAGGAGCGGTGCTGCCTAGCACCAGGACTGCTGGAGCTCTGGTTACAGACGCTCCACGTCCTCTAGAGACTAGAAGATCCTCCACAAATGGCCTACAAGTACAGCCTAGGCCCCCAACCTGGTGTTCCCTGAAGAAACCATCCAGGCCCTGGGACTGGGTTTCGGGCACACTCACTCCTTCTCCTCTGAGACAGGACGTGAGCCCCTACACCCCTCCCGCTACACTGGGACCTAGCTGGGCTACACTGAACCTCTTCCACCACACAGGACTGGAAGATACCCGAGCCACTCTTATTGGAACCACTTCCAGCTCACTTACCACGGGGAGATCCCCCAAGCAAGCTCCTTATTTCAGAGAACTCACACCCAATCGTCCAGTGCAACACACCACTCATCCACAGGCGCCCCCCCGGATGGTGAGACAGTATCTTACTGCCCCTGAATCTCAACCTGCCCGCTTCTTAACCGGGAACCAGGTACCACCGTCTGAGGACCGGGACTTTCTGCACTGGACTTCATATTGCTGCCACCACTGGATCCCACCCTTACTGGGGAACCCAGAAAACTCACACTGCACTTAGGGGATAATCTACCCTCCCAAGCTAGTGACTCCATACCAATTAAGTCCCCACTGTAGGCCAACCCAAGAACCAGCGCAATGGCTCAAGGGCAGTCTCTCCTCCAGATTCTCTGGTTTCTGTCCTTGGCAGGACACCCAACTCATAGTGCACAAGAAACACATTTCCAAAGAAATGACATTTAGAACCAACTTAGACACAATAATCCCTTTCCATGTGACTATCTAAAATGCAGAGTTTTGTAATGAAGCCAGTTGTCGCTGTGGTACTGCGCAAACGCAAGTCCTAATCCCCACCGCTGACAACCAATGTTAGAAATGGGATCTCTGGTTGGCTAAGGCTTGTGCCAAAGCCAGGCAGAGACCACCACTCTAGTCAGGGCGAGGGAGTTACACGCCAAAGATAACCCCTGCTCACCCCCTTGGTAGCTTGGCACGAGCAGTCAGGCTTATCCCGGAGGCAATGTGTAAAGCGTTTGCGCACGCGCACAGCAACAACATACCAGGCACACTACAAGAAGGAACTCCACACAAGGTTATATATAAAAATAGCCTTTGTATTATCAGAAAACACATTAGAATAGTGCTCACATAATATACATCGTGCCACCTGGCACTAGGTCATATTTACAAGGGATTATTTACACCTGACAGGGCCAACTGGACCACTGTCAGGACCAGCACAAAGCGAACTTAGTAAAAGTAAAACAGATCATAACCGTACAACCAGTAAACACTGATAATCACTGTACTTAGCCTCAGCCTGTAACATAAACTACATTATGCACAGTATCACATCAGGCGCGAATTACATTCTGCGCCAACCTCACCAGCATAAACACATTATGCAATCACCTCACAAGTCTAAACGCATTAGACCCTAACCTCCTAAGTATAACTCACATTAGGGGCGTAAATCACACAGTGAAACATAATCTCACTAGCATAAACCATGATATGCAAAACAACCTCATAATCATAAACCACAGTTAGAGGTATAACACAGGGTGCGTAATCATACTACATACATTACATTTCCTAGCACCACATCACATTAGGGCCTGGCGCCCTATAAATCTAACAGTCCCCCCTGGCCATCTGGCCATCTCAAAAAGGGGGCTCAAATGCCCTATGTCCAAAGAGTCAGGGCTGCTGCCTAAGCAGCGAAAGTCAAGGGTGCGCCACTGCGCAAACCTAAATGTAGCAGCTGCCCACTACTTGCTGGGCAGCTGGGAAAGTACAGGGCAAAGGAGTGCATCTCACTCCTGACTTCACAAGATCCCAAAAGAACTGTGCGCCTAAACGGTGCAGCTGGCACTACTTGCTGCGCAGCTGGGAACAATGGGGAAGGCCTGGCACCTCTGTGTCACTTCTGTCCCTCTCAGGGACTTCCTCAAGAATTGCGCAAAAACGTTGCAGCTGCCCGCGCTGGTGCGGCGCAGCTGGGGATCAGGAAATAGATATGCCCCCAAACGCTGGAGCCATCTAGGCTCTGGAATAATGATGCCCCCTCGTTGCAGCGGTCCGCCATGGCGGTACCGCTGTGAATACTCAAGGAGGCTCTGGCACCTCTGTGCCTCGGGGGAGCAACTACGGGGGCAGGCACCGATAGCGTGCCTCGACACACACCCCCCTCCCCACCGGGCTCCACTAACCGGACTTCCTCTCTGGCTTCACCCGGACTCCTCTCGGCACTGGGGACCGGTGCCACTTCTCCATGCGGCGGGGGCAGCACTTCTCGATGAGGCCAGGGCTCCCACAGGTCACGGGAGCCCCTCTCACCACGCCGCACTCCTCTTCACCCGGGCCCCCTCCTGGGACCCGGGACTCATCATCGGCACTCGGGGAGGCGGGGTAGGCTCCCATCCTCCTCAGCCCGCAGCCCAGCTTCCGGCCGCACTCTTCCTGCTGTCCCCAAGGCCCCGCCCACGGTCAGGCGGAGGTGCTGGTTTGGAGTTCGCGGCCCGGGGCCGCGGCGGTGCTTTTCCTTTGTCGGCGCAGTGCGGGGTGGGCTCCCGCCTGCCTTCACCACACACAAGCGGGGTGGGCACCCGCTGCAAAGATACCAATGCGGGGTGGGCTCCCGCTCGGTTTTCACGCAGGCATCATGGGGGGAATCCCCCATGCCGGGATTCCTCCTAAGAGGGGCTGCAGCTCAGCGCTGAGAAGCCCTCGCGCTTCCTCTTCTCCTTGGGGCAATTTAAATAAAAGCGCTTCCAGGCGCTAGAAGTCCAAGAAGTCTTTAGGGAGAGAAAAGCAAAAGAGGGTCCCAAATAAAAGATCTTCCAGGGGCAAGGCAGGGCCCAGGGAGGCAAGCCCTCATGGCAGCCCCCCCTGGGCCCCAGCAGCAGCACGCCCCGGCAGGAACAGCACACCCAGTACAGAACTGCCTAACTTTCTGGGGTCACAGCCCCTTCTTTTATACACCAAATCCCTTTGTCTAAAGGTGCAGGGCTTGGGGGATACCAGTCAGAACTGGTTTAGGGGAGCTTTGGAGCACTTTGTTTTGCTCAGCTCCTCTCTCCTTTTCATAGTGTAGGCTAGGGACATCAGACGCACCACAGGAGGTGGAGCCAGCATTGTAGAGGGAAGGCACAGCCCTATTCAGGTCCCAGGTGCAACTCCTCCCACCCATCTACATGGAGATCTCTCCATTCAGCCCTGCGCTGACTCACCCTGCCCCTCCTGGAGCCACACACACCTCCCAGCCCCTGTCACTCACAAAGCCAGACATGCAATTCACATCAGGCAGGCAGACACAGAGCACACAGAAATGCCAACTTCTAGAAGTGGCATTTCTACACTAGTTATAATAAATCTGCGCACACCATTGCGCAGCATTTATTCTCACGAGTTCGCACATACTAAGCTCAACCCTGCACTCCCCTCATACCAGGAATTACCATGGACACATATCCCCCATGCATTCCTATGGGAGGGCAGGCCAATCTCACCACACGCACTCAGCGCGCACGCACTTTACACTGGACCACAGTATCTAAAGTGCCCAGAGACTTAAAACTACTAACATACAAGGCAAAAAGTTTAGGGGTGAACCTGCCAAAAAGGGCCAAGTCCAACACAACCCCCTTCCAGCCAAAACGCAGGGCAGACCAATCACCACTGTGATGGGCTTCCCTGCTTGGGGCGATAGAACACGGACGCGGGCCCGCACTGCAGGGGCACCCTCCTGGTTCTACGCCACTTGGAACCCATGGAATCCATCTAAGAAGAAAAAAAAATCAGGACCAACTAGGCTACCCCACCGGTACTCCTTAGTTGTCCACGGCCAGGACCAGGCCCTAGGCCACCCAGATGCCACTGGTCCTTGCCAATCCACAGAGTGGGGGGCAGTAACCCCTGGCATACAATAGCCATTCTCCACTCTCCCTCTCAGTGTAGTTCCAAACTACCACTGATCCCTCAACCTAGGGTCCGCAACCTCAGGCTGACCAGAGATCACGGGCAAAGCGTCTCCTCACCCTACCTCTACTTCTGGGGTTCTGCACTCCCCCAGGAGAAGCACCCACCAGAACACAACTCTCCCACCAGTTCAGGACCTCTCTCCCGCAACTGGTCTACCACCCTGGGATCTGTAACGCAAAAAGGGTCGCAAGGAAGTTTGGTGCGTTGGTTCCTCACACTCAGGTGAGGTACCGGTTTCGAGAATACGAAGCGGCAGCGGCGACATCCTTATTCAGTGATGCGACGACAGCGGCAGCGCATGCGATCCTTTTCTCCGGCGATGCGACACGCTCTGGCGAGGTGATGCAACAGCGGCAGCGGCGACACCCTTGTTCAGTGATGCGACGACAGCGGCTGCAGAAGCGACACTCTCCTTCGGCGATGCGCACCAGGGTCAGAGGCGAGGACGCCCTCCCTCTGCACCCCTTCCAGAGCAGTGTACCCTCCCAACTGGAGTGGTACCCCTAGAAGCTACATTGTTCAGGGCACTGATTACAGTCGCCCTGCCGTCCAGGTCAGACAAACACCTGAACCTGGCTCCCCAACCCAGGGACGCTACCCTTTGGTCAGATGCCCGGCGAACCAGGACTTCACGGGGAGCACGCATGCCCCCCGAGGGTGACACATAACTAATGTGTCGTGTGACAGTCTGCCGGGCACAACCCCAGGGCAGAAGTGGTGTCCCCATGGCCCCTTCTGGACCCACTGGTTTTTCCACTGGGGAACCTCTCCCCCTCTCACCCCTCAATCAGGACTTCTGCACCCTCCACTTAGGAGTGGTGCTGCCTAGCACCAGGACTGCTGGAGCTCTGGTTACAGATGCTCCACGTCCTCTAGAGACTAGAAGATCCTCCTCAAATGGCCAACAAGTACAGCCTAGGCCCCCAACCTGGTGTTCCCTGAAGAAACCATCCAGGCCCTGGGACTGGGTTTCGGGCACACTCACTCCTTCTCCTCTGAGACAGGACGTGAGCCCCTACACCCCTCCTGCTACACTGGGACCTAGCTGGGCTACACTGAACCTCTTCCACCACACAGGACTGGAAGATACCCGAGCCACTCTTATTGGAACCACTTCCAGCTCACTTACCACGGGGAGATCCCCCATGCAAGCTCCTTATTTCAGAGAACTCACACCCAATCGTCCAGTGCAACATACAACTCATCCACAGGCGCCCCCCCGGACTGGTGAGACAGTATCTTACTGCCCCTGAATCTCAACCTGCCCCCTTCTTAACCGGGAACCAGGTACCACCGTCTGGGGACCGGGACTTTCTGCACTGGACTTCATATTGCTGCCACCACTGGATCCCACCCTTACTGGGGAACCCAGAAAACTCACACTGCACTTAGGGGATAATCTACCCTCCCGAGCTAGTGACTCCATACCAATTAAGTCCCCACTGTAGGCCAACCCAAGAACCAGCGCAATGGCTCAAGGGCAGTCTCTCCTCCAGATTCTCTGGTTTCTGTCCTTGGCAGGACACCCAACTCATAGTGCACAAGAAACACATTTCCAAAGAAATGACATTTAGAACCAACTTAGACACAATAATCCCTTTCCATGTGACTATCTAAAATGCAGAAGTTTGTAATGAAGCCAGTTTTCGCTGTGGTACTGCGCAAACGCAAGTCCTAATCCCCACCGCTGACAACCAATGTTAGAAATGGGATCTCTGGTTGGCTAAGGCTTGCGCCAAAGCCAGGCAGAGACCACCACTCTAGTCAGGGCGAGGGAGTTACACGCCAAAGATAACCCCTGCTCACCCCCTTGGTAGCTTGGCACGAGCAGTCAGGCTTATCCCGGAGGCAATGTGTAAAGCGTTTGCGCACGCGCACAGCAACAACATACCAGGCACACTACAAGAAGGAACTCTACACAAGGTTATATATAAAAATAGCCTTTGTATTATCAGAAAACACATTAGAATAGTACTCACATAATATACATCGTGCCACCTGGCACTAGGTCATATTTACAAGGGATTATTTACACCTGACAGGGCCAACTGGACCACTGTCAGGACCAGCACAAAGTGAACTTAGTAAAAGTAAAACAGATCATAACCATACAACCAGTAAACACTGGTAATCACTGTACTTAACCTCAGCCTGTAACATAAACTACATTATGCACAGTATCACATCAGGCGCGAATTACATTCTGCGCCAACCTCACCAGCATAAACACATTATGCAATCACCTCACAAGTCTAAACGCATTAGACCCTAACCTCCTAAGTATAACTCACATTAGGGGCGTAAATCACACAGTGAAACATAATCTCACTAGCATAAACCATGATATGCAAAACAACCTCATAATCATAAACCACAGTTAGAGGTATAACACAGGGTGCGTAATCATACTACATACATTACATTTCCTAGCACCACATTACATTAGGGCCTGGCGCCCTATAAATCTAACAGTCCCCCCTGGCCATCTGGCCATCTCAAAAAGGGGGCTCAAATGCCCTATGTCCAAAGAGTCAGGGCTGCTGCCTAAGCAGCGAAAGTCAAGGGTGCACCACTGCGCAAACCTAAACGTAGCAGCTGCCCACTACTTGCTGGGCAGCTGGGAAAGTACAGGGCAAAGGAGTGCAGTTCACTCCTGACTTCACAAGATCCCAAAAGAACTGTGCGCCTAAACGGTGCAGCTGGCACTACTTGCTGCGCAGCTGGGAACAATGGGGAAGGCCTGGCACCTCTGTGCCACTTCTGTCCCTCTCAGGGACTTCCTCAAGAATTGCGCAAAAACGTTGCAGCTGCCCGCGCTGGTGCGGCGCAGCTGGGGATCAGGAAATAGATATGCCCCCAAACGCTGGAGCCATCTAGGCTCTGGAATAATGATGCCCCCTCGTTGCAGCAGTCCGCCATGGCGGTACCGCTGTGAATACTCAAGGAGGCTCTGGCACCTCTGTGCCTCGGGGAGCAACTACGGGGGCAGGCACCGATAGCGTGCCTCGACACACACCCCCCTCCCCACCGGGCTCCACTCACCGGACTTCCTCTCTGGCTTCACCCGGACTCCTCTCGGCACTGGGGACCGGTGCCACTTCTCCATGCGGCGGGGGCAACACTTCTCGACGAGGCCGGGGCTCCCCACAGGTCACGGGAGCCCCTCTCACCACGCTGCACTCCTCTTCACCCGGGCCCCCTCCTGGGACCCGGGACTCATCATCGGCACTCGGGGAGGCGGGGTAGGCTCCCGTCCTCCTCAGCCCGCAGCCCAGCTTCCGGTCGCACTCTTCCTGCTGTCCCCGAGGCCCCGCCCACGGTCAGGCGGAGGTGCTGGTTTGGTGTTCGCGGCCCGGGCTGCGGCGGTGCTTTTCCTTTGTCGGCGCAGTGCGGGGTGGGCTCCCGCCTGCCTTCACCACACACAAGCGGGGTGGGCACCCGCTGCAAAGATACCAATGCGGGGTGGGCTCCCGCTCGGTTTTCACGCAGGCATCATGGGGGGGAATCCCCCACGCCGGGATTCCTCCTAAGAGGGGCTGCAGCTCAGCGCTGAGAAGCCCTCGCGCTTCCTCTTCTCCTTGGGGCAATTTAAATAAAAGCGCTTCCAGGCGCTAGAAGTCCAAGAAGTCTTTAGGGAGAGAAAAGCAAAAGAGGGTCCCAAATAAAAGATCTTCCAGGGGCAAGGCAGGGCCCAGGGAGGCAAGCCCTCATGGCAGCCCCCTGGGCCCCAGCAGCAGCACGCCCCGGCAGGAACAGCACACCCAGTACAGAACTGCCTAACTTTCTGGGGTCACAGCCCCTTCTTTTATACACCAAATCCCTTTGTCTAAAGGTGCAGGGCTTGGGGGATACCAGTCAGAACTGGTTTAGGGGAGCTTTGGAGCACTTTGTTTTGCTCAGCTCCTCTCTCCTTTTCATAGTGTAGGCTAGGGACATCAGACGCACCACAGGAGGTGGAGCCAGCATTATAGAGGGAAGGCACAGCCCTATTCAGGTCCCAGGTGCAACTCCTCCCACCCATCTACATGGAGATCTCTCCATTCAGCCCTGCGCTGACTCACCCTGCCCCTCCTGGAGCCACACACACCTCCCAGCCCCTGTCACTCACAAAGCCAGACATGCAATTCACATCAGGCAGGCAGACACAGAGCACACAGAAATGCCAACTTCTAGAAGTGGCATTTCTACACTAGTTATAATAAATCTGCGCACACCATTGCGCAGCATTTATTCTCACGAGTTCGCACATACTAAACTCAACCCTGCACTCCCCTCATACCAGGAATTACCATGGACACACATATCCCCCATGCATTCCTATGGGAGGGCAGGCCAATCTCACCACACGCACTCAGCGCGCACGCACTTTACACTGGACCACAGTGCTAAAGTGCCCAGAGACTTAAAACTACTAACATACAAGGCAAAAAGTTTAGGGGTGAACCTGCCAAAAAGGGCCAAGTCCAACACAACCCCCTTCCAGCCAAAACGCAGGGCAGACCAATCACCACTGTGATGGGCTTCCCTGCTTGGGGCGATAGAACACGGACGCGGGCCCGCACTGCAGGGACACCCTCCTGGTTCTACGCCACTTGGAACCCATGGAATCCATCTAAGAAAAAAAAACTCAGGGCCAACTAGGCTACCCCACCGGTACTCCTTAGTTGTCCACGGCCAGGACCAGGCCCTAGGCCACCCAGATGCCACTGGTCCTTGCCAATCCACAGAGTGGGGGCAGTAACCCCTGGCATACAATAGCCATTCTCCACTCTCCCTCTCAGTGTAGTTCCAAACTACCACTGATCCCTCAACCTAGGGTCCGCACCCTCAGGCTGACCAGAGATCACGGGCAAAGCGTCTCCTCACCCTACCTCTACTTCTGGGGTTCTGCACTCCCCAGGAGAAGCACCCACCAGAACACAACTCTCCCACCAGTTCAGGACCTCTCTCCCGCAACTGGTCTACCACCCTGGGATCTGTAACGCAAAAAGGGTCGCAAGGAAGTTTGGTGCGTTGGTTCCTCACACTCAGGTGAGGTACCGGTTTCGAGAATACGAAGCGGCAGCGGCGACATCCTTATTCAGTGATGCGACGACAGCGGCAGCGCATGCGATCCTTTTCTCCGGCGATGCGACACGCTCTGGCGAGATGATGCAACAGCGGCAGCGGCGACACCCTTGTTCAGTGATGCGACGACAGCGGCTGCAGAAGCGACACTCTCCTTCGGCGATGCGCACCAGGGTCAGAGGCGAGGACGCCCTCCCTCTGCACCCCCTTCCAGAGCAGTGTACCCTCCCAACTGGAGTGGTACCCCTAGAAGCTACATTGTTCAGGGCACTGATTACAGTCGCCCTGCCGTCCAGGTCAGACAAACACCTGAACCTGGCTCCCCAACCCAGGGACGCTACCCTTTGGTCAGATGCCCGGCGAACCAGGACTTCACGGGGAGCACGCATGCCCCCCCGAGGGTGACACATAACTAATGTGTCGTGTGACAGTCTGCCGGGCACAACCCCAGGGCAGAAGTGGTGTCCCCATGGCCCCTTCTGGACCCACTGGTTTTTCCAGTGGGGAACCTCTCCCCCTCTCACCCCTCAATCAGGACTTCTGCACCCTCCACTTAGGAGCGGTGCTGCCTAGCACCAGGACTGCTGGAGCTCTGGTTACAGACGCTCCACGTCCTCTAGAGACTAGAAGATCCTCCTCAAATGGCCTACAAGTACAGCCTAGGCCCCCAACCTGGTGTTCCCTGAAGAAACCATCCAGGCCCTGGGACTGGGTTTCGGGCACACTCACTCCTTCTCCTCTGAGACAGGACGTGAGCCCCTACACCCCTCCTGCTACACTGGGACCTAGCTGGGCTACACTGAACCTCTTCCACCACACAGGACTGGAAGATACCCGAGCCACTCTTATTGGAACCACTTCCAGCTCACTTACCACGGGGAGATCCCCCATGCAAGCTCCTTATTTCAGAGAACTCACACCCAATCGTCCAGTGCAACATGCCACTCATCCACAGGCGCCCCCCCGGACTGGTGAGACAGTATCTTACTGCCCCTGAATCTCAACCTGCCCCCTTCTTAACCGGGAACCAGGTACCACCGTCTGGGGACTGGGACTTTCTGCACTGGACTTCATATTGCTGCCACCACTGGATCCCACCCTTACTGGGGAACCCAGAAAACTCACACTGCACTTAGGGGATAATCTACCCTCCCGAGCTAGTGACTCCATACCAATTAAGTCCCCACTGTAGGCCAACCCAAGAACCAGCTCAATGGCTCAAGGGCAGTCTCTCCTCCAGATTCTCTGGTTTCTGTCCTTGGCAGGACACCCAACTCATAGTGCACAAGAAACACATTTCCAAAGAAATGACATTTAGAACCAACTTAGACACAATAATCCCTTTCCATGTGACTATCTAAAATGCAGAAGTTTGTAATGAAGCCAGTTTTCGCTGTGGTACTGCGCAAACGCAAGTCCTAATCCCCACCGCTGACAACCAATGTTAGAAATGGGATCTCTGGTTGGCTAAGGCTTGCGCCAAAGCCAGGCAGAGACCACCACTCTAGTCAGGGCGAGGGAGTTACACGCCAAAGATAACCCCTGCTCACCCCCTTGGTAGCTTGGCACGAGCAGTCAGGCTTATCCCGGAGGCAATGTGTAAAGCGTTTGCGCACGCGCACAGCAACAACATACCAGGCACACTACAAGAAGGAACTCCACACAAGGTTATATATAAAAATAGCCTTTGTATTATCAGAAAACACATTAGAATAGTACTCACATAATATACATCGTGCCACCTGGCACTAGGTCATATTTACAAGGGATTATTTACACCTGACAGGGCCAACTGGACCACTGTCAGGACCAGCACAAAGTGAACTTAGTAAAAGTAAAACAGATCATAACCGTACAACCAGTAAACACTGGTAATCACTGTACTTAACCTCAGCCTGTAACATAAACTACATTATGCACAGTATCACATCAGGCGCGAATTACATTCTGCGCCAACCTCACCAGCATAAACACATAATGCAATCACCTCACAAGTCTAAACGCATTAGACCCTAACCTCCTAAGTATAACTCACATTAGGGGCGTAAATCACAGAGTGAAACATAATCTCACTAGCATAAACCATGATATGCAAAACAACCTCATAATCATAAACCACAGTTAGAGGTATAACACAGGGTGCGTAATCATACTACATACATTACATTTCCTAGCACCACATTACATTAGGGCCTGGCGCCCTATAAATCTAACAGTCCCCCCTGGCCATCTGGCCATCTCAAAAAGGGGGCTCAAATGCCCTATGTCCAAAGAGTCAGGGCTGCTGCCTAAGCAGCGAAAGTCAAGGGTGCACCACTGCGCAAACCTAAACGTAGCAGCTGCCCACTACTTGCTGGGCAGCTGGGAAAGTACAGGGCAAAGGAGTGCAGTTCACTCCTGACTTCACAAGATCCCAAAAGAACTGTGCGCCTAAACGGTGCAGCTGGCACTACTTGCTGCGCAGCTGGGAACAATGGGGAAGGCCTGGCACCTCTGTGCCACTTCTGTCCCTCTCAGGGACTTCCTCAAGAATTGCGCAAAAACGTTGCAGCTGCCCGCGCTGGTGCGGCGCAGCTGGGGATCAGGAAATAGATATGCCCCCAAACGCTGGAGCCATCTAGGCTCTGGAATAATGATGCCCCCTCGTTGCAGCAGTCCGCCATGGCGGTACCGCTGTGAATACTCAAGGAGGCTCTGGCACCTCTGTGCCTCGGGGGAGCAACTACGGGGGCAGGCACCGATAGCGTGCCTCGACACACACCCCCCTCCCCACCGGGCTCCACTCACCGGACTTCCTCTCTGGCTTCACCCGGACTCCTCTCGGCACTGGGGACCGGTGCCACTTCTCCATGCGGCGGGGGCAACACTTCTCGACGAGGCCGGGGCTCCCCACAGGTCATGGGAGCCCCTCTCACCACGCTGCACTCCTCTTCACCCGGGCCCCCTCCTGGGACCCGGGACTCATCATCGGCACTCGGGGAGGCGGGGTAGGCTCCCGTCCTCCTCAGCCCGCAGCCCAGCTTCCGGCCGCACTCTTCCTGCTGTCCCCAAGGCCCCGCCCACGGTCAGGCGGAGGTGCTGGTTTGGTGTTCGCGGCCCGGGCTGCGGCGGTGCTTTTCCTTTGTCGGCGCAGTGCGGGGTGGGCTCCCGCCTGCCTTCACCACCCACAAGCGGGGTGGGCACCCGCTGCAAAGATACCAATGCGGGGTGGGCTCCCGCTCGGTTTTCACGCAGGCATCATGGGGGGGAATCCCCCACGCCGGGATTCCTCCTAAGAGGGGCTGCAGCTCAGCGCTGAGAAGCCCTCGCGCTTCCTCTTCTCCTTGGGGCAATTTAAATAAAAGCGCTTCCAGGCGCTAGAAGTCCAAGAAGTCTTTAGGGAGAGAAAAGCAAAAGAGGGTCCCAAATAAAAGATCTTCCAGGGGCAAGGCAGGGCCCAGGGAGGCAAGCCCTCATGGCAGCCCCCCCTGGGCCCCAGCAGCAGCACGCCCCGGCAGGAACAGCACACCCAGTACAGAACTGCCTAACTTTCTGGGGTCACAGCCACTTCTTTTATACACCAAATCCCTTTGTCTAAAGGTGCAGGGCTTGGGGGATATCAGTCAGAACTGGTTTAGGGGAGCTTTGGAGCACTTTGTTTTGCTCAGCTCCTCTCCCTTTTCATAGTGTAGGCTAGGGACATCAGACGCACCACAGGAGGTGGAGCCAGCATTGTAGAGGGAAGGCACAGCCCTATTCAGGTCCCAGGTGCAACTCCTCCCACCCATCTACATGGAGATCTCTCCATTCAGCCCTGCGCTGACTCACCCTGCCCCTCCTGGAGCCACACACACCTCCCAGCCCCTGTCACTCACAAAGCCAGACATGCAATTCACATCAGGCAGGCAGACACAGAGCACACAGAAATGCCAACTTCTAGAAGTGGCATTTCTACACTAGTTATAATAAATCTGCGCACACCATTGCGCAGCATTTATTCTCACGAGTTCGCACATACTAAGCTCAACCCTGCACTCCCCTCATACCAGGAATTACCATGGACACATATCCCCCATGCATTCCTATGGGAGGGCAGGCCAATCTCACCACACGCACTCAGCGCGCACGCACTTTACACTGGACCACAGTGCTAAAGTGCCCAGAGACTAAAACTACTAACATACAAGGCAAAAAGTTTAGGGGTGAACCTGCCAAAAAGGGCCAAGTCCAACACAACCCCCTTCCAGCCAAAACGCAGGGCAGACCAATCACCACTGTGATGGGCTTCCCTGCTTGGGGCGATAGAACACGGACGCGGGCTCGCACTGCAGGGGCACCCTCCTGGTTCTACGCCACTTGGAACCCATGGAATCCATCTAAGAAAAAAAAAACTCAGGACCAACTAGGCTACCCCACCGGTACTCCTTAGTTGTCCACGGCCAGGACCAGGCCCTAGGCCACCCAGATGCCACTGGTCCTTGCCAATCCACAGAGTGGGGGGCAGTAACCCCTGGCATACAATAGCCATTCTCCACTCTCCCTCTCAGTGTAGTTCCAAACTACCACTGATCCCTCAACCTAGGGTCCGCACCCTCAGGCTGACCAGAGATCACGGGCAAAGCGTCTCCTCACCCTACCTCTACTTCTGGGGTTCTGCACTCCCCCAGGAGAAGCACCCACCAGAACACAACTCTCCCACCAGTTCAGGACCTCTCTCCCGCAACTGGTCTACCACCCTGGGATCTGTAACGCAAAAAGGGTCGCAAGGAAGTTTGGTGCGTTGGTTCCTCACACTCAGGTGAGGTACCGGTTTCGAGAATACGAAGCGGCAGCGGCGACATCCTTATTCAGTGATGCGACGACAGCGGCAGCGCATGCGATCCTTTTCTCCGGCGATGCGACACGCTCTGGCGAGATGATGCAACAGCGGCAGCGGCGACACCCTTGTTCAGTGATGCGACGACAGCGGCTGCAGAAGCGACACTCTCCTTCGGCGATGCGCACCAGGGTCAGAGGCGAGGACGCCCTCCCTCTGCACCCCCTTCCAGAGCAGTGTACCCTCCCAACTGGAGTGGTACCCCTAGAAGCTACAGTGTTCAGGGCACTGATTACAGTCGCCCTGCCGTCCAGGTCAGACAAACACCTGAACCTGGCTCCCCAACCCAGGGACGCTACCCTTTGGTCAGATGCCCGGCGAACCAGGACTTCACGGGGAGCACGCATGCCCCCCGAGGGTGACACATAACTAATGTGTCGTGTGACAGTCTGCCGGGCACAACCCCAGGGCAGAAGTGGTGTCCCCATGGCCCCTTCTGGACCCACTGGTTTTTCCACTGGGGAACCTCTCCCCCTCTCACCCCTCAATCAGGACTTCTGCACCCTCCACTTAGGAGCGGTGCTGCCTAGCACCAGGACTGCTGGAGCTCTGGTTACAGACGCTCCACGTCCTCTAGAGACTAGAAGATCCTCCTCAAATGGCCTACAAGTACAGCCTAGGCCCCCAACCTGGTGTTCCCTGAAGAAACCATCCAGGCCCTGGGACTGGGTTTCGGGCACACTCACTCCTTCTCCTCTGAGACAGGACGTGAGCCCCTACACCCCTCCCGCTACACTGGGACCTAGCTGGGCTACACTGAACCTCTTCCACCACACAGGACTGGAAGATACCTGAGCCACTCTTATTGGAACCACTTCCAGCTCACTTACCACGGGGAGATCCCCCATGCAAGCTCCTTATTTCAGAGAACTCACACCCAATCGTTCAGTGCAACATACCACTCATCCACAGGCGCCCCCGGACTGGTGAGACAGTATCTTACTGCCCCTGAATCTCAACCTGCCCCCTTCTTAACCGGGAACCAGGTACCACCGTCTGGGGACCGGGACTTTCTGCACTGGACTTCATATTGCTGCCACCACTGGATCCCACCCTTACTGGGGAACCCAGAAAACTCACACTGCACTTAGGGGATAATCTACCCTCCTGAGCTAGTGACTCCATACCAATTAAGTCCCCACTGTAGGCCAACCCAAGAACCAGCGCAATGGCTCAAGGGCAGTCTCTCCTCCAGATTCTCTGGTTTCTGTCCTTGGCAGGACAACCAACTCATAGTGCACAAGAAACACATTTCCAAAGAAATGACATTTAGAACCAACTTAGACACAATAATCCCTTTCCATGTGACTATCTAAAATGCAGAGTTTTGTAATGAAGCCAGTTGTCGCTGTGGTACTGCGCAAACGCAAGTCCTAATCCCCACCGCTGACAACCAATGTTAGAAATGGGATCTCTGGTTGGCTAAGGCTTGCGCCAAAGCCAGGCAGAGACCACCACTCTAGTCAGGGCAAGGGAGTTACACGCCAAAGATAACCCCTGCTCACCCCCTTGGTAGCTTGGCCCGAGCAGTCAGGCTTATCCCGGAGGCAATGTGTAAAGCGTTTGCGCACGCGCACAGCAACAACATACCAGGCACACTACAAGAAGGAACTCCACACAAGGTTATATATAAAAATAGCCTTTGTATTATCAGAAAACACATTAGAATAGTACTCACATAATATACATCGTGCCACCTGGCACTAGGTCATATTTACAAGGGATTATTTACACCTGACAGGGCCAACTGGACCACTGTCAGGACCAGCACAAAGCGAACTTAATAAAAGTAAAACAGATCATAACCGTACAACCAGTAAACACTGGTAATCACTGTACTTAGCCTCAGCCTGTAACATAAACTACATTATGCACAGTATCACATCAGGTGCGAATTACATTCTGCGCCAACCTCACCAGCATAAACACATTATGCAATCACCTCACAAGTCTAAACGCATTAGACCCTAACCTCCTAAGTATAACTACCATTAGGGGCGTAAATCACACAGTGAAACATAATCTCGCTAGCATAAACCATGATATGCAAAACAACCTCATAATCATAAACTACAGTTAGAGGTATAACACAGGGTGCGTAATCATACTACATACATTACATTTCCTAGCACCACATCACATTAGGGCCTGGCGCCCTATAAATCTAACAGTCCCCCCTGGCCATCTGGCCATCTCAAAAAGGGGGCTCAAATGCCCTATGTCCAAAGAGTCAGGGCTGCTGCCTAAGCAGCGAAAGTCAAGGGTGCGCCATTGCGCAAACCTAAACGTAGCAGCTGCCCACTACTTGCTGGGCAGCTGGGAAAGTACAGGGCAAAGGAGTGCATCTCACTCCTGACTTCACAAGATCCCAAAAGAACTGTGCGCCTAAACGGTGCAGCTTGCACTACTTGCTGCGCAGCTGGGAACAATGGGGAAGGCCTGGCACCTCTGTGCCACTTCTGTCCCTCTCAGGGACTTCCTCAAGAATTGCGCAAAAACGTTGCAGCTGCCCGCGCTGGTGCGGCGCAGCTGGGGATCAGGAAATAGATATGCCCCCAAACGCTGGAGCCATCTAGGCTCTGGAATAACGATGCCCCCTCGTTGCAGCGGTCTGCCATGGCGGTACCGCTGTGAATACTCAAGGAGGCTCTGGCACCTCTGTGCCTCGGGGGAGCAACTACGGGGGCAGGCACCGATAGCGTGCCTCGACACACACCACCCTCCCCACCGGGCTCCACTCACCGGACTTCCTCTCTGGCTTCACCCGGACTCCTCTCGGCACTGGGGACCGGTGCCACTTCTCCATGCGGCGGGGGCAGCACTTCTCGACGAGGCCGGGGCTCCCTACAGGTCACGGGAGCCCCTCTCACCACACTGCACTCCTCTTCACCCTGGCCCCCTCCTGGGACCCGAGACTCATCATCGGCACTCGGGGAGGCGGGGTAGGCTCCCGTCCTCCTCAGCCCGCAGCCCAGCTTCCGGCCGCACTCTTCCTGCTGTCCCCAAGGCCCCGCCCACGGTCAGGCGGAGGTGCTGGTTTGGTGTTCGCGGCCCGGGGCCGCGTGCGGTGCTTTTCCTTTGTCGGCGCAGTGCGGGGTGGGCTCCCGCCTGCCTTCACCACACACAAGCGGGGTGGGCACCCGCTGCAAAGATACCAATGCGGGGTGGGCTCCCGCTCGGTTTTCACGCAGGCATCATGGGGGGGAATCCCCCATGCCGGGATTCCTCCTAAGAGGGGCTGCAGCTCAGCGCTGCGAATCCCTCGCGCTTCCTCTTCTCCTTGGGGCAATTTAAATAAAAGCGCTTCCAGGCGCTAGAAGTCCAAGAAGTCTTTAGGGAGAGAAAAGCAAAAGAGGGTCCCAAATAAAAGATCTTCCAGGGGCAAGGCAGGGCCCAGGGAGGCAAGCCCTCATGGCAGCCCCCTGGGCCCCAGCAGCAGCACGCCCCGGCAGGAACAGCACACCCAGTACAGAACTGCCTAACTTTCTGGGGTCACAGCCCCTTCTTTTATACACCAAATCCCTTTGTCTAAAGGTGCAGGGCTTGGGGGATACCAGTCAGAACTGGTTTAGGGGAGCTTTGGATCACTTTGTTTTGCTCAGCTCCTCTCTCCTTTTCATAGTGTAGGCTAGGGACATCAGACGCACCACAGGAGGTGGAGCCAGCATTGTAGAGGGAAGGCACAGACCTATTCAGGTCCCAGGTGCAACTCCTCCCACCCATCTACATGGAGATCTCTCCATTCGGCCCTGCGCTGACTCACCCTGCCCCTCCTGGAGCCACACACACCTCCCAGCCCCTGTCACTCACAAAGCCAGACATGCAATTCACATCAGGCAGGCAGACACAGAGCACACAGAAATGCCAACTTCTAGAAGTGGCATTTCTACACTAGTTATAATAAATCTGCGCACACCATTGCGCAGCATTTATTCTCACGAGTTCGCACATACTAAACTAGACCCTGCACTCCCCTCATACCAGGAATTACCATGGACACACATATCCCCCATGCATTCCTATGGGAGGGCAGGCCAATCTCACCACACGCACTCAGCGCGCACGCACTTTACACTGGACCACAGTGCTAAAGTGCCCAGAGACTTAAAACTACTAACATACAAGGCAAAAAGTTTAGGGGTGAACCTGCCAAAAAGGGCCAAGTCCAACAGCGGACTTGAAATATGTAAGGAACAAACCCTCCGCACACTACATGTTAGATTCATGGGAAAATATGAATGTATTCCCATATTTATCGGCATTACCGGATGCCCGGTTACGATTACTACTATTTATTTATTTAAGTTCCGTGCAGGATTAAATGTGCGTTATGTAAGAGCTGAGAAATTTGAAGCCCTTTTAGATCAAGAGAATAGCTGCACATGTGCACTGCTGTATCATAACCTTAACGTTCATGTTTTAATTGATTGTCGTAATTTTTATAGGCCACGCTGCTTGATTTTAAAACCTCTTTTTAAAAAATATAATATCAGTTGTCGGAATGATGCACTAGAACTTCTCTTAAGGATGGAATTTTTGATGTAACTTGTGCACTGGCTAAGTTTCTTAAAAAAATTTTGGATTAGTGTCTTATAGTGTAAATAGTAGGGGGTTGGGGCTTTTAGTGTATTATGATGAATTGGTATTTATATGGTATAATTATATAAAAAAATGTATTGCTTTTAAGGACTGTCAGGCACATGCATCAACCTTTTTTGTGAGCGCAAACGGTGCGATTCTCAAAAATTGGCCATTTGCGCCCGCAAAAAGGGCTTCTGCGATGCATCACACTGTAAGGCTCTCGCAATTTAAGAAATGGCAACTTTTTGCGATTTCTTAAATTGCGATTGCATTTAAGGAATCGCAACTTGCGATTCCTTAAACGCAATGCATGATGAAATCGCAAATAGCGATTTCGCTAATAGGGGCCGCAAATTACCATGAATTTGAACTTGATGGTAATTTGCAAAAACTTTGAAAAATGCACTAAAGTGCATTTTTCAAAGTTGTAGGTTACACCCACACACATGCCCTTGGGGCATGTGTGTGCGCAACATGTGTGCACAGATCAATTTCAGGGGTGCAACAGGGTGTCCTTTTGACACCCTTGCACCCATGAAATGTATATGCAATTTTCAGTACCTATTGGTACTCGCAAATTGCGCATGCAATTCCCATTCATTCCTATGGACCTGTAGGCCCATAGGAATGAATGGGAAAGCATTCCTTAATTGCGACTCGCAATTTGTGAGTCGCAATTAAGGAATGTTTGGGAATCGCTAATTTTATAGCGATTCCTACATGCATAGGCTTTTGCAATTCCTTAATTGCGATTCCTTAATAATCGCAATTAAGGAATCGCAAAAGCCTACATTGATGCATGTGCCTGTGTATGTTTTAAAGATGGTGTCTAAACATTAATAAAGAATGAACTGAACATGAACTTTTTTAGTTTGAATTGGTAATGTATTTTTTTTTTTTATTATATTATTTGTAAAATATAGTTTGTAATTAAGTATTTTTTTTTTTTGTTGGTTTTGTATTAATGTCTATATATTTTTGAAAGTATATATTTATGTTATATTTTATTTTACATTAATAATTAGAACTATTATTTTGTAATTATAGTATTATTTTAAACTTTAATATGTTGAATAAATTACATATACTGCTATATGTATATATATATATGTGTGATCAAGACAGCAAGTCTGTCGAAACGCGTAACCTGCACAGATAAAAATTCTTGTCTGGCATATCCTGAGCGTGCGTAATATTTGGAACTTGGGTGTGATTGACGACGCCGGCTGGCTCCGCCGGTTTATGCACCACCTGCCTCGGGCCAAGGTATCCAGCAGGCGCACTCTTGTGGAATTTAAATATATATATATATGTATAATATAAAAGTATATTGAAATATACAAACATATATATATATATATATATATGTATATATATATATATATATATATATATATATATATATATATATATATATATATATATGTATATATATTAATAACTGGCGGGCGTCAGAAGGTAGTTATAGTTAGGACCTAGTTTCTATAGGAAAAGCGTTTTTTTCTTTTGGCAATAACTTAGGCGCCGTTTGACGAATCTTCACAAATTTTTTTAAAACTAATACAACGCTCTCTTCAGCTGCTATCTTGAAAGTTTTGAAGTGATCTGTCAAGTGGGTGCCGAGAACCAGGAGGTACTTAAAAGTGCGTTTTCCCATGTTAATTCCCATAGGACCTTCAGACACAGCTACTGCCCGAACAGCTGAACGGATTAACACCAAATTCGGCAGGAATGTAGATGTTGGTTTAAGGAAGTGCCTTTTTGTCATTTGGTGTAAATCCGTTCAGTAGTTGCTGAGCAATGTAAAGAAATTTCCAGTCGTACACGTAGGGATGCAGTGGATCCGCGACCCCTCCCGATCTTGTGCTGAGATCTGATTGGCAGCCAACACTTCAATCCAGGAAGTGTTGGCAGCCATCTTGTGACTTGGTTCAACCGAGTCACAAGAAAAAACGTAAAAAAAAAAAAAAAAGGGGGTGGGGTAGAAACACTCTCACCCCCTAGGCCTCTTGGGGGTCTTACAGGGACCCCCCAGGCCCAAAAAAGCAGCAAATCCGCGGCTTCCGATGAAAGTTTAAAAAAAAGAGAAGTGTGGGCTGCCGCGCTTGGTTTAATATAGGCCTCTGGGTAGACCAGGTCCCAGGGGCAAGTTTTTATAGTAATGCGGGGGTTCCCATGCGGTGCCCCCGTGCCCCAGGGACTGCCACCTCCCCGGGGCAAAGATATTCAAACTGATGCAGGGGGCCTCATTGCCCCCCCAGCCCCAGCGTTACCACCTCCCCGGGGCTAGTGAATTAAATGAATGCGGGGGAGGCCCTTATGGCCTCCCCGTAGCCCCAGGGATCTCCACCTCTTCAGGGCTAAATTAAATAATAATGCATGGGGGCTCCAGACCCTCCACGCAGCCCCGGGGGCCACCACGTCCCCAGGGCAAATCTCTAAAATTACATATGGGGCCGCACAGCCCCCTGGGACCACCACCTCCCCAGGGCTTAATTACATTGGAGGGGGCTGCGCGGCCCCCCTCATGGAGCCCTAAATTGCCCTGGGGACCCCCACCCCCCAGGGCTGGCTCCAGCAATGTCCCGGGGTTCCCACCCCCGGGACATTGCAGTTTGCTATGGCCCACCATGCCATAGCAAAATTGCTGACAGCGGAGCATGTCTGTTTCCCTGCCCACTGTCAAGCAAGCAGGAAAACAGACACATTGCTTGGAGATCCAGGGAGCTGCATGCTAGCAGCTCCCTGGGTCTCAAAGCAATGGCAGCTCCTGCAGGAGGTGAGGAGCCGACAGGGACCGCAGGGCCCTCAGGCTCCCCCCACGGTCCCCAACTAAGTGGCCAGGCCTTTGGGGATGGGGTCCCGGGGGCCGATATCAGCCCGGGGAGGGGGGTCAAGTGGCCCCCCTACCCTTTTTTAAAAAATATATAAAGGCCTGGCCCAAGGTATACAGTCCCTGGTACCAAAGTTGGCCTGAGGAGGGGGGCTCCGTGGCCCCCCTCCCCTTTTTTATATATATTGAAATAAAGGCCAGACCACGGGGTTGGGGTCCCCGAGGCTGATATCGGCCTTGGGAGGTGGGCCACGTGGCCCCCTTTACTTTATTATTTTTTAAAAGAGAAAAGAAAGAAAGGCCAGGCCCCGGAAGATGGGGTCCTGGGCTAAAATCGGCCTTGGGAGGGGGGACACGTGGCCCCTCTGCCTTTATTTTTAAAAAAAGAGAAAAGAGAAAAAGGCCTGGCCCCTGGGGGTGGGGTCCCCGGGGCCCAAATCTGCCCAGGGAGGGAGGCCACACAGCCCCTGCCCCATTCTTAACATGCCTGGCCCCGGGAGATGGGTCCCTGGGGCCAGAATTGGCCTAGGGAAGGGGCCCACCGTTCACTTTGAAAAAAAAAGAAAAAAAAAATAAGTCTGGCAACTTCCTGGAAGCCCCACCCACTTTCTACACTACTCTGCAAACGCGCCTTCTGGCGCTCTGCTGGTTGGGGCATGAAGCCACCTTGGCTGCTGAGAGTCATTAGGGGCCAACAAGACCTCCTGTTACGTCCATTAAGTCCCACACAGTGGAATTGCTGAGAGGTGGTAGGAGGCCTACGCCCCCTTTCTCCACCACTCTGCTAACATGCCTTTCGGGGCACTGCTGGTGGGGGGATGAAGTCCCCTTGCCTCCTGAGGGCCTTAGGACTAAAGTGGACTTCTTCCCTCAAGCAGCAGTGTGCCGGGAGGCACGTTTGCAGAGTAATGGAGAAAGGGGGCGTAGCCTCTGACAACCTCTCAGCAATCCAGCTGTGTGGGTCTTACTGGAGTTAACTGGAGGGCTAGTTGGCCCCCAAGGATGCTCAAGAGTGAAGGGGACTTCATTCCCCAACTAGTAGTGCTCCAGGAGGTGCATTTGCAAAGTGGTGGAGAAGTGGGGGCGTGGCCACCAAAAACCTCTCAGCAAACCCACTGTGTAGGGCTTGCAGGAGGTAAGAGGAGGGGTAGTTGGCCCCCAAGGACCCTCAATAGCCAAGGGGACTTCATCCCCCTACTAGTAGTGCGCTAGGATGCGTGATTGAAGAGAGGTGGAGAAAGGGGGCATGGCCTCCTACAGAGGTCTCAGCAATCCCGCTGTGTTGGACTTACTAGAGGAAACAGGAGGGGTAGTTGGCCTCCAAGGATGTTTTTTTTAACAGCCCCAGTTCCTTTGAGGAATATGGACTGCTTCAAAAAAAAGTTTCATTTTTGGAAATGTGAATGCTGGGATGGAGGTCTGCTGTCCCTTGCAGGGCACCATCCCTGCTTTCACAGCCAAACACGGAGGTTCGCATATAGAGACCAAAATGATTAATATTCATTGTGTAGGTAATTCTGCAACCCTCTGGAGTGGGAATTTTGTGATGCACTTTATTAGTATATAGGTAGCATCGCAAATGTACAGACAGGTCGCAAAAAGTCAGGGCTCAATTTGAAACCACTATTTGTGACCTGACTGTTAGCACATCAGGCCCTTTGCTACCTGCAGTCTCCCAGAAAAGAGCAGAAAGCTGTCCTCTTCTTGAAATTCCAGCTGCCAGCTAGGGGTGGGCAGCAACCTCTGCTCCATTGGCTGAGTTTGGAAAGTTTTGCTACTCCTCTCTCCGTTTGGAGTGCGGAGTTCAGCAAAACTCCGCCAACCACTGGTGGAGTGGAGTTTACTGGCGTGCTCAGTGCCACTCACCCCTAATTTGGTGCCAGCAACCTGCTGCTTACCCTCGTCCCCTGAGAACCAGCTGCGACCCCCACCCACTTCCCAAATAGACCATCCCCACGCAGATTTCAGATGAAATAAGGGGCTCACCTTGCTGCAAGTGGGAGGGAGTATTGTTGAGTTAGGCAGGATATAGGAGTTAAGTTCCAAGCCAGAGGGACCCCTACATAACCAAGTACAGTAACACCTGTACTCACATTCAGGTGCAGAGCGGGGGTTCATGCCAGCTGCACTTTACACGGCTCCCACACCTGACTTGGACAGGTGAGCTGAGGTCCAAGACTCCTATCTAACTTTAGGGGGCGGAGTACCTGTCCATCCTTCTCGACGCTCATCCTGATCCCGAGCTCATGTCATTTCCTGCTTCTTCATGGAGCCAGGGGCATGGACATGGAAAGCAGACTCAGGAAATGGTCATAGTGGACTAGCAATCATGAAAATAGAGAGCGGACAGGTGCAGCTGGCACAGCACCTAAAAAAACTTGAATATATTTCCTGCAGTGCCGCCTACTTAGATGGGAGGGTGGCATTGGGGTGGGGACATACGGGTATGAGGAGGAGTAGGAAGGGCAAGTCCTTTCTCTCTTTCAATGTTCCTGTGGGCATCAGTCAGTTCCTGTGCCATCAGAAGTGACATCAGTAAACAAGCTGTCTCAGTGGCAGCAGCGGGCTGAGCTGGACCAAAGTGGAGAGCTGAGGTTCCAGTAAGGGAACAGTTGATATGAGGGTCAAGGGAAGCAAAGGAAAAATTGGAGAATGCAAGGGCACAGCCTTCTTTTTAAAATGTGTACATTGTACAATTGGATCATGCAGATACTCTTTGCATGATGCACGTGGGTCCCTTGCTTTCTGTGCTACTGGATTCAAGGTAGGCTGGCTGATGAGGGGTAATACCCCGAAACCGGCCCCAGGATGCTTGTTTCCAGTCCAGGGAGGACCTGGCTTGGCAATTCGGGCTGGACTGTTCCCATGAGGAGCAGGGTCAAGACTGTTTGCATATGGCTGGGTCTAAACTAGGGTGGTATGATGAGCAAAAGAACAATGGATTTAACCCAGAACTCTTGACTGGGGGAGAATGTATGATTTATGGAGCATTCCGTCCATCATTTGTTTGCATAGCTCAATTCTTTAACAAAGCAGTTCTGGATCATATTTCTGCTATTTAGTGAAGGGCCACAGAGCCAGGTCCATACTATAAAAACATCACATTTAAAATAAACACCCTTGGATTTCGATTCTATTGCATACCTTCTTTTAGAACCAGTCCATTTTCATCCGTTTACTTTTTTCCTCCCCATTTACTCTGGGAGATTGGCTCAGTGCCCTCACTTCTAGCAGGAGTAAGTGTTTCAATATCTTACCTCACGTTCATGTTAGAAAAAATAGGACAGACGACACGTGTTTCATCACGCAGTGACTTCTTCAAGGCTGTAATTACACATATATACAGTTGTATTTATTTATAGCATTTTTAAAGATAAATCCTGTCTACCATCACCATAGAGAATATTTGATAGTATGGTTTTGTGGCAAGTCTCTAGGAAGAAAGAGAAACCTTGATTTCACCATCATGCAAAAACAGCTATGTATATCACAAGCTTTACACATGCATTATGTGCAAAGAAAAGTTCCTGGTCCTTATTGGTTGTGTACATTTCTAAAAAGGAAGTTTAAAAATAGAGAGAAAAGAGATTAAAAAAAACATTTTTCCTTCCTAACAAGTAATCAGTGTTGACCCTTCATCAGAAACGTGTGAATTTTTATTTTTTTATTTTTATTTATTTGTGTTTTATAGAGCGCAGACTTGACCCGTTAGGGTATCAGAGCGCTTTACAGGGTTAACAGGTCATATACAATTAAGACTTAGGTATGGGGGTGGAACATTTGGGATAAAAACAAGTACAAATATTTTTCAGGAGCGAAGATCCAAGAGTATAAGGGTGGAGTGTCCGGAGGTGCCAGGTGGATAGCATCTGGTCAGTCCAAGGTGTAGTAACAATAGAATAAAAACAAAGTCGCTGAGGTGAGTCCAATGCAAGAATTAGGAGAGGAATTTGCCCATTAGGAAGGTTTTGGCTTCCTTTTAAAACGATGCCAGAGACGGAATTCTTCTAATGGCGGGCGGGAATGAGTTCCATATTCTTGGTGTGGCCCCAGAGAACACACGATTATAGGTTTTTTCCTTTCGAAAGCGCGGAGGCTGGAGCAAGAGGTCTCTGGAGGACCGGGAGTTTCTGTCTCCTCCGGATACCGCGCGTTTCTGGGCGAGAAATGCAGGGGATTTAGTGTATAGAGCCTTGTGAGTGATATATGCCAGTTTAAGTTGGATTTTGGCTTCAAGAGGGAGCCAGTTCAGAGCTTTCAGATGTGGTGAGATGTGGTCGAATTTTTTAGAACCTGTTAGGAGTCTGGCGGCAGCGTTGAGGCAGGCTTTTAAGGGGGCCAGGGAGATCTTGGGTAGGCCAGAAAGGGTAGAGCATCCATATTCGAGTCTGGAGATAACTAGTGCCTGGACTGCCATTTTTAGGTCTGGAGTGTCAAGGAAAGGTTTTAGTTTTCTTAGATAGCTCAGGTGAAACCTGGCGGTTTTGGCCATCGAGTTGATGTGGTCACGCATATTCAAGCTGCTGTCCAAGGTTATTCCAAGGGATTTGGCCGAGTCCACAATGGTCGGTGGGCAGTTTAGGGCTGTGATCTACTTCGTCCATTCCCGAATGTCAGGGTTGGTTTTGGGTGGGGAGATTAGAAGGAATTCTGTTTTTTGTGTGTTTAGTTTGAACTGGTTGGAGGTGAGCCATTGGACAGTCAACTTCAAGGCCTCATTCATACGGGAGATAAAAATGTCTCCTTACTCACCTAGATCAGCAATCGAGTAATCTCAGGAAGTGTAGTGATACACGTGTCGGCTGTCTTTTCCTGATGCCAATACAAGCTACACTCAACAACCATTCGGCTCTTGTCTTCAATTGTAGAGTGAATAACTATACGATGATAAAATAAATTGAAGGTTGAAATTGTTCTTTCTGACAGAGATTGGGAGTGCTTTGGTATTTTGTTTTCTCATGTGTACACAGATGTACTTTGTACTACTGGGCTTTATGCATCCATGGTAGCAGAGTAGTAGGGTGAACGTATACCAAGAAAGCACCCAGATGATATTACACAGACCTCTTAACAATTGTGGCACATTACAAAGGAAGTTCGGTCTGTAGAACCACTGCTACCTGTCCTATTTTTTCTTGCATAAATTGTGGAGATTTGCACTCTTTTGTTTGCCGGATACATAGACCTGTCATTACTATCTAATAGTGAATATGGCAACATTCGATGATGATAGAAATAAGCTACTACAGGAACTATTTAATGACCAGACAACCTCTAGGAAGGAAGCATCAACAGGTACAAACAGGGAAGGCCTTAGGCAAAAATGTATTAGGTTGGAACGACTAAACAAACAGGAATTGTCTAGGTGGTGGGATCCCACCATCCTTAAATGATATATAGATTTGAAACAGGTCCTCCGGGGGTTGAGAGGGATCACTGACAGAATATCGATTACAAGAATATCGACCTACAACAATATCGAAGTAAAAATATAGAATGCCAAAATATCGAATCCCTATCTACAAACAGGTAAGTACAAAAATATCGAATCCAAAATATAGTTGTAAAAAATATAGTTAGTCAAAATATCGAATTTTTTAAATATCTTAAAAGTAATGTAAAATTAATGAAATAATATATATAATTAACTAAAACATACTTAAAAATACTTAAATAACTTTAAAATTAATAAATAATTAATGTAAGTTAAAAAAAAAGAAACATACATTTTTATTTTTTAATACATATATATATTAACATAATATTTATAAAACATATTCAATATTTTTAGCGTAGGATAGCGGGCGGGTAAAATTTACTATTACCACTCCAGTGAGTGCAACAGTAGGGAAAGCATTGGATAGCGGGAGGGTAAAAATTACTATTCCCACTCCAGTGAGTGCAACAGTAGGGAAGCATTGGATAGCGGGAGGGTAAAAATTACTATTCCCACTCCAGAGAGTGCAACAGTAGGGAAAACGTTGGATAGCGTAGGGGTAAAAATTACTATTCCCACTCCAGAGAGTGCAACAGTAGGGAAAATGTTGGATAGCGGGAGGGTAAAAATTACTATTCCCACTCCAGAGAGTGCAACAGTAGGGAAAGCGTTGGATAGCGGGAGGGTAAAAATTACTATTCCTACTCCAGTGAGTGCAACAGTAGGGAAAGCGTTGGATAGCGGGAGGGTAAAAATTACTATTCCCAATCCAGAGAGTGCAACAGTAGGGAAAGCGTTGGATAGCGTAGGGGTAAAAATTACTATTCCCACTCCAGAGAGTGGAACAGTAGGAAAGCGTTGGATAGCGTAGGGGTATAAATTACTATTCCCACTCCAGAGAGTGCAACAGTAGGGAAAGAGTTGGATAGCGTAGGGGTAAAAATTACTATTCCCACTCCAGTGAGTGCAACAGTAGGGAAAGCGTTGGATAGCGTAGGGGTAAAAATTACTATTCCCACTCCAAAGAGTGCAACAGTAGGGAAAATAATGATTTAATATTTTAATAAAAATAAAATAATTATCAATACCAATAAAAAATTAATTAAAATGACTTACCAATTACAAAATATTTAATAATTAATTCTAAATACCAATAAATATTATTTCTTAAAAATTAATTACCTATTAATAAAAATTAATTACCAATTAATACAAATTAATTACCAAATAAGAATTAATTAACAATAAATTAATAATTAATACCAATAAATAAAAATAAATAATTACTGAATTACAATTAAATTACTTCCCACCCTATTCCCCTATAAACCCACAACCCGCTCTGAATAATAAATTAATACAATTAATATAATTATCAATTAAAAAAATTAATAAAAATTAATTACCAATTAATAAAAATTAATTACCAATTAATAAAAATTAATTACCAAATAAGAATTAATTAACTATAAATTAATAATCAATACCAATAAATAATTACTGAATTACAATTAAATTACTTCCCACCCTATTCCCCTATAAACCCACAACCCACTCTGAATAATAAATTAATACAATTAATATAATTATCAATTAAATAATTATTAAAGATTAATTACCAATTAATAAAAATTAATTACCAATTAATAAAAATTAATGACCAATTAATAATTAATTAACAATGAATTATTTATCAATACCAATAAATAAAATTGAATAATTACTTAATTACATTTAAATTACTTCCCACCCTATTCCCCTATAAACCCACAACCCGCTACAGAACTAAAACGCAAAATTAAATTAAATATAATTAATAATTCCTAAAAATTAATATTTAATTTACTATAATTAAATTACTTCCCACCCTATTCCCCTATAAACCCACAACCCGCTACAGAATTAAATTATGCAAAAGTAAATAACATAAAATTCATTACTTTAAAAAATTAAAACATACATTACAAAACTAATACATACTTTTAACACATATACTAACACTTAAAACACTATAAAAAAATTCGATATTTTTAACAACTATATTATGACTGTCGATATTTTGACAATCGATATTTCTTACCTGAATTTCGATATTCTTAACCACTATATTTTGGCAATTCGATATTCTGTCCATTCTATATTTACATCTCAATATTTTGGCAATTCGATATTAAAAATTCGATATTATGTCTGTTTACCGGTTGAGAGTTATCATATTTCCCTCTTTTGACGACCTTGATACAGACCTTTTAAATGACTGGGAAAATCTTATCCTATCCTCCTCATTTGGAACGATGAACATACTAATTTAACATGCGGAGAGAAAAAAGTAAACTTACTCCTCGAGATAGAAAAAAATTGAGTGAGAAATAAGAATTTTGAATCTATTGGAAGGAACGGAAAAGAACCATAAGATTCATAAGGATGTCTTGGCTTTACACCAGCTGTACATTAAAAACAGGACAAGAAAATGAGGAAACTTAAACGTGATGAGAACGATTACCGCGGTGGTAGAATCTTTTTCCTTTGCCCGTAAATTTGATGGCATTAAACCACACCATCAGGCATCAGAGGAAGGCACTAGGACACTACTGAACTCGGCTTCGGCAAGTGAATCAGACATTTCCAGTATTACAAGTGAAACCATTGATTTACATGACCCCACCAATGCAGCAGCAAGGTCCTCTACAAAAATAGTGTCTTCTTATTTTTTTAGCGGAACTGGAGAGATACAGGGAAGGTACGAGACTGAACTACACCAAACAAACATAAACATAAGAAAACAAGAAGGGGATACCCCAAATTGTTGGCATTGTCAATCTACAACTGGTGACCTACAACATTTATTTTTCAATTGTTCTATTACTCATCAGTTTTTATCAGACATATGGAATATTATTACCCGGATCCTTAAGATCCAAACAACTCTATCTTTTCATGTTCTAATCCTCAAATCCTCTCTTTTTAAATCTATATTATCCTCTATTGATTGTAAATTGTTTGATTTCCTTATTTCTACTTCAATCAAATCTATTACCTGTAATTGGAAAAACGCTACATTACTCTCAGTTAATGCATGGTGGGAATGGATTATTTTTCTTAGACGTGGGCAATGCTCTTTTCCACGCTCTCCTAATGATTCCTCTCCTTCTAGGTCTAATATGTGGTCCAGTCTAGATTCCTATATCATTGCATGTTCTGCAATTTAAAATACTTATTTCAATTTTTATTAGTCAATCTTTGCTTTTTTATTTCTTATATTGTAATATGTTCCTATACTCTACTGTTCGGTATTATTCTTTGTATTGTGTTTAATATTTATGCAAAATTCATCCAATAAAACATTTTGAACATAAAAAAAAAAACAAGTAGCAAGAGGCCAGCTTCCTCCACACAAAGCAGAATTATAGCAGGCTTCTTCACACAAAACATGTTTAACAGTGGGGCAAGCTTCAGCTACACACAGCAACATTAGCAGTAGGCCAACTTCCTCCACACACAGAAGAAGCACGGTTAGGGCAAGGTCCCTCCGTATGAAACACGTATAGCATTGGTAAAAGCTGTCCCCATGCACAGAACGAACAGTAGTTTGCAAGCTTCCTTCACACAACATGATTAGCCATAGGGCAAACTTTATCAACTCGCAGGAGAGTTAGCAGTAGAGCAAGCGTCACCCTCATGCAGTGCGGATGACAGTTAAAAGGCTTATCTGACAAACATAGACCCCAACACTGAAAGAGGCCAGGAAAACAGCCTGCTGGCAGTAATTGTGGACCACATCAATGAACCAATGCTCCTGCTGTTAGACAACCATTGACCTATCACTATGATATATGTGTCCCATGCCCTTCCAAAGAAAGTGAATGTTTTTGCACAGGCCCTGGGCCTGTGCACCCTTCATTACCACAGCCTGTGTGCTGCACCTGAAATCACCAGGGCTATGATGCACCCAAACGACAGTAGAGGTTAGTAAAGTTAGAACAGTCATAATACCTCAATTACAGCGGATGCAAAACATTGTAGACTGAGCTCCTGCTTCTGGAAGTGAAGGAGGCGTGGCTCTATCTCATTCACTTTTAATTTGGTTCTCTTGGCCTGCACACTCGGCTGCTTGGTACTCAGCTCATCAGACAGATTTGCCACTCTCCATTAGAACAGAGTAGATGAATGACTAATCAAGATGTACTGTGATCCTGATTGTATTACCTTTTTAAAAAGCTGCTATTGTTCCTTCTTGGTGCGCAATCATGAGCCATGCTTTTATACAGAATAGAATCAGCAGCAGTTCAGTTGATTTCGCAGCGATTGCCTTGAGCCACTGTAATTAAAGCCCAGTCTAGCAAAGGGTGGTGGGTGGAAGGTTGCTATTTTCTACAGAAGTAATCTACCCAAGTGGAAACAAACAAAAGCCAGCCAGACACCGGATTAAGGAGCAGGCAGTCTCCCCACTACCATGTCTGTGGCACCTATAGACCGCCAAGCCTGCACAGGGGCATAAGCATAAGCAGCCAGAGGTCACTTTCTCAGACTCAAAACTGGGTCCCCTGCTTAGAATAGAGAGGTATGTACACACAAGGCCAAAGAAACCTCATCACTGGAGTATGGAAGTGGAATATCGAGTTTTAAATATTGTACTACAAAAATATGACAGCAAATATTAAGTGGGGCATACCGGGGTACTGTTCAATTAGAGAGCGCGAATGCCCCGGGGGGGCTCTACTAGACTTTGATACTAGAATTCTCCCAGTACACATTTCAGGATTTCTGAAATTGCGACTCCTTTTCCTATTTACTTTTCTGATGGAGGTCGCTCTCTGACGTGGCGTCCTCGCTATTGGATAGGTCAATTTGCTCTGACTTTCAGGGGGGTGAGGATCTGATGTTGGTATGCCATATCTCTTTAAGTACCTTACACTGGGATCCACTGCCTGTGATCACACATAGGCGTGTTCAGGGGGTGTCTGTACACATTATATTGGCAGCATGGGCCCAAGACCGGACTGGAAACTGAAACCGGCCCTGGCAAACAGCTCGGCCGATCCAGGGTGGGGGAGCTGGGGGGGGAGGGGTGCTAGTGGAAAGCACCATCCAATCTCATCCTGCTGCCACTTTTGTTACAGGGGGCCAATATTGCAGCTGTGCTGCAAAACTGGCCTCCGGTAACAAAAACGGGCCCCGGGGTTCCAAAACCGGCTACAGCCAGTCTGGCCCTGCATGGGCCCAATTCGGGGCAGCACGTCATATCTAGTATGTACTATATGTAGGTGGATGTGCCATCACCACTGTTTTAAACATTTATTCATGACAAGTTTCTAATCACGTATGCCCAGCATACATTTTCTTTTATTAGTAATGCAGGTTACCATATCTAGAGCACTCTGTTAGACAGTGCTCTCCAGTGGTGGTATGATGTCAGTAGGTACCTTATCACCGATGGACGGTGTGGGACTTTGAGTTACTGAGCTCCTCACACTGTGGAGAAGATTAGGCCACATTTACCTGTTTTTCCATTTTTAAGGTCCTGATGAAATACCAACAGATCGCCCCACGACTACACAAAGCATGAAACATGATGACCTGAAGTATAGACCCTAGCCTATTAGCAGGTATATAGGTGACCAACACTTTCTCACTCACAGAGATAGGGACCATTATTTCCCCAGTTTCTCTGCCACTTCTTTTAATCTCAAAATCAACCAGGAAAGATTATATTAAATATATTGCGGCATCTGGTTGACAGTTGATCTTATATTCACACTTGAACCAATCTTCTCACATTTTAGGACACAACATCCTCTGTCCTACTGTGCTGATCCGGCGTATTTATTAAAAGATCTCCGGTAAAGTGCCCTGTTGCGGGACTCGCCAGGCATTGCAGCGCTAGCCTGGTTAGGAGCATAGCCCAATGATGAAGCATGTCACCTTCGGGTGAGTGAGGGCAACTGTTCTTAAAAGCACATGCTTCCTCGGGTACATGCTTTCAGTTAGAGATAATGTCTCTGGGACTAAACTTCCAGAACAGTATACTGTGATTTAATTACAATTTATATGAGGAGAGTCTATACTGGACTGTCATTCTCCTCGCCCCCACTTGTGATAAGCAAAAATTAATGACCAAAGTTTCAACAAGGTAGAAATATGTAGCTAAGTGTAGGTTTACTATACTTAATTCCAGATCTATGTACTTTGAGCATCCATATATATTAAAGCTATATAGATGGGCAGTTAATATTAATAAATGTATACTTACTATACCTATCTATATTTACACCCACACTATTTTAGTTGCCAATATTTGTGCTACAATATTCTTGTAAAACAATATTTTTGTAGTTGATAGTCTGACCTACAACCCATGCATCATCGCACCATGATACTCATGGACTCATTGAAGCAGTTCACAGGGAATACAAATTTTAGTGAGTTGCAGCACACATAAAACCTACAAACCAGGGGAGGTAACTATGTCATTTTTTAATGGGCTTCATATAAAAGTCGCACTCATCATTGCGGCTCTGAAAAACATGCAGTATATGAAGAAGCTGAAAGTAAAGAAATGCTCATCACACCTTATCTGCAATGCACATCACAAATGAACTGCTGTTATAATGGATGGGATTGTACTACTGAATATCGACCTCCAGAATATCGTGGCACAAGTATATCGAGGACAGAATATTGAGGGACAATATATTATAAGATAAGTACATATAGAGAAGTATCGATTTACTATTCCTATATCCACATCTACGTAACATGAAGATCTATGCACCGCATAAGTACATATATGTAGAGTTAGGTATAGAAAATCTAGACTTACTTACGTGTCAATATTTTGTTTCTCAATATTTTGTCCTTGAGGTTGTGTCCCATCGATATTCTGAGGTCGATATCCAGGATGCACACCATGCAAGGTACATCCAATCACCTTATTAGACAGGGCTGAATCACATGTACCATAACAGTCATAGAAGCATGACAGTATGTATGGCAAACCACATCCATACCCACAGCCATCTAGACTGCACGTCTGCTCGCTCTCTATAGCAGGACTTCTATCTGCCTTCCCCTGCTTTCCCCCACTCTTCTTAAGGTTGTGAAATGCAGCTTTCATAACATCAGATGCATCCAGTTACATGAAATGTAAAATAATCTCAAGACTTATGTTCGTAAACTGGGATCCATAACCACAAGGGGGGCAGTGTAGTAATGTCTTCTGCATTGTAAAGCCCAAGTTTCTCATTGCATAGATAGTGAGATGTACTCTGCAGTAAACCAAGTCAATGCCTCCAAAACCTACTGGCCTCAACTTGTAAGTATATGGTGTTAGCAAAGTCCCAAACTCCAGCGAGAAAAGTAATAATTAGAATAAATATTTTTTTATAGGTAAGTATGTGGGATATAGCTTAGAAAAATACGACAACGATAGGGGATGTACAATGTAGAGACGTGTGGAAATACCTTGGGAGCAGAGCTTAGGGTATTAGATACGTATTCTCCTGAGATCCTGAGTGTGCACACTAAGGGGCCGATTCCGATCTCGGTCGGAGGCGCACCTAACACCATTCGGTCGGGAAAAAAGCCATGCGAATGCCTGTTTCCCGACCGATCCGCACATTATTCCGAACGAGCAAGTACGATGCGCACAACAGCATAGATTCCGACCCAGTCGTACTCACCCAATCCAGGTCCTGTTCCCCGACCGAGCCGGATCCGGAATCGTAGAATCGAGCCGCACGGAAGCAAAAATGCAGCCCCGTCCGGCCGGACAAGTACGATGCGCTTCCCGTACGCGCCGAACCCGTCGCTACGCACGGCACGTCAAAGCATCCGGTCAAGGCGCACATAAGCTCCGATTCGCGCCACAAAACGATCCACGGCTACGAGACGAACACGCCAGCGACGAGGACGACGCGAAGCAAAGAGAAAGACGAACGAGACGAACCAACCATGAATCCCTTCATGCCGATCCTACCAATATTCTACCTCTATTACCGGAACAGGCACGGACGCGTACGGCGCAGAAGGTAAGTCAGACACCAACAACAAAAACAAACTACACGTACCCGACACATCACACACAGAGGGATGCAGAAATACTTACACCAGCAACAGCAGCACCATAGGGGCGGGATGGCCCTCACCAATGCCACACATACACATAGGGGCCTGTATGCCTACCACTACTGCCACCCCTACCCATGGGGTGCTGGATGCCTGCCACTACTACCACCTCTACCCATGGGGGGCTGGATGCCTGTCACTACTACCACCCTTACCCAGGGGGTGCCAGATGCCTACCACTACTACCACCCTTACCCAGGGGGTGCCAGATGCCTACCACTACTACCACCCTTACCCAGGGGTGCCAGATGCCTACCACTACTACCACCTCTACCCATGGGGGGCTGGATGCCTGTCACTACTACCACCCTTACCCAGGGGGTGCCAGATGCCTACCACTACTACCACCTCTACCCATGGGGAGCTGGATGCCTGTCACTACTACCATCCTTACCCAGGGGTGCCAGATGCCTACCACTACTACCACCTCTACCCATGGGGGGCTGGATGCCTGTCACTACTACCACCCTTACCCAGGGGGTGCCAGATGCCTACCACTACTACCACCCTTACCCAGGGGTGCCAGATGCCTACCACTACTACCACCTCTACCCATGGGGGGCTGGATGCCTGTCACTACTACCACCCTTACCCAGGGGTGCCAGATGCCTACCACTACTACCACCCTTACCCAGGGGGTGCCAGAGGCCTACCACTACTACCACCTCTACCCGTGGGGGGCTGGATGCCTGTCACTACTACCAACCTTACCCAGGGGTGCCAGATGCTTACCACTACTACCACCTCTACCCATGGGGGCTGGATGCCTGTCACTACTACCACCCTTACCCAGGGGGTGCCAGATGCCTACCACTACTACCACCTCTACCCATGGGGGGCTGGATGCCTGTCACTACTACCACCCTTACCCAGGGGTGCCAGATGCCTACCACTACTACCAGCCTTACCCAGGGGGTGCCAGATGCCTACCACTACTACCACCCTTACCCAGGGGTGCCAGATGCATACCACTACTACCACCCTTACCCAGGGGGTGCCAGATGCCTACCACTACTACCACCTCTACCCATGGGGGGGTGGATGCCTGTCACTACTGCCACTCCTACCCATGGGGGGCTGGATGCCTACCACCAACACCACCCCCACTCATAGGATGGACAATGCATGACACAACCAGCACACCACAACCTAGGGAATGCAAGAAAAAGACATCCCCCCAACACCATGACAAGCGTGTGTAGACTGTGTCAAATGCCTACAACACTGAACATGACTTTGAACATACAATGTGACCCCCTATCACATGTGCCACACATATATGTGTGTGGCCCCCACAATGCAAGCAGGCCATGACCATTGTGGCAATGGGGTCCAAAACCCCATCATCACAGTGAGCAAAATGTAAGTGTGGGGGTCCATAGCTGAAGCACATCTTGAACATTGTGGCAATGGGGTCCAAACCCCCATCATCACAGTGAGCAAAATGTAAGTGTGGGGGCCCATAGCTGAAGCACATTCAGAACATTGTGGCAATGGGGTCTAAACCCCCATCATCACAGTGACCAAAAGGTAAGTGTGGGGTCCATAGCTGAAGCACATTTTGAACATTGTGGCAATGGGGCCTAAACCCCCATCATCACAGTGACCAAAAGGTAAGTGTGGGTTCCATAGCTGAAGCACATTTTGAACATTGTGGCAATGGGGCCTAAACCCCCATCATCACAGTGACCAAAATGCAAGTGTTGACAAAGAAAAAGCTGCAACTGCCAAACTGCATGGATGATTCCTGGTCACAGAACATAAAACACATCAGTGGCAAAGTAGTGCATGTGTCCCATTGCAATATAGATTGGGGGAGGCAAATACTGCAGTGCAAATAAGACATACCTTTGGCCATGTGCAGACAAACAACACCCATGGGGGCTGACACTGTCAACATTCATCAATGACACAATGACAGAAGTGACCATCAGAATGCAGACCCACATATTTGCACCAATGGGCACACAAATGCAGATACCCTGTGGAGACTGTAGATGTGAGGCGAACAGATACCATACCATGGCAGCAATGGGACACACAAACCATGATCATTGTGCTGACCGATGACCTAGGAGTCCCAGGGACAGCAGGGGAAACCCACCAAACAACATACAGCCAATGGCACACCAAAGATATGCCAATGCAGTGGTGCAGATGCACAAACACAAACAGGCAGACCCACACTGCACATCAAACACAACAGGTGGGGGGGGGGTGCCAGTGTCCCCAGGCAACCACACAACACATGAGGAGGCCTGAATACCAATTACACAGATGTGCATACAGTGCCACACAAAGGTAACTCATGGATCCAAATCCCCTATGTGGGCAATCAGGCATTGTCAGATGAGAGGGAGCACAAATCACACATGTCACACAAGCATGTAGGAACAGCAACTGACACAGCAAGACACAGACACACCACAGCACTACCCCCAGGGCCCCCACAATGTGGTGACCCTGTGCTGCATTACAATCCCACTGTGATGACAAAGCAAAATGTCGTTCACACTGTGAACCACAGTCATGTGTCCTGAGCAACAAACTACCATCACACCTACACAAGCACAAATCAGTCAGCACGGCCAGTAAGCCAAGGCCAACATGGAGGCAGGGGTCTAGCCGGGCAACAACTCTCATCTGCACACACTCAACACCACACACCTCGACCTCCAACAATGTGCAGCAGTGAAGCACACATGCACTGGTGACATTGCACATGCACCCATGACAATCCCAGGCTGGTGGGTGGGAACCAAGGTGCAGAAACACATCACACATGGCCACTCAACAAGACTCCTGAATGTCTGACACACTGCACACTACGCTGTACATGGACATGACGGCAATACCACACCAACCAATGGGATCCCAGCCTCAGTCACACACCAATGAAGAAGCCAAGGACACCCACAAAGAACACACATAGACAACTACCAACATTGCAGCCCAGACCCTGAGGAGTGCCAGCAGTCACACACACAATGTGTCACAATCACTGAAAGATAACACAAACTGGAAATCACATGACAGGTGTAAACAACAAGTGCCAAGGGGAATCCTGACTGTGACCCATCTGCGTCTACACACAAACTCAGCCCTGACAGCAAACACACCTATGGGTGACACCCTGATGACCAGTAATGTGCCATGCACCCACATCACAGAGAATCCAGGGAGAAGACTTGGGGGGAACATAGGTCAACTCAGCAAGCATCACAAACAGGTACAACACTAGGGATCCCAGCATGCACAGCAAAACGGAAGTGAACACACAGACATGCTCATATAACACAAACCTTGGGCGAAGGCAATGTCACAGGAGTACACACTGCCATGAGGGGACTCCACTCCTGTGTGAGGAAAGCTGTGCCATATGTTGCCTCAGTAGGGCTCCATCATGTCAGCTGAGCACTTGGTCACACAGTCAACAATTAGCACCAAATGAATGCTCCCGTCACATCAGCCTGGTCATGGGAGTGCCAACGAAATCATCAGCACAGATCCAACACACTTGTATAGCAATGTTGCACTGACAACACAGATGAGTCCTTCCCCATTGATGCCCAAACCTGCATGTCCAGTGGAGATGGCCACACGGTCAGGGAAGTAGACGAATTGAACAATGGCAGGCACAACAGATGTGCAGGGGTGGAAGCCACAGATGTGAAATTGCTAATGTAAGTAGGAAATCCCATTTCCAAATATTGAACACATGACACCCTCAGATGCTGCTAAGGATGACATGGATACACCACAGGATAGGACACATTCCCCCTGGACCACATGTGTTCCTGCACAGTAACACTTCATTATCATGAGACCAAATATCACCATCACTGCAGCAAGGGCATGGTTAGCATCATCAACAACATGTACATCAGAAGCAAAAGCACTAGAGAACAGAAAGGTGCTTTATTCAGCATATGTGGGTCTAACAGTTGATGTCCAGCAAAAAATTAACAAAGGCCAATGGCCAGTCCAACTTGAAAGTCAAAACAGGGTGACAGTGGCAGATGTCACCCTACACATGCCTGCACTGATGAAAGCCAGGGACAATCCCCTCTGAGGGGCATACGGGGGGCAGGCCAGGCACCGCAGGGACAGGATCAGGGCTCACCAGAAGGAGGCAGGGAAGGGGTGGTGGGTGCTGGAGAGCCACTGACAACTGCAGTGGAGGTGTCTGAAATGGTGTGTGCCGGCACAACTGGGGGGCATGACTCTGATGGTGTGGGTGCCGGCAAGACTGCAGGGGACCGTGCAGATGGAGTGGACAGGTTCCCCACTGCAGTGCCCAAGTCAGACAGGGTGGTAGTGGACTCCACTGCAGTGCCTACCTCCAGGGGAGGAGAATGGGGATCAGGTAAGGTGGGCAGGACAGAGGGGGAGGACACCGTCTCCACACCAGTGGCACAGACAAGCGCAGCGGGGGTGTGGGGCCGGAAGAGAAAGTGGCAGGGGGAGAAGGCCTGATCCTTTTGGGGATGGTGTATCTGTGGGTGGGGGAACCTGGGGCAGGGTGTGGTGGGGGCACCTGTGGAGTGGGGGCCTGAGGGATGGAGGAAGGAGACTTGGTGCCTGAGCTGCAGGGCAGCGGCGGGGTCTTGCTCTTCCGGGTCCGGGGGACTTGCGGATGGGGGCGTCAGTCGGTCTGCACCTGGGGGAGGGTGTCCGGTGGCGAGGGCACTCCGCTCCATGTGGGTGGGCTTCCTCTTCCCCCTGAATGCTGTATCAGCTGGATCGGAGGGGAAGAGGCCGAGGTCACTGAGGAAGAGCCGCTGGGTCTTTGGGGTTGCAGGTGAGGCAACGGAGGGGGCTTTGGAGGGAGAGGCAATTGTGGACTGCACAGTGCTCGTGGATGCATGTGTGTGTGACTGGGCCCCATCCCCTGTGAGTGTGGTTTCAGTCCCCTGACTGTGCGTGCGTGTGCGTCTTGTCTGTGGTGTGTGTGTGTGTGTGCTGCTCGTGTCTGTGCTGGTGTGTGCCTGTGCCGGTGTGTGTGTGCTTGGGACAGGTAAGGTGCTGGGGAGTGTGGATGGGGCAGAGACAGGAGGGGTGAGGGACTGTTGGAGGAGGGACACTGCTGCCGTCAGGGAGGAGTCCATGGACCTATTGCCCCTCTGTAGGGCAGACATGCCCGATGAGATGCCCTCCATGAACGACACCAGCTGAGTCAACAGAGTGGTGTGTGCATGGAGGACACTCAGCATCGCTGTCTGCCCTACACATGGAGCTGGCGAAGGAGGTACACAGACTCCTCACTCAGGGCAGCAGGGGACACAGGGGCAGGGGGTGCGGTGCCTGGCCCGAAGGAGACACGCTCCCAAACATGGGAGCCTCCACGGACCTCGGGAATGGGAGCCGATGGGAGGGCGGTGGTGGTGGTGGTGGCGGGGACAGCAACGCTAGCTGGGGTGTGGTGGCTGCTGACACCCGCCTCCATAAGGGAGTCATCCTCCGAGCTGCTGTGGTCCTCAGCTGAGGTGGATGGTACTGAGGACTCCTCGGTGTGGCTTCCCTCGCCCTCCGTGCCACTGGGTCCCTCCGACCACTCCTCTGCTGTTGACCCAGTCTGGCTCTGCGGCTCCTCCTGGTCCGTGGAGCTGTCCCCTCCTGTGGCCGTGGATGTATCTGCAAACAATAGGGAGACAGACAGACATCAGTCACCTGCACCGAACGCACACACCACAGTAAGTACAGCACAATACAGAGCAAGGCCTGGCATCCTTAGTTGAACATTGCTAAAATTGCCCAAACAGAATAGGAGAAGCCAATTGTCAGTCTGATCGTCAACCATGGCACTCACATCACACCTGGCCTTGCACCCATCTGTCTGGCGTCCGTTGGCTGGCAATACCCCAGTGTGGACACATGCACCACCTACACAGTAGTTGGACGGTGCAGAGAACACGGTGAAGCATGTGAACATGCACACATCACAACTCTTGCCACTGAGTCAGTACAGGTGCCCGGATGAAAGTGATGCCGAGAGTCAGATATATGAAATGCATGTGATGCATACCAGCGACAGACACCACGATGCACCCATGTGCTGATAGCCATTGCCACTATGGTGTGCATGTAGCACATGTCACTCCCCTGCAGGATCACTCATAGGAAGTCACATGCCATGGCACAGGCATGCCTGCTAAGTCATACATCACTGTCTCCAGTCACATGGGCAGGGCAGCCACACAACAACAGTCTGCACTGTGTCACAATAGTAGGTCATGGGGAATGCAAGTCCTGGAGCTGAACAAGTGCACATGTACATCCCCCACACACCACATCATCTGAACCCTTATCTGTCCAGGTCATACTGATTGGACATATGGGTGACCTGTAACACAAGCCTCTGAACCTGAGCACCTCACAATCTGCTGTGAATGGGAAACAGCTGCATGGACCTCACATTCGCATACCCCAGTCTGCACGGTCAGGTGTTCAAACACCTATGTCTCACACAAGTATCGTCTCCTATGGTCACATCTCCGGTGGCATGCTGAGCCCCAACCGATAAACACCCCAGCAGTCCTGACATCGAAGCCACAGCACACTGACACAGAGGCTGACACCTGAGGGGACATATCACTGAGCACAACGTGTCAGCTGATACACAGGAGTGGGAGTACAGAGTGCATTGCATGGCCTGGAGTAGGCATGACTGTCCTGCCCCACATGAATGAGGGATGAACCCTGGACAGTAGGCAGCTGGCTAAGTATGTGTGACACACGTAATATACACACTCCTGGGGCCCAAACATTGTTCCCACCCGCAGCTTGGGTGTGTGCCAGTTACCCCAGGCACATGTGGTGGATCAGCTCAGCAATTGGGCCACAGATCAAAGTAACACGCAGATTACATGTCAGAACACAGGCATTGTGTAAGCAATGGACCCACCCATGATGCCCACCACAGTTAGGGGAACAGATGCTGTCCCCCACCTTGAGTCAAGCAAACTGCAAGGACACAGTACCCAAGTGACACAATTCCCTGACTGCAAGGGCCACACCTGGGTATCAGATGAGGAGTGGCAGTGCACAATCGAGGGACATGGGTCCTGGACCACATGACTGATGTGCTGTGGAAGTTTAACCAGGCCAGAGGAGGGCACATAGCATGGCAGACAGAGTACACAATGCAGTCATGGACTCACCCCCTCCGTGCTGCTCCCTGGCCTTCAGCTGCCCATCCAGATCAGGGAAGACCACCGCCAGGATCCTGAGCATGTGGGGGGTCAGGGTCCGGTGTCCGCCCCTCCTGCGAGGAGGCGACAGCTTCAGCTGGACCCGTGCGATCCTCCGGGTCCAGCCCCGAAGGTCCTGCCACCTCTTCTGGCAGATGCGGATCCGGCGCTTGTAGTCCCCCACGGATCTCACTGCCCGGACGATGGTCAGCCATATCTTCTGCTTCTGGTGGGCATCAACCTGTGAGGATGACAAAGTGAGAATGCTATTACTACACATGCAACATATCCGTGCATTACACAGTTGTGTATACATGTCTCAATCACAGGGGCACATGAAGTACACAGTCAGTGCAACGATGGCCATGGACAGTATGCCAGCAGTAACTACATGGTATCATTGCCTGGGAAGTAAAACCTTGTTTAAATGCACTGTCACTGCACTATACCTGTCCAGTGCATGTAACTACACACTATGGGGGGTGACAACTACTCAGTGAGCCTGCTAGCCAGTGGTGTGCAGACTGTTAGCCTTGCTAGTCAGACAACATGCACATTTAGGAAGGCAGTGGACAGAACACTCACCTGCTCCCCTGCTTTCCCATACAGTTTGCTGTACTGTGGAAGGAGGCTGTACAGCAGGGCCTGGTTCTCCTCAGTGCTGAAGGCTGGGGCTCTCTCCACAGTACGTGCCATTGCAGGGTCCAGAGGGTGCAGATACAGCAGCAGTGGTGGTGGCAGATGTCGTCCTGGAGCATGTAGTGCAGGCAAGTGAGCTCTCAGGGGAACAGCCAGCATTATGTGTGTGCTGCAGAGGCAGTTACTGTCCCATGTGTCCAAAGTGATAGGTCCAAGTCGTTAGCATCTTCTGAATCTGGCCAATCCATGGAATTGCACCATTTACACACGCCCACAGCATCCTTCAAAAGTTCAACTTCATGACACCCATGAATTTGCAACATTGTTGTGGGTGACCAACTGAATTTCCAGCATCAGACTCGTTCAAAATTTGAAAACGCGTCCGTTGCCAGGCCAGGCCATAGCCAATGGGTGCACACCGATCGGTCCATTGCTGTTCAACGCGTACCCGGGATACAACGCGTACCCGCACACATTGAATGCAATGGGCCGGCCGGGCACATCGATCGGTCCATTGCTGTTCAACGCGTACCCGGGATACAACGCGTACCCGCAAACATTGAATGCAATGGGCCGGCCGGGCACACCGATCGGTCCATTGCTGTTCAACGCGTACCCGGGATACAACGCGTACCCGCACACATTGAATGCAATGGGCCGGCCGGGAACACCGATCGGTCCATTGCTGTTCAACGCGTACCCGGGATACAACGCGTACCCACACACATTGAATGCAATGGGCCGGCCGGGCACACCAATCGGTCCATTGCTGTTCAACGCGTACCCGGGATACAACGTGTACCCGCACACATTGAATGCAATGGCCAATGTGTGCGCACCGATCGGTCCATTGCTGTCCAACGCGTATTGCGAATACAACGCGTACCAGCACACATTGAATGCAATGGCCAATGTGTGCGCACCGATCAGTCCATTGCTGTCCAACGCGTCCCTGTACATGTCACTGGCATATGTCACCATGCCTGTCACAGGTGAACATATGCCAGCCACATATACTTCCCAGGGAGTGAGGGGCACACCTACAACACCACAGCCTGTCCAAACTGTATCCTAAGGCATGTAAGGCTGCATTACCTATTCCGTGTATGGGGGTGAACATGTTGTTCTGTGGGTGTCACTTGGGGCAGCCACCCCCAGGCTGAGCACGTGTTCATGGGGACAGTATCCTTGGTGTTTCGTGTACATGACCACTGTGATGTGCAACTGTTCATATCTGAGCATGTGGCATGGTCACATTTCACGGTGGTGTATGTGTATGTCATGTCACATGCCCCCTGAGTCCCATGTGGGACGGTATGTTTAACCCAGGCTGACCCATTGGCACAATAGTGATGGTCCTCCGCAGTCTGTGTGCATGTTGTGTTTACAATGTCTCTGATTTCATGTGCACAATGGGAGACAGTCTCCACATCCACGTTGTTTGTGCATGGACTTTGATGTTGTGCGTGTGTGTGTCACAGACGTCCATGTCTGTCCTGCCGAGGCAACAGGGACCACTACCTGTGGGGGTCATGGTTGTTTTGCTGTGGTGTATACATGATACGCCATGTCATGCCAGTGTCCATGTGGCAATACAGGGTCCCTGGGAATCTACCTGTCGTTGGGCTGTGATGCCTGGGGCACATCTGTCCTCACATGTCACTGTGGGGTGTGTTTGTAACGTGGCAGCAGGAGATGGGAAATGTGACACGTCCTCATGATACCCAATGGCACAACCTGGGACTTATTGATGCCACTTGTTGAACTGTGATGTTGGATGTTGGCCATGTATGTGCCATACATGTCCTTACGGAACTGCACACATCATGTACTTGTGCCTCATGATGATGTATCATGTGATATTGAGTGTGTTCAATGCCACATATGTGGGGTGACTGACAATCTTTCTTTCTTCACCTATGCACTGCAGGGCACCAGCTGTCCATAGAACATTCCCTGACCTGGCAACGATGGTGGAACGTGACAGTATCCGAAGGTACCGCTTCACCAGGCAGCTGATTGATGATTTGGCAGTGCACTTGGCACCACACCTGCAACCTGGCCGGCCGTACCCTACAGCGCTGACCCCCAAGGTGAAGGTGATGGCAGCCCTACACTTCTTTGCCACCGGTACCTTTCAACACACTCTGGCGACTGCTGGTGGGATGTCACAGACCATGTTCAGCCGTGTGCTCCGCGATGTATTGGAGGCTATGTTGATATACCTGAACCAGTACATCTATTTCCCTAGACTCCAGCAACTGACTGGCGTGAAGAGTGACTTCTATGCCCTGGGGAGGATGCCGCATGTCATTGGCTCCATTGATGGGACACATGTGGCTTTGGTACCACCACAGGCCCAGGAGCAGGCATACAGGAACCGCAAGCACTACCACTCGGTCAATGCACTGGTGGTCTGTCTTGCAGATATGACCATCTCACACGTGTGTGCCCGTTTCCCCGGTTCTGCACACAATGCCTACGTGATGAGGAGTAGTCGCATCCCGAGGATGATGTCACAGATGCGGAACCAGCATGCCTGGCTTGTTGGTGTGTACTGACTTTGTACCATTGTGTGTGTTCTGCAATGTAGTGTTCCACCCTCTTTTACAACTCAGCTAATGTGCAATTGTCTGTATGTAGGTGACTCCGGTTATCCCAACATGCCGTGGTTGCTGACGCCCCTCAGGAACCCTGTGACACCAGCCCAGATGCGCTACAATGAGGCACATGGTCGGACGAGGAGAGTTATTGAGCGGACATTTGGTCTCCTGAAGAGCCGCTTCCGCTGCCTGGACAAGACAGGAGGGTCCCTCCCATATGCCCCGGCAAAGGTGTGCAAGATTGTCATCGTCTGCTGCATGCTACACAACCTGGCAGTGCGGAAGGAGTTGCCTCTCATCCTGGATGACGATGACCAACGTCCGCCACCTGTGGAGGATCCTGGGCTGGACCACGATGCCAGTGATGATGATGATGATGATGGTGATGTCCGCACACAGCTCATCACCAACTTCTTCAGCTGAATGTAAGTATCCAGAGATGTCATGTAACTGATGTGAGTTTGCATGATATGTGTTGGTGGTGCTCTGGTGCTGTTTCAGTGTGTGCATGTGCTACATGACTGTATGCGTGTAGCGATGTGTCTTTACAGGTAGTCTGTACTCCCCAACAGTGTTGACATGCTAACTTGGTTCTGGGTGGGTATCTTGTGACATGTATTGGGCATGAGTATTGCAGTTCTGTCCTGTTCTTCAGTGCTTTTGACTGTGTGTCATTTCTGTCCTTCACAGGGTACTATCAGAGTCGTTTGGTCAACTGTGATCCCCGACACCGTGATTTGACTTCCAGGGTGGTAGCTGTCATGTCCCTACAGGTGATGTGCACCACACCCATGGACTTCCTTCCTTCTACACTTGTTGACTGTGTGCCCGCTGCCAGGTGGGATTACCTTGCTTCTGTGGTGGTTACAACATGTTGCAAATGTGTAATAAACCTGTGCTTCACTTTGTGATGTGCGTTGTCTGTGGTCACACATCTGACTGACATTTGCTTACTGCACCAGTGGGCTAGTTAACACAGACTGTGAATAGGTGTTGGGTCTGTGCAATGCAACGTATTTCCTGGCAACATCAGTGTAGGCGATGAGTCAGATGGCCATGGTGTGTATGTGTTGTGTAGCCCTGGTGGTGTGCCTCCCTCATATGAGTGACGTCACCATGACTCACATGCCGGTGTTGTACTTGCTGTAGCAGTTAGCATGCACAGTGTCATTTCCCAGATCATCATCGCCACTTCAGAGACAACGTAGGAATCACAACAGAGGCAAGTATGGTGTATTAGTGAGTTTATTGACATACATGTGTGAGTATAGTGCACAGGATGGTGGGTGCTGTACATTGTGATTGTAATCCAAAGTTCCTAGATGATTTGGAAGTCCTGGTAGCAGAAATGTCCAGAGTAAAGTCCACAGTCATCTGAGACATTGGTCCAACTTGAGCTCCCCATGTCATGTGGGAGAGTTGTGTTTCAGTCAACAGGGTGAACAGTTTGCGCACAAAGGTGATTATCCAGAACAGGTTTTGGCTTCCTGGGGGTTGCACATGGCCATCGGCCTCTCACTTGCCCCTCCTCGGACGGCCCCTCTTCTTTGGGGGGGACCCTCAAGTGCAGGCTGCTGCGGTGCAGGGGACTCTCCGCCAGAGTCATCCTCCCTCCCTGTGGCAGTTGCAGTTCTTTCAGCACCAGATGTTGTGGGCACACAGGGAGGTGTTGACTGGTTGCTGCTCATCTGGCGGAGGCATTGTAATATGTCCCTATGCACCGCCGTCATCTCTTGCAGTGTGTCCCACTTGGACTCCACGCGGGACATGTGTGAGTCCAAGCGGGCATGATGGGCAGCCTGCTGCTGTTTAATGTCCCTGAGGAGCCCCACTACCTGGCTGAGCTCTCCGGTGCTGGACTGGTACGCATCGGCTATGCGTGCCAGTTGTGGCTCATCATGCAGTCCAGACCCCTCTGCGATCAGTGACCTGTGTCTCCCACCCCTCCCACCACCCCTGGCGACACGTGTAGTACCTGAGGTGGCACGCACAGGTGACCCTGGGCCCCCTTGGGGGTTGTTGGTGGTGTTGGTGTCCATGGCCCCACGTTGGTCCAGGGTCCCTGTGCTGGTGGTGGTGGTGCTCCTTGGTCTTTCCATGTCGGCAGGGGTGGTATGTGTGTTGACAGTCGTTGGAGGGGTGGGTGCAGGGGGTGCAGCTGGTGGTCCTGCTGGTGCTGCATGATGACTTGCTCCGGAGGTGCCAGGTTGGTCTTCTTCATCCGAGGAGGGCAGAGGCTGTTCCACACCAGTGAGCTCCGTATCCTCTTGAGCCTTGGGACGGGGACTCCTCAGCGTCTGCTGCTGTGTCCCCATCATCACCTGTTTTTGGGAGACACACACAATGTATGTTATGTTTCTACAGGCATCAATGGTTGACAGTTGTGACTGTGCCTCTGGATGCGGGCCTGTACATTGCATTGTCCTAAGTTGTCACAGTCAGGGGTTGATATTGGTGTAGCACATTGTCCTGCATTATTTGGGCATTTCCATGTGAATGTTGGTGTGTGTACATGGTCTGCATTGGTTGTATTTGGTTGACATCCGGCCCTCCTTCCCACCCAGCCAGATATCCCACCATGGAACATGCTTCCATTGCAGGGAGTGCAATTTGTCTTTCAGGATGTCAGTCAGTGGTGTCCTGCTGTTGGTTGGTGCACAGTTGCCAGCAGGGCCTTGTGCTCCCCACAGCAGTAGCCAGTGTCATCCATCTTGTCAGTTGTTTTCCACTCCTTGTGATGTGTGCATGGTTCAGGGTGGTGTTGATGGGCCAATTGTGAGGCTGACCAATATCTGTGACTACCACTCCCATCATGCTATTGCCTCCACCCCCTTCCCAGCATGCCCATACTTCCTTCCTTTTGAGTGTACTTCACTGTGTGTGGGTGTGACAGCAATGGCAAGATGGCTGACAGTGGTGTCCTGCTGTTGGTTGTTGGCCAGTTCCCAGCATGGCCTTGTGCTCCCCACAACAGATCAGCAGTGTCAGACATCTTTGATGGGGCTTTCCACTCTCTGTGAGGTGTGCATGCTTCAGTGTGAGCTTGCTGGGCCATGTGTGGGGGGGATGTTGAGCTGTGACTACCACTCCCATCATGCTATTGCCTCCACCCCCCTTCCCAGCATGCCCATACTTCCTTCCTTTTGAGTGTACTTCACTGTGTGTGGGTGTGACAGCAATGGCAAGATGGCTGACAGTGGTGTCCTGCTGTTGGTTGTTGGCCAGTTCCCAGCATGGCCTTGTGCTCCCCACAACAGATCCGCAGTGTCAGACATCTTTGATGGGGCTTTCCACTCTCTGTGAGGTGTGCATGCTTCAGTGTGAGCTTGCTGGGCCATGTGTGGGGGGGGATGTTGAGCTGTGACTACCACTCCCATCATGCTATTGCCTTCACCCCCCTTCCCATCATGCCCATACTTCCTTCCTTTTGAGTGTACTTCACTGTGTGTGGGTGTGACAGCAATGGCAAGATGGCTGACAGTGGTGTCCTGCTGTTGGTTGTTGGCCAGTTCCCAGCATGGCCTTGTGTTCCCCACAACAGATCAGCAGTGTCAGACATCTTTGATGGGGCTTTCCACTCTCTGTGAGGTGTGCATGCTTCATTGTGAGCTTGCTGGGCCATGTGTGGGGGGGTGTGTTGAGCTGTGACTACCACTCCCATCATGCTATTGCCTCCACCCCCTTCCCAGCATGCCCATACTTCCTTCCTTTTGAATGTACTTCACTGTGTGTGGGTGTGACAGCAATGGCAAGATGGCTGACAGTGGTGTCCTGCTGTTGGTTGTTGGCCAGTTCCCAGCATGGCCTTGTGCTCCCCACAACAGAGCACCAGTGTCCGACATCTTTGAAGTGGCTTTTGACTCCCTGTGAGGTGTGCATGCTTGGGTGTGTTTTTGCTGGGCCATGTGGGTGGGGGATGTTGGGCTGTGACTACCGCTCCCATCATGCTTTTGCCTCCACCCCCCTTCCCAGCATGCCCATGCTTCCTTCCTTTTGACTCAGCTTCCCTGTGGGGTTGTGTGCCTGTGCTGACAAGATGGCTGACAGTGTTATCCTGGGGTTTGTTTTGCTACAAGTCCCATGTGTGTCCCTGTGCTTCACACTGCATGACCCAGGGTTGTGGTTCTTTGTGGGATATTTGATTGGTGTGTGAGGCAATGCTTTCTCCCAGGTGAGTTGTGTGTAGTTTGTGTTAGGGGGTGTGTGGGTGGAGCTGCTGGTGACTATGGTCAGTGCTGTGAGTCCTCCTTCCCACCCAGCCAGATATCCCACCATGGAACGTGCTTCCATTGCAGGGAGTGCAAGTTGTCTTTCAGGATGTCAGTCAGTGGTGTCCTGCTGTTGGTTGGTGCACAGTTGCCAGCAGGGCCTTGTGCTCCCCACAGCAGTAGCCAGTGTCAGCCATCTTGTCAGTTGTTTTGCACTGCCTGTGATGTGTGCATGGTTCATGGTGGTGTTGATGTGCGCATTGTGAGGGTGGGCAATTTCTGTGACTACGACTCCCATGATGCTATTGGCTACACTGACTTGCCCAGCATACACAGTATTCCTTCCTTTCAGTGAGCTTCCCTGTGAGGTGGTGTTGTGGTGGTGGCTACATGTCTGACTGTGTTTGTTGGTTATATTTGTGCCACTGCCTAGCTCTATTTGTTGTTAGGTTTGTACATGTCATGACACAGTTACATTTCACTATGAGCTGGCATGTATTGTGTTTATCTGGCTGACATACACATTTTGGGATGATCTGTTTTGGTTGGTGTGTATTTGCTAAGGGTGCATGGTTTGACTCTCCCCTTGACAGTGATGTGTGTGTATTGTGGCACAATATTGTGTACATTTGTTGTGTACTCACCAGGCTCTGGGATGTTTTCGAGTCCATAGACGCTCACTGGTGGTAGGATGGCCCGCACCTTCTCCTCCCAGGGCCTGAGGTATACTGTTTTGGCAGGAGGGCCACTGCTGGTGTGTTGGCTCAAGATGTAGTCCTTCTTCAACAGCTCCTTGACCCTCCTGCGCACGTCATACCACCTGTTCTGGATGTCTACCTTTGTGCGCAGACATGGTGATTGTGCGTTCACCCTGTCGACGATCCTCTCCCACATCTTGGTTTTCTGTGCCATGGGTGTCTGTTGGACCAATGTGCCAAACAGCTGTGGCTCTACCCTGAGGATCTCATCTACCAGGACTTCCAATTCACTATCTAGGAACTTGTGATTCTTCTTTGGGGGCATGGTGTTGGGTGGTGCTGGTGTGTGATGTGTGTGTTGGTGTGCAAGTGAGGGTGTGTGAGTGTGTGTTTTGCTGGGTGTATGTGAGGGTGCTATTTGTTGTGGTGCTGCTGGTGTGTGGCTTGTGTGATGGATGAGCTGTGAGTGTGTGTGTGGTTGCTGTCTGTTGGTGTTGAGTGCTGGCAGGTAATTTGAATTTGCAAGGGATCATGGTAGGGATTTGTGTCTTTTATATGGGTGGAGTTGTGGGTGTGTCTTTGTTCCCTGTTTCCCCCCCCCCCAGTATTTATTAGCTTTGTGATAGCTTGTTTGGCCTTTTTTTGTGTTTATTTTCCTTGGTTCTTTTTGTGCATGTAGGAGACGTTCTTGTGACCGAGTCGGACCCTCCAGTTGTCTCGTGCGAGCCTCTCAGATTCGTTCACGCTGTGTTTGTGCTGTTTTCTGTGCTGCGTACGCGTCGGTCGCGGGGTTTTGGGTTGCTTCGGCTCGCAGTTTTGAATGCGTGTCAGTCGTGCGGCTTGGGCTCCGTGCGACTCGGTCGTGTTTTCCACGCGTTGCATCGTACTTGGCGGGTCGGAGTTCGCGGGTACGTTTCGTTCGGGATTCTTCCTGGTGCGTGTCGGTCGGTTCGATTTGCGTGCTTTTCCGGCCGGATGGCTGTTTTCCGCGCGGCTTGGTCGTTCGGCTTGTGTTCCGTACGAGTCGGTCGGATTTTGCACGCTTTTCATCGTACTTTGCAGGTCGGGCTGCACCGGTACGTGTCGGTCGGTATTTATTCCGGCTCCGAGTCGGTCGGTACGTTTTCCAACCCGAATCGGAATCGGCCCCTTAATGTGAGCAGAAAACAAAAGTAAAAGTAAAGAGAGAAGAAAGAGTAGAAAAGGAAAGTGTGGAGAAGAGGGACCTGAGTCAGCAGAGATTGCAGTGAGGGCCGGTCTGCTAGGTGTGTGTTGGGGATTTCTTTCTGTCTCAGAGGGTTGTGGGTTTGTGTGAGCAGGTGAAGGGATGAGATGCGGCGGGTCCACCGTTTGTAGGTACAAGTCAAGTGCATTCCATAGGCCACAATTGTGTGATGAGTTATGTAGTTTCTCGTACATTACGTTGCCCGCGCTTCTCGTGGCGCACGGGTTGTTCCACCATTTCTTGAAGGGAATTTCCACTCTAGTAGGATGGTTTTGGATCCCAGGTCGTTAAAATACATTTATTACTATAAATAGCAAGCATATCTGTCACAGGCTTTCTGCCTAGAGAGGAGGTAAAATTAAAGAGTTTCAATAAAATGCTGCCCTGTTTGATGTAACAGCTGCAACCACCTGCTGGAATTATCAACAGTAAAATCCAAAGTAGGAGACAGACAAAACCCTCTCTAAAATACAGTTGAGAATGTTTTTTGTTTCATAATTCCTTAGCCGCATAGTGAGGATAAATATTTTTACTCAATTATATTTATCAAGGTTTCGCGTCATCCTTGCGCCACGCTAGGGGACGCAAGGGCGACACGAAACCTAAATGAGATTACCAAGCCACACAAAGCCACCTTGTGCGGCCATGCATAGCTTGATAAAATTTAGAGTAACACAAGGCTCACAAATCACTGCCTTGTGCTACTCTGCAGCAGGGAGGCGTGCCATGGGTGGAGCGTGGGTGTTCCTACGCATCCATCCATGCATTCTGACCCATTCTCAGATTTACCAACACTGGTAGACCTGGGAATGCATCAGAATTGTACGCCTCCCCCACAATAGGTGCAACGAGTAGAAATACCTTTATTTCTCCTAATGTTTTCCTCTTCCTAAGTGTGCTGCATTGTGCAGCACACATTGAAAGAGGGGAATGCCTCTGAGGATTGTTTTTGTGCAGGAAGGTGTTCCTTCCTGCACAAAAAAATTCTGCCTACAACACGGGCACCCTTGCATCATGGTGCCAACATTGGCGCTAGGCACCATTTTGTGCGCCAGCTCAAGCAGAGAACAGGGATGCACTGTATAATGTTAAGTATGACACATTCTTTCCTCTCCTTTTCACGCAGTGCAGCAAGGTGGCTCACTGCATTGCGTTGCGTGAAATATTTATAAATATAAACCCTAGTGTCTAAGTCATGGCTGCCCATAAAACGCACAAAAGCATCAATAAGGTTTTTAAATGGCTTGCTCTCCGTCTCATTAAAATGGTGTCATCTGCATAAAGAAGCACTGGATTAAACTACCTTTTTAATTAATATAGGACTGTCTGGCATGTCATTCTTCAGAAAGACCTCCAAGATATTTGTTTACAAGGTGCACAAGAAGCAAAGATGCAACCTTGTCCGACACCTCTTCCCAAGCCAAAATACTCGGAGAATTATCCTACCCCGCCACTGGGCCTAATCTTATCCTGGCTGTGAGATTGTAGCTCAGTTGTTGTAAAAAAAAAATGACTATTGAATGATCTACACCCGTACCTTCCAGAATAAACCAACGTTTGGTACAATTTGCACAGTTGAGGTCCTTAAAAACCACCAAGGACTAGTGTCTATTTGCTGATAAGCAGATGTAAGTTTAAGCATTGCTCGGGTGTTCTCAAGTTACCTCTGAAACTGCACTGAGTTTTGCTTTCACTAAAAGCATCTTCTGTTCGGAAAAATTTTAGATTATTTTTAACAGCATTCTTCCAGCAACCTTACCATAGAATCAATTAAAAGAATAAGGCAACAACTTTTAAGATCCCCTTTATCACCCTTATAAAAATAGACACTATAATCAACTGTGACTAAGGGGGGAAACAGGAATAGTAAAGTCTACTGCAGTGTTAAAAACATTAGTGAGAATGGGGATCCACAGATCAAAATTATGCTTTAAAAGTTGCATGGGGACAATATCTGGGCATGATGCTTTACTAGATGAACTGCTTTTTAAGACTTCCAACACCTCAGGCAAATCAATTAAATTTATCTCCAACACACTCAAAATAGAAAAAGAGATTGAGGATTTAGAAGAACAAATTACATATTCGAATAACAAATGACTATGTGTTAGCTGAAATAAATGAATGCATCAAAGACTGTTAATCATACTTCCTGGAACGTACACTATGAAGACTTTCCAGGAAGTGGCTAGGTCTTTGTTGACACTTTTACTATTCAAGTCCTCCCATGCTTTTTTTCCTCAAAGGCATTTTCCAATTTCTAAATGCATCTTTATAATTAGCCCTGCATAAAACAATTTCAGCCATATTGCAAGGGCTCTGCTTCAAAGGCATATTGGAATCTTTGGCTTGCAACACTGCATGTAGTATCAGGCTGCTGCATGGGTCACACATACGTTTTTTTGACGATCTCGTTTGAAAGCCTTCTCTGAAATTCCTGAACTGGCATGTCTTCAGAAGCTGAAGAGGAAGGAGGGCTGGACAGAGTATGGGTGCTGTCTGGACAGAAGCTCACATCACAGAGAGACAAACTATCTTCAAGACCTGAATAAAAAACAAGAGAGACTACATGTTACATTTAGCCACAAGACTCTACGGAGCATATCCAAAGCTCGTCGGCCACCTTAGAGTATACGTTTCTTGTGGTTCGTAAAATCCTTGCTGGGCAATTGTGATGCTTAGTTGCTGCAGGCTTGTGACCTGTTATCCTGGAAAATGGTTGAAAGACATAACTGCTATCAGAGAAGTACTGTCTTGCCACACTTGCAAAGGATTGAACATGCACTTTTGTTATTTTCACCAGGGGCCATCTGTTAGGATTACAATCTCCTTTTTGCACTTTGTTTTTTCACCAAGTGTCATTTGTTATGTTTACTACCTCTATAATACTTGTTTATTCACTAGGAGTTAGGATTATGAACTCTACCATATACTATAATATTTCTACTAGGAGTTATCAATTTGGATTAAGAACTCAATTATACCTGCAAATTTCTCATAAGAGAAGTCGTTGAAAGCATGTTGGCATAGGATTACAGTTGTGAGACCAGTATGACGTGAAGATATTGATAATAGCAAGTACATGATTATCAGCATATTACAAGTCAGTGTATTGTTCACAGTTATGATTTCAATGTTAATTACGTTATCACCCAGAAGAAATATCATGTTTCATTTTAGAATAAAGAGTGGGAAATACAGAGAGTGTCAACAGGAATATAAAATATAATTTCAAAAGTTGACTTCAATTTTAAACCTATAATCAAGCTAAACCTCTTCTCCTGTTTTCAGATATCAGAGCTCATGCAGTGCAGATTAAGTTCAGCTGTTCAAGCAGGCAGTGTGATGATATCCAGTGTCTTTGTTTCTCTCTCTTGTCCTCTTCCCTGTGTCCCCGGGTTTACTGCTAACAAGCACAACAGTAGTGTAAGGTGGATTTGGATTGCAAGGCATTGCATCTTGACAGTTTGATCCTGGGCCTGACATCTCTGTGAACCCTAAGAACACTGAGAAGAGTTTAGCAAAACAAGTTAAAGGCCCCCAGGACAGAGCTCTCACTAGCAGAATCCGGTAAACACTTAAGGAAGTTCAGAAAAGATGCTTAATTATCATAGTTAGCTTTAAGTGATTGCAATAATGTAATTACCAACCTGTTTTTGCACATGTAACTTCTGATCGCCTAATAATGATGGTTATGATGAAAAATCACTTGGAGGGTCTTAAACTAGGCTCACTTGTCACTTTGCCCGTGGAGAATACACGTCCCACAATGCCTATGCATGGTAGCATTCCTAAAATAAGAAAATATCAGACTTAATATGAATTGTAAAATTTGCACTGCTCTTTGCTCGATTATTTTAAAACAAAGCACTTTTTCTTGCACATAGGTTACTTTGTTATTGTCTGCACTTGTCACTTTAAATTGTCCCAGGATACCCACTTAGTGGACTGATGCAAAACTATGTAAGTGAGTGAAAACACACCTGTTGGCCGTGACCAAGACCGTGAAGTTGAAACGCGTCGGCAGCTTTTGAACCGTTGTCTTTATGGTTTAAACAAATGTATTTTAAGAACATTCCTTCGAGTGCCGCAACTTTTTGCATAGAAATAATTGAAAGGGGGAGGTCTCCTATGCGAGCATCAGCAATCTGCAGCACCACACACTGAAATGGACCAGATTGTTGAAAAAAAAATATCGTGGAAAAATGGCAGCCCCCAGTTTGAATTTTAAGTGGAAAGATGCCGAATCGCCAACACAACTAGGCAAAGGAGGACGCCAGGGATGAGCACCAAGCAGCCGTCATCGAAGGATTCTGCCTGAACGGGAATCTGCACAAATGAGAAAAAATTGTAATGTTGTGGTTGCTTGCATGTATGTGACAAGTGCACAAGTGCATGAGATCACAAACCCTGGCGACCCGCGTTGGCTAAAGCAACTAAAATGTATAAAAATGCTCATAGAAAGTATTACACTATCCGATTTGGGGTGAACGGCTGTAGAACTCTTTAATTCGAAACAATATGGAATGCTTTAAAGGAACGGCAGTTTGTAATTCATTGCAGTTCGAGCTTGAGCAGGTTACAGGAGCTCCAACGAGTATGGAGGCAAGAGCGGCTAAACGCTCAAAGGAAGCAATACCATTGTTCTAAGGGCCAATGTAATTGACACACAAGGAAGACCAGATAAGGAGAAAGAAAAGGAGAAAGATAAAATGAATCTTAGACAAATGTTTGTATTGCTGGAACGACTGTCTAAAAATGAAATCAACAAGAGCTGAGAGGTGATTACTTTGGAATAATATATCAAAATAGATAGAATCCCTCGATGATTGAGAATATTCACAATACCAAATCATCTGGATACAAGTCATGAAATGCTACAAGAATGGGAATAAAATAACATGAATGCTCAGAAACATGATTAGGATTCTATGACAACTGAGGGGCATATTTACAAGCCCCTTGCGCCACTTTTGCGCCGCCATTGCGTCACGCATGTGACGCAGCGGCGACGCAAACCATGCGCCGCGTTGCGCTATATTTACAACGTGACGCATCTAGGGAGATGCGTCACGTAGTATACCCCTGCGCCACATGAAACCTGCGTCAGGTTTCATGTGGGCGTACCGCGCAGGGGGGCGTTCGGCGCAGGAACGCCTCGGAAAAGTGACGTAGTGAAATCTACAAGATTTCACGCAGTCACTTTTCCGGCGCTGATGCGTCAAATCCTTACGCCTGCTTCAAGCAGGCGTAAGGATTGACGCACCATGTTAGGGATAGGGAAGGTTGGAACAGTGCTGGAGTTGCGTCGCGCTTGCGACACAGCTTCAGCACTGCGCCAACCTTCCGCCCGGCTAGATGCGTCACGCATCTGCTTATCCTTGCGCCACGATGCGCCGCATTGTAAATGCGATACCAAAGGGGATGATGGACGGAGCGTTAGAGCAAATCAAACACTCACCCCCAGTCAACTGATCTGGGTTTAATCCATCATCATTCTTTAGCTCACTCCACCACCCCAGTTCAGACATGGCCATATGCAAATCAGTCTGACCCTGTGCCTCATGGGAACAGTCCAGCCCGAACTGCCAAGCCATGTCTTCCCTGGACCGGAAACAATCATCCTGGGACCGGTTTCGGGTTCAAAACCCTCATCAGCCAGGCTATCTTGAATCCAGTGGCAAAGTGAGCAAGGGACCCACGTCTGGGCATACCCTGCCAACTTAGGGCGAACAAAGCGATACCAAAGGGGGGTGAATGTTTGCCAATGTGCAGCATTCCGTCCATCATCTTGTGTGTTTTGCATTTCGCCCTATGTGGGAAGGGTATGCCCAGACGCGGGTCCCGTGCTCACTACGCCACTGGAGTCAAGCTATCCTGGCTGATGAAGGCTGATAGCCTGAAACCGGTCCTAGGATGCTTGATTCCGGTCCAGGGAAGTCATGGCTTGGCAGTTCGGTCTGGACTGTTCCCATGAGGCACAGGGTCAAGACTGACTTGCAAATGGCTATGTCTGAACTGGGGTGGCGTGGTGAAGCAAAATAACGATGGATTAAACCCAGATCTGTGACTGGGGGTGAATGTTTGCCAATGTGCAGCATTCCGTCCATCATCTTGTGTGTTTTGCATTTCGCCCTATGTGGGAAGGGTATGCCCAGACGTGGGTCCCGTGCTCACTACGCCACTGGAGTCAAGCTATCCTGGCTGATGAAGGTTGATAGCCTGAAACCGGTCCTAGGATGCTTGTTTCCGGTCCAGGGAAGACATGGTTTGGCAGTTCGGTCTGGACTGTTCCCATGAGGCACAGGGTCAAGACTGATTTGCATATGGCTATGTCTGAACTGGGGTGGCGTGGTGAAGCAAAATAACGATGGATTAAACCCAGATCTGTGACTGGGAGTGAATGTTTGCCAATGTTTAGCATTCCGTCCATCATCTTGTGTGTTTTGCATTTCGCCCTATGTGGGAAGGGTATGCCCAGACGTGGGTCCCGTGCTCACTACGCCACTGGAGTCAAGCTATCCTGGCTGATGAAGGCTGATAGCCTGAAACCGGTCCTAGGATGCTTGATTCCGGTCCAGGGAAGACATGGCTTGGCAGTTCGGTCTGGACTGTTCCCATGAGGCACAGGGTCAAGACTGATTTGCATATGGCTATGTCTGAACTGGGGTGGAGTGGTGAAGCAAAATAACGATGGATTAAACCCAGATCTGTGACTGGGGGTGAATGTTTGCCAATGTGCAGCATTCCGTCCATCATCTTGTGTGTTTTGCATTGTAAATGCGGCGCATCAGACGTGGCGCAAGGGTAAACTTGCGTGACGCATTTTCCCTGGCGCATCCCTGCTGATATGCAGGGATGCGCCAGGGAACGTAAATATGCCCCAGAGACTCTAAGGGGCATATTTACAAGCCCCTTGCGCCACTTTTGCGCCGCTGTTGCATCACTTCTGTGACGCAGCGGCAGCGTAAAGCCAGCGCCATGCTGCGGGATATTTACAACGTGACGCATCTAGGGAGATGCGTCACGTTGTAAAGCCCTGCGCCACATGAAACCTGCGTCAGGTTTCATGTGGGCGTTCTGGCGCAGGGGCGTTCCGGCGCAGGAACGCCTCGGAAAAGTGGCTGAGTGAAATCTACAAGATTTCACTCAGTCACTTTCGACCCCGCTGCGTCAAAACCTTGCGCCTGCTTGAAGCAGGCGTAGGCTGACGCACCATGTTAGACATGGGCATGGTTGGCACAGTGCTGGAGTTGCGTCGCGCCCGCGACACAGCTCCAGCACTGCGCTAGCGTTACGGCAGCAGATGCGACACGCATCTGCATTTCCTTGCGCCATGATGCGCAGCATTGTAAATGCAGCGTATCCGTGGTGGCGCAAGGATTGAGATGTGTGTCGCACTTTTCCTGGCGCATCCCTGCTGATTTGCAGGGATGCGCCAGGAAACGTAAATATGCCCCTGCATGTATTAGAATTATAAATCGAAATGGTGGACAGTTTTATGGTTCAACTTCTAAGTTGATTATATTGAGCTCCATTTGAGACTACTCTTTGCTACATAAATGTAGGAAGTGTAAAATGGAATATGAGATCTAAACAAAAGAATGTCTAAGTGGGATAATTGTAGGCTTCTCATTTGATCGTGTTGCAAATGGTAATCAGAGTGTGGAGAAGAAATGACAAAATTATTTGGATAGTGTAAAACATTGATCTGCTATGGCTCTTTTAGAGAGTAATATAGGTGATTAGAAGTTACATGTGCAAAAAAAAGTTTTTCATTCCATTATTTATAGCTGCCAAATTTATCAGGTGCATGCGTAATGTAGTGCTCCTGTTCAGGTTTATTTCTTTGATTTGTGGGACTTGTAGTCCTGTTTTATAATGCAATAAACAAGACTAAAAATCTCAGAATTTAAAAAAAAACCTGGACTGGAGCAGCACATCACGCATGGACCTAGTAAACTTGGGAGGGCTGATTATTGCACTCTCACCGAGAGGTAACGATGATGGTTATGATGAAAAATCAATTGGATGGTCTTAAATTGTGTGCATTGGTCACTTTACCCCTGGAAAAACAAGTCCCACATTCCCTATGCATGGTAGTATTTCTAAGATACACTTAGGGCTGTATTATGAGTACAGCGGTCTTGGGACTGCCATACTCAAGGTAGCGATCTGACCGCGGTATTATGAGTGTGGTGGTGGGACCACCACAAGACCGCCGCCTCCGCTGTAATCAAGGCGGTGGTCTGCAAACGGCCTGAATATGCTGGTGGTGCCAATGCCGGCACCGCCAAGCATATTACGACCTGCATCTCCACCGCCCTTTTCATGGCAGGAACCTAGAAGGTAAGGGGGCCCCCGGCCGAATTTGGAAAGAATCATGAAGGATATGAGGGAATTAGTGGACAAAATAATGAAGAAAAGTCAACAGAAATTTAAGAATCAATTGAGAAAAGAAATGGAAATAAGATTTAAAAAATACGGAGAAGAGATTAAACAACGCAGGCAGAGAAAATTCCTACAAGATGAAAGGAATTATTCGGAGGGTAGAATTTTTACGTTTGCAAGACGTTTTGATGTTTTAAAGCAAAAACATATTCTTGAAAAAACAACGGCACCGCAATCATGATTGGAAGAAATAAGTGGGTCTGAAACAGATCAAAGCAAATTGAGCATTCAAAAAGACTCTTTCAAACCAGCAATGCTGCCCTTCATATAGCCAGAGTTATATGATTAATTAATTGTAACATCAAGGGAATAAACACCCCTCTGCTGGTTTTAAAGAGTCTTTTTGAATGCTCAATTTAAAAAGCAGCACAGGACTGGTATTACATTCAAGTCCAGGTTTTGAGTATACCATTGTGATGTGTGGTGCAACACTGTAATAGGAGTGGTTTTTACTGATCACAGGAATAGCACTCAGTGGTATTGACCGGACATTATTTTAAAAGACTCATTTAAGAGTTTTATGTTTAAAATTCTGAGAAGCTATAGTAATGTGTTGCATTCATATTTAAATGTTGTATGCTATCATACATGTTCTTTTTAAAAGTTGCTGCTAAAAAGTATAGTATACTGTTTATCGTTTTTTTAAGTTTAAATGGAGCTTCAATATGGCAGATTTAAGATTGAGAAAGGCAGTTGTACTGCCAAAACGCGTCTTTCCTGTGTTCCTGTGCCCGGGGTAACCTGATCCAATAAACAGGTTTAATGCCCCTGACTTTGAGTGCTGGCTTTTATTCTCTTATTGGAGTCTGGATATATATATATATATATAGGAGAGTGCATCTCTATCCGAGGGCAACTCCTTTTTGGCAAATTAAATGGCCAGTCCAGCCATGGAGAGTGCACCACGGTATACCAGGTCCGTTGCGACAAGGATTAAGCCACTGACGGAGCTCCAGTTCTAATGATGATTTTGTGGTGAAGTGCAAATAGAGACACTGGTAAGCCCACTGGGGCGAGTGATGAATATAATGAAAGTGCGGTATAGCGAACCCACAAAGGGTGAGATTTGTTTCTTGTCACAGGACTGCAATAACAATCATGCACTATTACTCACTTGGGGCGCAACTGTATTTAATGAGCACATGAGTAACTGTGATGTTTTGTTTGTCAACAGACCTCGGCCAGTAAACAAGGGCGAGGAAGCCCAAAACGCGTTTGGCCTCATGTTCCTAGTGTGTCTTTCGATGTTTGCTGCAAAATAAAATGGAAATATTGCCTGGCGAAGAGTGCGTCTCTATCCGAGGACAACTCCTTTTTTGCCATATATATATTATTTGGACACAAACATTTTTTCCTTAAAATTTTCTTGGTAGCAGTGTAACTAAGATGACTGGAATGTGAAATAAGTGTGTTACATAAATTCTTTGGTGGAATGACTTTTTCATCTCTAAATATTACCTCTGAATTCCAGCTTAATTCAGGAGATTCTTGTAAAAAAACATTAAAAATCACCTTGGAAATTTTAAACTTTTGGCCAACGCAGTGTAGTGCCAGAGGCACTCCTATATATTGGGACCACGTGATGACCTTTGACTATCATTGTTTTAATTGACTTTAGGTGTTTTACTTTACTCTAGCCTGAATGTACAACATCATGTTTTCTGCACTTGCACTTGCATCGACTTGAGACTTAATTTCGTGTCTCCTTGTAGCTTCAGAGTGGGAGTGTTTCACAGAGTAGAACAGACTTGCCAGGAACAGAACGTGTGGGATGTGTGTTTGAAAGCATGAGAGAGAGAAATGTGTGGAATGTACTTCTCTCTCTCGGAGTGTAGTGGTATAGGCAGTGGTGCCGAAATGTACATCATGTTGTTCTTTGGGGAATGAAGTGTGTGGCACTATAGGCAGTGGTGCACAAATGTGCATTGTATTGTACCTAGGGAAGTTTTATGAAGTTTTTAATATTGACTTTGACATGCCCTCATGCCATCTTGAATTCTGACTCCTGAGTTTTGCACACACAAGCAGGTCCCCAGGTTACTCATGTTATTTAGGTTATTCATATTCAAGATTGTTTTTTGTACTTTTAGAGATGTTTTCTACTTTCAGAAGCTTCACTAAGATAAGGAGATGGAACATGTGGGAGTGCAGAAGAATACGTGAGAACTCCTTTGCCTTTGGAATGTTTGTGGGAGTGGCCAACTCCAGTAAGTTTCCTTGGCACAGAGGAGGTCTTCTCAGAAACTTCTAGTGCGTTGAGATTATAAAACTGGGGTCTGTTGACTTGGAAGGTGGGATTTTGGACCTGAATGAAGGATGGACGCATCTATTCAGTGTGGCAGTTCCCGGCTTGCAGAGTCTCTTGACCCAGGGCTGTGAATCCCCCAGTCTGGTGTGGGCTAAGATGAAGTTATTGCAGCCGGTGAGGTATTTTCTCTGATTATTGGCATTGTGATGTGTGAGTGTGTCTGTGTGCACATTCAAGTCTCCAGTGGTCATAATCATCTGATGTAGTCTGTGTATATATCTTTATATCTTTTCATGCTTTCCTTTTATTCCTTGTGTCTATTTGCATTTAACAGTGCCTTTTTATTGCATTGGACGTCCAGTATTATTATCATTATTGTTAAGCCTGGGCGGAGTTCGAAACAGCGCGGAGCGGTAAAAAAAACTCCACGCACTACGCAGAGTTCCGCATGAGGGTGAAGTATTGCTCAGCCACCCCTAGTCATAGTTAATGAGGGCCTCTCCTCAATCACGGCCGGTCACACTGCGTCACACTCGGGCTGATAGAGGGCTGAAGGGGCTCACTCACCTTCCACCTCTGCTGAAGGGAAATCTTTCTTTATAACCCCATAATCTTTCTCCTAAAGTGGCAGCTGCATCGGTGCGCCCCGCTCACCTTCCAGTGAGTGTCGGTCATTTGCCTTGCCTGGGATGGAGTCCCTGCACCAATGCCATTACTTCACTGCGTGTTGCACACAGTGCACTGGAGACGTGCAGCAATGGAAAAGGCTCCCTTGCATGGGCTTGTTGACTGCTCGTACTTACTGCTCATTAACGTTACTGTTATCTGGAATAAACTGCCAAGCGATTTTTGCAAACTCCAGTCTTCACGCAAAGCAAGCAACGTATTGTCTTTTTAATTCCTGAGCATTAGCTCTTACTGGGTTACTGCTGCCAAGAAATTTTAAAAAACGATAATGGTAGATAGCAAGATGGTGACAGCAATAATAGTGTCCGTCAGGAAAAATGCAGTTTGTGAAAAATGCACAGTGTGAAAGGTGACTACACTGTAACACCATAAGCACAGCGTTGCAGTTCAGAAACAATATTTTATAGACAGGTTCTTGCTTTACTGCCAGGAGGAGAGTGACTGCCGGGGGTTATTATGCTTGCATGGCGGGGTCCTGAAATGCAACAGATCTTTTCAGTAGGTCATGGAAGCAGCGCTCACCATCGCTGTGGCTTTTGCCAGGTTCCATGCTGTGCACAAGTGCAAACAATGTGCAGTTTCAATCTGACCTCCCTCCAGAGCCTCAGCCCCTGCTGAGCCTCACCATCACCAGCAGCACCTCTTGCACCCAGGCTCTGCACCACATAGCCCTATTTCCTCCTCACCTTTCCTGGCAGCCTCCCCTTGCAGTAACCCTTGCCCCCACAGGCGTCGCCGATAATCCTATGGGGCTCGAGCTGTCTGCGCTGAAGGGTCTCCCGTGGCTCAGGCAGATGCACTAGTCGGCACAGCACCGGGTGTTGTCACAGGGAGCACGCAGACTCCCGGTAATGCGGTGGCAGTGAAGGGCACACCGTGGGGATGCACGACAAAGACACGACAAATGGCGCACAACACAAAGTTGCTACCACTCCTGATGCCGGATGTCTACACAGGATTTTAAAAGTAATTACACCAGAGGGTTTGTGTTAGGGGTGCCCCTGTGCACAACAACAGAAAGTAAAACTGAAACTAGCCGTGCTCCGGCCAATGAGAGCTGAGCGAGCGTTACATGTAGTCATATGAGGAGGAAGTTGGAAGCGCCGCGGGAGTAGCGTTGAAGACTGTTCCTTTTCCTTTGAGCTCATATTTCATTGCTGTCCAGAGGTCAGTGACTGCAAAAGTGAGCACACCGGCAAAACTCCGTTCTGTCTGTGGTAGGTGGAGTTTTGGCCTAACTCTGCTCCCCAAGCAGAGTGTCAGAGTAGGAAAACTCTGTAAACTCCGCCAGCGGAACGGAGTATACCGCCCAGGCGTAATTATTATCTGCTTGTATTTTTATCCCATGCATTTAACGGTTGCATTTGCTTACTTGTAAGTGTGTTATTATTGCTTGCACATACATAAGTATATATATATATATATGTATATATATATATATATATATATATATATATATACATTTGCATGTCGCTTTATTTGACATCTGGGAAAGCCTTTCTGTTAGAGAGTGTTGCACTAATAAAACCCCATGCTTTATTCTGAAGACTATCTTTTGATGTTCCACATTTTATGAGAGTGAAACCCCTCTTCAGGTGTTTTCTTGCTTCACCGTGTGTGTGCCTCCGTGTGGGAGTGCTGTATTGCTTTTATTTGGGGGTGCGAAGCAGGACACCCAGCTGCATATAGTCACACACGTTCTTCATGACTGTGGAGCAGCGCAATTTAGACTCCACCCTTACACGTCACAGAAATACAATTATATATGTGCATTTTATATGATATTCACTGTGTGCCAAAACTTCATTAATGCGTGCGAAGCTTTTAAACACCTTGCGGAATGTATTCACTGCAGACACTAGAGATTTATACACATGTGTACTAATGTTTAGTCTAAAAATGGAATCATGTATTCTTTATTCATGTTTTACACTTACACTTCAAGTTATATTTGCACTTGTAAACAAGTACTATTTTACTCACATTTATTTCTCAAGTTGCAGGTGTGCATGTATAACCATGTATTTTAAATGCACATTAAATGCTTAATTAAAATTAGCCTGACTACAGGCCTCAGTTGAAATGCATTTTGCTTTGCCAGCATGTTTCTTATTAATACAGGTTTATTATTTTGTTAATTGGAGAAAGGCTTATTGTCTGTATTAGACTGCTGATAGAGAGGCCTGGAGGGAAACTTGGCAGTGAGCAATGAGAAACAATGGTCGAAAGAGGCCTTCTGTTCATCATGTACCAGGATGACAGATGTTCACAGTCAAGAACTGCAATCTCAGTTCAATACGTTGGACAAATGGACTTATGTTGCAGTTGCAGCAAGTAATGTTTTGATTTTTCTTGGTGGTGTGAAAGGAGATAAGGAAGTTTCTGTATCTCCTGTTACTTTTAAGTTGGTGTTCACATATTTAGAGTCACAGCAGATTCCCTTTAGACTTCGGGAGGTACAGACCTCTCTGCTTTCCCTATTTTTGAAAGTGTTTAGCTTTATGCTAAACACTTATTTCCTTTTCTTTAGAATTCTGCTGAAGTCCGATCATGCCGGACACCTTCTATGCTCCCGAATTTAGACACCCTTAACAGATGACCCTGTATTTCACTTATGTTTAGAAGAGATAAGGGGCGTTTCTTTATGGAACATCTGTTTGCCTCAATTTGTTTCTGTATTGTGGTGGCTATCACAATTCTGTATCTCATTATTTTTTGGGTTTGCATATATACTGGATTGATTGGTAATCCAAATAAAACCTTTTAACCATATTCAGCGAGTCCTGGTCTTTAATGTGAAGACACATTGGTTTCACAAGTTAGAAATGTATTGTTGATGTTTCTCCCTTTCTATTCTTCATGTCAGCTAACAAAGGTCTATACAGCCAAAGGAGAAAAATCTTTAAGGACTTGACTTAGAGATTACGTTTTAAGGCTCAGCGATCTTACTATGTCATTCTAAATGTTCATATTCCATTCCTGTAAACAATTGTAAAATATCAATAGATGTTAGATGACACTCATAATCATCATTATTGTATGTCTCTGCACAGTCTTCTGATAATGGTAACTTTGATAAGAAATCTGCATGAACATTTAACTTTCCTGCAATGTGTTCAACACTGTAAATATACTCTTGCAACTTAGAAATAAGTGTAAGAAGTCAAGCTGAAGCTCTACCTGACCCATGTTCTCCCATTTTGTATGAGTGACTTGTGTTCAGTTTTTAAAACTGAAAAATCATTTCCACACAAATATGTTACAATATTTTTCAACTGCCCAACAACAAGCTACAGCTTATTTTTCTATTGTGCTGTATTTTTTCTCAGCATTGCGTAATGCTTTTGATGGAAAATCTACAGTATGTTCTCTTCCAGCCGCATTCTGACTTAATACAGCTACAATTCCTATGTTGCGTGCATCAAATATTACTGTGCATTTGTGGCATTTAATTAAAGATTTTAACATGGGAGCGCCAAAAGTTTGTTCTTTAACTATTTTGAGCACCCATTCTGCACTTTCACTTCACACAAACTTCACAGTTTCTTTCTCAAAATACATTTAAACGGTTCCATAACTGTGACATAATTAATATTTTATAAATTTTGCATAATAATAACAAAGTTCAATGAAAGATTTCAGTTTATCTATGTGTAGGTTTTGGCGCATTGAGAACATCATCAACTAAATTCGTTTTGGCAGGTTTCAAAATTGTGTGATTAAATTTCCCATTTGCTATGCTTCTTGTATTAAAAATCTATCTTTCAAATCTGTCATGCCTTTATTTCTCAAGGTTTATGAGACTGTGTGCAATATTGTGTTATGTGATTCAATATCCTCAGCATAAATGGGAGTGTCATCTTGGAATGACAAGACTCCTTTGACATTTTTAAATAACAACCACTGGAGACTGAAGGCAAACAAAAAGGCATACTTAAATATTTTTATGCTTCAAAGAGAGTGATAAATGTAGTGAATTCTTGTGACTCTATACTTAATGGTACCTGGTGGTAAACTGCCTTTAAATCTAATGTGGTAAATTATTTTGCTGTGCCTAAAATTGTCAATATTTCATTAAGGCGTGGCAAGGGAAAACATTCCACTGCAATAGTCTTATTTAGTGATCTATGATCGGCACATAATTTGATTTGTCATCCTTTTTAGGTCGAGCCTATACTGCGCTTGCGCTGTTAGGCGATCTGTTGTCTGTACTTTCTGGGGTCCGACTCATTCCACGCTTTGGATTGGCATTTTCCTGTGCCATTTAAAAATCGTAGCTTCCAAATGGCTAATGGCTGGTGCATGTCCCACCTTTTTTTTAAAGTTGACTCCCCTGGAGTATAGCCACGGGTACGAGCAGCAACACGCACGCAGTCCTTGCGCACAGCTGCCTGGTAGTCTAGCAGTAAAAGGTTGCTTCCTTGTTTGCTTGATGGCTCTGCTAGATATTTTGGCCATATGGGGGCTAGCTCTAATTTTGGGCATCTAGCATATTGACTTTGAAAGGAGAGGGGGCTGAGTTGGCCTTGCCAGGTTTGAAACTTGTCCTGCAGGTCACAGCGCGTTCCATCTTCAACTTGCAGAACTCTCACGTGACTTTGTTTTTTAAGGTGTTTGTGGCTTCTTTTGATGCAATTAACTCACTTCATATCTCTTGAGGACCAGGTTGAAGTTGAAAACATCTTGCCAAGATGTGTCCTTCGTTTATTTCTTTTCTTTACCTGGTTCAGCATTTTTGGGTAAATTCATCTTGTTCTTCTACATTTTCTGGATTTTTTGGTGAAAAATTGAGCAGTGCTTAGGGCTGTTACCTGGACAACATCCTGTATCCAGTAGTGTAGATGGACTGAGGAAGGAACACTGTGGTTAATGATTCATATATATTCATTTGATGCCTGGGGGTGGGAGAGAGAAGCTATGGCCACAAGAAGCTTTGAGATTGACCCTAAGAACTCAAACATCATACTGAAAATCAGCACTGTGAGTACATCTTGAAACCTTTTTTCAGTCTTGCCCTAGCTGTGAGTAGGTATTAAAGGTACATCTCCAAATAACCACCAAAATCGCACCCTCTCATTTCTGATAAGGTATACTTTGGACACTTTTAGTGTGACTGGTCTATCAGTAGCTGGTTGCAATCATGTATTTTACTGTACTTTCAAAAGAGATAACTGAACATACCTGCAACGTTCCATTTTTAAAATATGTTCAGAGCTTCCATGTGGTCCCATTACTTGTAAAACATCTTCAACTGGTTCTGAATATTTTTTGTTCCCTTTGCCAAAAAAGCATTGCATTTTAAGGCTTGTGGTTTCATATTTAACATTGTAAGGATAGCCTAAAAAAATTCCAGTATGCAAAGTGGCTGTGGCTAAAAAGTCAGGACTGGCTGGAGGTGCCACATTGCAAGGGACTAGGTAGTAGCTAGATATGATGAGATGAAAAAAAAAAAGGCAAGAATGAACATCGGTTTTTGTAAAAATTGAAGTACTCTGAAGTCCCTTAAACATTTTGGCCCCTTTGATTACAATATTTTTTTCAATTACATGTTTGCCACAGTTGTCAATCTGAATGCGAGCTGGCTCTCTATAAAGCGTTCTGATGCCTTTGGGCCAAGTTTGCGCTATATAAGACTGCAAATAAAATGTCACTGAGGTCTATTATCCTTATGCATTAGTGCCAGCAAATTACGCTGCCCACTAGTGCTCATTCCACGTACTGTTCACCAGTGTTCAATAGTGCAATATCACATGTCAGGAAATCCATTCCCAGAACTTGAAGTGGCCTTTCCAGGCACTGCATACCTTAGAAGGCTGGTGAACATCAACAAGCAATTGAGTTTGTGGCAATCGCAAACTTTGCAAGGCACATTTCCACCATGGATATGACCTAACATTTAGCCGTATCTTTGTCAGGAGCAAATTTGTTTTTAAGGTGAAAATGGAGCGGGAACACTGTCAAAATTACTAGGGGTGCCGGAGAATGGATTTCTTTTTTCCCTTGAAAAAGTAAAAAGTGCAAATACACATTTTATAGCTATTAAGACAAGTGTAGATGTTCCCCACTTACTTTCACATGTTTTAAATACATCCAAATGTGGATACACTTGCAAAGCTATAATTATCAGAGTACTTTAGATCTTTTACTGCACTCAGCATCAGCACAGCACCACCTGAGCACCACCACAGCACCACCTCAACATCAGCACATCACCATCTCATCCTCAGCACAGAACCACCTAATCAGTGGACCACGACCAGTGCAGCACCAACTCAGCACCATCTCAGCCCCAGCACAGCACCACCTCAACATCAGCACAGCACCATCTCAGCATCAGCACAGCACCACCTCCGCATCAGTGCACTGCCACCAGCGCAGCACCAACACAGCCCCACCTCAGCAATAACTCAGTATCAATGCAGCACCATCAGCGCAGCATGAGCGCAGCCCGAACTCAGCATCACTCAGCACCACCTGAGCACCAGCTCAGCACCACAGCATGACTCTGCACCACCACAGCATGACTCAGCACCACCGCAGCATCAACACACAGCACCATCCCCTGATCAGTGCACCACCACCTGCGCGGCACCACCTCAGCACCAGCACAGCACCACTTCAACATCAGCACAGAACCACCTCAACATCAGCACAGCACCACCTCTGCATCAGTGCACCAGCGCAGCACTACCTCAGCATCAGCGCAGCATCACCTCAGCACAGCAACAACTCAGCATCGCTCAGCACCAGCTCAGTATCAGCACAGCACCACCACAGCACCATCTCAGCATCAGCAAAGCAGGATCTCAGCATTAGCACAGCACCACCTCCTCATCAGTGCACCACCTCAGCACCAGTGCAGCACTAGTGCAGCACCACCTCAGAACCAGCATAGCACCACCTCAAGATCAGCACAGCACCATCTCAGCATCAGCAAAGCACCACCTCTGCATCAGTGCACCACCACCAGTGCAGCCCCACCTCAGCACCAGTGCAGCTCCACCTCATCAGCAGTTCAGCACAATGCAGCACCACTTCAGCATCACCTCAGCACAGCACCACCTGAGCACCAGCTCAGCACTACCTGAGCACCACCTCATCAGCATCACTCAGCACCACCTCAGCATCACTCTGCACCACCTGAGCCCCAGCGCAGCACCACAACCTCAGCATAACTCAGCACCACTACAGCATCACTCAGCACACCTCACCATCAGCACAGCACCACCTCAGCACAGCATGATCTCACCATCAGCACAGCTTCACCTCCTCATCAATGCACCCCTCCAGTGCAGCACCCCCTCAGCACTAGTGCAACACCCCCTCAGCACTTGTGCAGCACCCCCTCAGCACCACCACAACATGAGTACAGCATCAACTCGGCATCAGCACAGCACCATCTCGGCATCAGCACAGCCACCACCTCCGCATTAGTGCACCATCACCAGCGCAGCCTCACCTCAGCACCAGTGCAGCCCTACCTCAGCAGCAGTTCAACACCAATGTGCACCACTTCAGCATCAGTGCAGCACCACCTCAGCATCATTCAGCACCTCCTGAGCAGCAGCTCTGCACCATCTGAGCACCACCTCAGCTTGACTTAGCACCACATCATAACTCAGCATCACCTCTGCACCAGCAAATTGCCACCAGCACCACCCCAGCATCACTCAGCACCATCTGAGTATTGTTCAGCACCACCTGAGCATCACCTCCGCACCACCACACCACCACCTCAGCATCACTCTGCACCACCTCAGTCCACCTTCAGAATCAGGCATCTGTTGATTCTCCCCTAGCGTCCGTCCGCTGCTAGTGTTGTAATTTAGGTACTATTTCCCAACCTCCTCCCTCCCGTTGTTTATGTCCCCCCCATAACAAAATAAACTACAACACACCAGCATTAGAACAGGCAGGAAGATGTTGCCAGCATTGCAAGGACAAAAAAAACCTACAAGATATTTTATATGTTAATTCTTTTTTTAATAGGGTCGTTCAGTTATACATAATGTCTTCTTGGTAATATATAAGGGGGAAAAATTGCTTAGAACACTTTTTTATTATAACTTTTCAACATGTTGCACAGCAGCTACACTGCTCTACAACATAGCTTAAAGACATTGGCAAAGCCAATAGCTCTGGCTAAACACTTATAAGGTCCCAAAGGCGCGGCCTATTGCCTATGCCAATGCTTGTTTTCCTTGTGATAACGATGCAGAAATCCATTTTGCAGCATCAGCTGGAGAAATGATACCCTCCTTACATAGCATCTCTAGGTCTGACTTCAACTTATCCCTGATACTTAAAGGTACACTGCTGACCGTTTGTGTTATAGGAACTGTATCTTTTTTAAAGATTATGTTATGTTCATACCCTTTGACTTTACCCATTTTATCAGAAAATAACAACACAATATTCATTCAAAAAATTTTCAATGTTATCTTTACACTCATCTAGTAATAAAACGTAGTCAATGTGGCTGGTATTAAGTATATGCCCCGCCTGCCCTGATATACCCAAATTAATATGTTTCCACCATCTATAGCTTCATAATTGTTTGTAAATACGGATTGTTCTTGGAACTGAAAATCAGTTTCAAAATACTCAATTGTTTCAATACTATGACCGTCATATGCTATTGCTTTTATGTCAAAATTCTTTAAACTTTTGCAATCCCAATGCAGTTTGAAAGTTCTCTCATCATGGATAGTCACATGAGAACCAGAACGAGCCATTATATGAACACATTGTCGATCAATGTCTACATCATAAAATGGACCAGATTTTTTAGCAATTTCTCTTGCATTATCTCTCAGATGTACCTTTAGTACCATACTTTAAAATCCTTTCTTCAATCTCATCAACATCTTAAATGGATACTACTCACCTTTACAGTTTTGCAAACTTTGTATAAATGTTCAATTTTTTTTACACTTAATACATTTTTTTCTGATAGCCAGACAATTTGGGCTGTTGCTAACGTGTGTGTGAGAACCACACTTATAACATGACATGTTATTTTTTCATGTGGCTTTTAAAACATTCTTTTTTTAAGCAATAACTGGTGTGGTAAAGGCATCGCGTGGTAGAGGATGCGCGGTAAAGGCGTTCATTGTGATGTCATATATCTGAGGAGAGAGACTTACAGTGAAGTGCCACAGAGTGCAGTGGCACAGAGTGAAGTGGTGCAGAGTACCGTGAGGTGCATGGAGTAGATTGCAGTGGCAAAAAGTGCATTGGTGCAGAGTGCAGTAGCGTGGAGTAGTGTAGAGTGCAGTGCCATGGAGTGGTGCCGAGTAGAGTGGAGTATGCATGGTGTGCTAGAACTCTGCCACTACAGACAACACATTTTCAGTTCAAATGACCATTACATTAGCACAGACATACAGTTTTACTGATAAAGCGTAACGGTGAACAAACGATAATGTGTGGAAATGGCATTACCCAGATCTGTGACTGGGGGTGAGTGTCCGAAAAGTTTCAGCGCTCCGTCCTGTGTTTGCTAATGATTTGTTTTGACCATATTAGAGTATTTGTTTCCAACACACTCCAGCATTAACAAAAAAGTATGCTTCATTTGTGTGCCTTATTCTGATATATTCCGAAATACTTGCACAGTTCATTAAAATTTTGTGTGATAGAAAAAAAACACTTTCCCACCCCCAGTATCAAGCAAGATTGATTGCCATATGAATCCTCTCACTTTGAACTCAAAGAAAGAAAAGTAAACCCCAAGCTCCCTCGGAAGACAGAGCGTGACATTTGATATCGGTCTTTGAATGTACGGCAAATGTGACAAGATAAGAATAAGGTTTAAAGGCCTGTTTACATAAAGTAGCACTTGTAGAAGAATACAAGGAAAGGCTTTGCTTCTTGGGAGGGACGAACTTGCCCAGGACAGCTTAAAATAAATAAAGCCAGCAAATAGAAAGCGATAAAATGTGAGTTACAAACCACAAAGCCAATGGTAAGCAACAGGTGGAGGAATGCATTCCCAGGGAAGCTTTCTGAATGTCCCCAAGATGTCTTCAGCAAACCTGCTGCGCTGTCTGGTAGGCTTCAACCTAAAAAGGAACTGGTGCAGAAACCCCATGTGCAGATGCCATACTCAGTCTGCGCAAAAGTCGGGCTTGTGTTGAGGATGTATTTGTTTTATATAAGTATGTATTCTCTGTGATGACTTATGCTTTACTTTTGAGAGGCCATTTAAAAAAAGTAGTATAATCATTGCTGCTATAAGTTCACATTTAAGGATTGTGTGTAATTTATCATGGGATTTACCTTGTTAGTGTTTTTATATCTGGTAACAGGAAACAAGAGCAGTACAGGAAGCTATTGTTTTATTAGAAGAGTGATTCACACGTTTTACTATTCCGAATGTAATCATTTGGCACAATTCATGGAGCACCCAAAACATATCCCGCTGTATGTACAATCATTATCTCGCCCTTAATACATCTGCATGTATGTTTGATCTGAGATGCAGACAGTCAACCAACTTCGTGTTCACTATCATGGGCAACGTGAACATCTTTCTCAGCAATGTGTTTGTGGGTTCAGTCAGTGTGTTGTACAGTTTTGCATGTGAAAAAAGCAAAACTGTAAAATCTGGCAGTTACACAAAACAGAGACAGTTGTGTTCTTCTGTGCTTTGTCCATCATCAGCTAATGTGTAATAACAGTGTACAAGCCGAATTATTTATTCGGGTTGCAGCTACTTGACTTTTGCAGCCTTTTTAAATGGATTCACACAAACATATATGGAGCTGTATTGATACGCCCTTACTTTGGGCTGGTATGTATTTTATGATGTAGGTGGGTCTAGGCCTGCAGACAGCATCTACTCTTCTAGTCTGTGTGGTCTCCCTGCAACAAGCACAAAGCAACTCTCACACCGAATCGCAACCAGGGTCATAACCAAGGTCCCCGCAAGGGGGCCCCGGAATTACCCATACTGGAGGGAGCCCCCTCAGCCCCTACTGATGTGAGTGTGAGGGCCCCCTTCAGTATATCTTGCATGAGGGCCCTCTCATCGTTTGTTACGCCACTGATCACAACATAGCCACTGGCTAGTAAGCCATCAATTTTGTTTCATTCAATTACCTGCTCTCATGTCCACTGCATTACTAACAAAGTAATACATATATACTTTTGTTGTGAACAGAAGGAAGTCCTTAAGCAAGAGCCCCACCAGGAGCAGCCTCCCTGCTGCTCAGCCCTTACTCCAACTGACACTCTCTCTCATCCAACATTCCATAACCAGCTCTCACACCAACATTCCACTCCACAGACACACAGGCTGAGCAGCAGGCATAACACATCTCCCTTTCTTAATATCAATACAAATCAACAGCAAAAGAATCACAATAAAACAGATGCAAGTATGAGATGGCAATAATAATTACATGCAAGAGAGGGGCAACATGCAATACATGTAGATGGCGAAATACATGTATACAAAACAGCAAAAAGATAAATATTTGGAAGAAGTAAAAGATTAGGCAATCCAGCAATTATAACACCCACCACTTCTCCCTTTCTCATACAAACAAAACAAAATCCACGCTCCCTTAAAACCAAGTCAAAGCAACACACGCACTACCACGCCAGCAAAGCACAACCAAAACACAAAAACCAAACAAGCAGGCTGGCCAGGCCAACAAGAGGTAGGAAGGGTCCCAACTAAAAGGCGCGACAGGAAACGTCAAACAGATACAATAAATTCAGTACCTGATGAAAAGCAAGCAAACACACACATACAAACAAGAAACTCCACCCAACAAAAATTGGGTTGTGAGGTGTGGAAAGGGAACTCCACACTGAACCTGAAGAAAAGCAATCAGTAACTCCACCCAAACCGAAGATTGGGTTGTGATGTGTGGAGAACTCCACACTGAACCTGAGGAAAAGCAAGCATACACTCCCACCCTCGTCGCCAAAATGTTGTGAACAGAAGTAAGTCCTTAAGCAAGAGCCCCACCAGGAGCAGCCTCCCTGCTGCTCAGCCCTTACTCCAACTGACACTCTCTCTCATCCAACATTCCATAACCAACTCTCACACCAACATTCCACTCCACAGACACACAGGCTGAGCAGCAGGCATAACAACTTTGAATACACACCCAAACATAAAAGCATTTTCATTAATATGTGCACACATGGCAATCAGACCTTGTGTATCAAAATCCACTCTGCAAGAATTTTCATCATCATTATCAAAATACTTTATTTCACTCAAATGACCATAAAAGTGCAAATGCAATAAATACATACAGTACATAAAAGTAGCCACCGTTATAACTGCATGTTCACATAACCAATGAGTGACCTTGCATGCATTCTATAATGTCCTCCAAAATCGAAATGAACTCAAAACAACATAAACCCTCCAAAATCCTAAAGACTGGACAAAAGGGGGTCCGCCATGTTGGATGTCAGGTCCATGCTTATCTGGGGATAGCTAGCGCCTGAGACTGATTATTTGGTATATACACAGTCTACTATCTAATGGTTCAATGCAGTGTTTAGGCCAGTGAGAGATAACTCCTCTAAGAATATAAGACTCATTATGTACATTAAAATTGGCAAAATATGGAAGTAGTCTAAGATCGACTCCCTTTGTTGGACAGTGCACTTCCCAGCCCATAGTCAAGAAGCAGTGATTCTACAGCCTCTTTTTCTGGGTCAGTAGATGGTTCTTCGTCTCGGCCCTAGCCATAAAAACATAGTATACATTCAGATAAATGAAAATATATAAAACCAGCAAGAATTTTATGTTGAGTGCTAAGTGCTCTGCAAACATTCAGGGCCACATGTATCAAAATAGCATTTTGCGATTACCCAATAGTGATTTTTACCAAATCGCTATTTGCTAATTGCAAAATGATATGCTTGTAAAAAATCCCCAAAAATTTAGCGATTCCTTAAAATTACCTAAAAGCGATTTGATAAATAGAAAATCGCTATTAGGTAATATTACTCTATTTGTTCCTGTGGGCCAAATAGGTGTGAATGGTTTTTCATTAGCTAGTTTGCGATTGCCTAAGGCCCCCCGAAGCACCCAAAAAAATGAATGTGCACATGTAAAGTGCACATATGCCCTAGGGGCATGTGTGTGCTGCATTGCACTTTGAAAAATGCATTTTTTTGCATTTTTTAAAGTTTGCAAATGGTTACCATTGAGTCGATGGTAATTGCATTTTCCTAATTGCACAGTTTGCATTTGCTTCTTACATGTACTTACTGAATCTCAAATTGCATACGCAATTTTAGGTAATCTCAAAAAATTGCGATTACGCAAATTTGCAACTGCAAAGCCTTTTATACATCATAAAAGGCTATTTTGCATTCGCAAACGGACGAATTTTGCAATTTGCACCGTTTGCGAATGCAAAATTGTTTCATACATGTGGCCCTTAATGTTGTTTCACTGAAAATTACAATATATGACTGGATCCGAGCTCACCTCACATCCCAAAAATAAAGGAAAAAGCTGGTCAGTGTTAAGTCATTTATAGTCATTGGTCTTCTTTTATATATTCTGCCTTTAGTCAGTTAACACATAAATTGTTACGGTGTTGCTCTGGCAAATATGTTCAGAAAGTTCTCATTTTGCTTGCTGTGTGGACTTTTAAATTATTCCATCCTCCTTTCCTCCCTCTGCTTTTATATCCTTTTCTTTCCCCTTCTCTTTTCTATCTCTCTGTTTTGTCTGTGTTGGCACAGAAAAAGAGTGGGAAGACGAGGGAAGAGTTTGTTATCGGGGCTATCATTATGGTTTCACTAGATGGAACTCTTAGCAGAAAAGCCTTGTGCGATTCCGCACTGAACTTATATTGTGCATGCCCAGTCACTACAGATAGGTAAATGGCATTTGTCACAATGCTAGGAACTGCTAAGAGTTCAAAACGTTTTCAGAGTGGGTGGCTGTCCTGCAGTGGCGTAGCTGGAGGAGGTGGAGGGGGCGGGCCACCCCAGGCGGCACTATTTTGGGGGTGGCGGCTGCACGGCACTGGTGAGATTGATTTGGGGAGTTGGAGACAGTCACTTGGGAGAACCGGTGTCTGTCAGTGATACTGTTTGCACCTGCGGGTGGCCAGGGACTCGGAGGCCGCGCCCGCACGGCGGAGCAGCAGATCGGGATTTAGCCTAGTGACCCTGGCTGCAACCGGCTGGAGGAGGAGAATGAGGAGGGCGGGCGGCGCGGTGGGCCTGGAGGAAGCAGACTGTCACTGTGTGACACACAGTATCAGCCGGCTCGTCAGTGTCTCAGGCTCGCTCTCTCGCTCAGGCCATGTGTGTGCACTGTGTGCAGCAGACAGCAGCAGTGCAGTGAAGGACAATCGATCCAGCCAGCAGTCACTACTGCATTCAGACATTGACGACTTGGCTAGAAGCAGCTCCTCCTGCTGACCTGAGGTCACCTCCATCTCGCCGGTGTGACTTCAAGCAGGAGCAGCAGTAGCAGCTTTAAATCGTGAGCCCAGCCCACGCGTTCTTAAGTGCAGCCAGGTCAATATTCAATTTCTGGGCATGCACAGCGCAGCACATAGAGGTGGGAGCAGGCAACATTAGTTGAGGACTGAGTATACCTCACGAAATTGTGTGTGGTCTGCACATAAACATTCCTTTCTGCTGTCGGGATCTGGACTGGATCATCTACTTCTCCTCCTGCACAGGATCTGACCTTTTCCCTGACCCTTGCAAGTTGCAAGAAGAAGAGATCTCCTGAGGGAAGGATCCAGCCTCACTGGAGTGGAGAGAAAAGTTCCAGATTCAGAGCAGGTGAGTCTTGGGAGTTGGGGGGAGCCTCATAGCACCCACTAATTAATTTATCCATGTAGGAGAACTAGATCTATGGCATGGGTATTCGCAAACATTTTCCCCGTGGCCAAAAGGTTTGGTCTGTGTTGTGACTGAGAGCCGCACTGATTGCAGTGGGGGTCGGGGGGTGGGGGGTAATTTGGAGGTAAGGCGAGTGTAGGGGAAATGAAGCATATACATTTAGTGGCAGAATTGCACAATGAGAAACCGTAAAACCTGAGATTAATCCCGGCTTCCTCACTTTACCAAACTGTATGACCCAGGGCAATTGTTTTATTTCACTTTCCCTCCTTTTTCTTTGTGATCATATGGAAGAGCACCTCGAAATACATGACTTAAGGATGTGTGCTGTACAAAACCTTTTCCTGTGTGTGTTTGATTAAATAAAGTATAATGTTGTTCATGTATAGTAATAACCCAGGCCGTCCAACGAGTGCACATAACAACTGACTTGCCTCTTATTTCACTATTGGCACTGTTGTCAGGGTGGGGGTGGGGAATTAATGTTTATAAATTCATGTTTAAAAAGTACCACTTAAAAAAAACAATTCTCAATGCACTGTTATAATCTGATGTAATAAAGTGAAATGGTTCTGCGTGTTAATGAAATACAATTTTACTGAAAGAGACTGTCATATTTTTACCCTTTTGCTGCATGATGTCTTAAAGGTGTTGCTAAAGTTAAGCGGGGCAGGACTCCCTAGTTACTTGTTTCTTTAACATCAATTAACATTTAAATAAATACTTGCCTCATTATTTAACATTTTGTTAAAGTTTGGTGGGGAGTCAAGTACACAGCAGCCCAGTGCTTTGTGGGAGAGGGGGCCACAGCACATGTAAAGCACATGTAAGGGTCAGGAGGGCTGCATGCAGCCCCTGGGCCGTACTTTGACTATCAATGTTCTAGGGACTGCTGTCCCATCTACTCATTTCCCCCCACACAATCCTGCCCCTCCCACTGCAGGTGATGGCGTCAGCACAGCCTCAGAGCTCACACACTACGTCAACACAGCCCGCACCCCTGCTGGCCGGGGAGCAAGATTAAGATTCAAGAGTGGTGAGTGCAGCAGGCTATTCCTAAATAGAATACGGGCACCTGACTACTTACTTTAGTGTACACATGTGCATGCTGGTCTGACACATTCACCTGGTCTCTCGGCCCTGTTAGTTTCTCTGATGTGCAAGAATGTCGGACAGCATTCACCACTACCATCGCCAACCTCGTTGCTCCCCACGCCATCGCCTCCATGGACTTCATACTCATCGAAGACCTCAACTTCCACCTCAACGACCCCAACTCCTCCACCCTCCTGGACAACCTCACCAACCTCGGACTGAAACAGCTCGTCACCACCACCCACCCACATGGCAGGACACACCCTCAACCCCATCTTCGCAGGAGGGAACAACATCCACTTCAGCCACACCACGCAATCCCTCTGGACAGACCACCACTGTGCACACTTCCACGTCGACAAACCCACCGCCCCCAAACCTGCACTCTGCCCACCGCAAAGGAACTGGAGCAAGGTCACCCAAGAGCACCTCAACTCCACCCTCAACCATGATGCCCCCTCCACCTCAACTTCGCAGCCAAAGAACTACACAGAGGGATCACCAACTGTGCAGACAAACTCTCACCCCTTCGCAACCCCAACAGACAGCGCCCCAGAAAGGCCACCTGGTTCCCCGCCAACCTCCAAGAATCCAGACGCACCTGCAGACGTCTCAAGAAGAATTGGCGAAACAGCAAAACTTCAGAAGACAGCACCACATACACGAACGCCATGACACAATACCACCAACTCATCAGATCAACCAAAAGGATCTTCATCCAGAACAAGATCACCGCCAACTCCAGCAACTCGAAGGAACTCTTCAGCATCATCCAAGAATTCACCAAACCCCCCAGCAAGGCCACGAACATCACCCCCTTCCAGGACCTCTGCAACAAGCTCAGCTCCTACTTCCATCTGAAAATCAAGTCCCTCTACGACAACTTCAATGAACGGACACCGGACTCCAAAACCACTACCTCCTCCAACAACGCCAGTCAACCCACCATCTCTGCCTGGATCCCAGCCACCACCGAATACACCGAATCAACCATGAAAGGCATCCACTCAGGAGCACTCATGGACCCTGCCCTCCGCACATCTTCCACAGAGCCACCGCCGCCATCGCACAGGAACTATGACGCACCATCAACACCACCTTCAAAACTGGCATTTTTCCTGACAACTTGAAACGCGCAGAAGTGACGCCCCTGCTCAAAAGCCCACGGCAGATCCTTCGGACCTCAAAAACTACCGACCCATCTCCCTCCTCCCCTTCACGGCCAAAGTCACTGAGAAGACCGTCAACGCCCAACTAACAAAATTCATCTAAGAGAATTCCATCCTCGATCCCTCCCAATCCAGATTCAGCAGCAACCACAGCACCGAGACCGCTCTACTCGCCGCCACAGATGACATCCTCGCCCTCCTCGACCAAGGCCACACCGCGGCCCTGATCCTACTTGACTTCTCCGGAGCCTTCGACACCGTCTCCCACCGCACACTCACCGCCAGTCTCCACGACGCCAGCATACAGGGAACCACCCTCGAATGGCTCTGCTCCTTCCTCACCGGCAGAATCCAAAGAATCAGACTGCCACCCTTCCTCTCCAAACCCACAGAGATCAACTGCCGAGTACCTTGAGGATCTTCACTCAGCCCTACGCTCTTTAACATCTACATGGCCCCCCTCGCCGCCATATTCAGACAGCATGGACTCAACATAGTCTCCTATGCCGACAACACCCAGCTCATCCTCTCCCTCACCAAGGATCCCGTCACCACCAGACTCGGCTTCCAGGAAGGAATGAAGGATGTCGCATCCTGGATGAGCAGCAGCTGCCTGAAGCTCAACTCGGAGAAGACAGAGGTCCTCGTCCTCAGACCCTCCCCAACCGCATGGGACAACACCTCGTGGCCAACCACCCTCGGCAGCCCGCCCACCCCCACGGACCACGCCCGGAACCTAGGCATCGTACTCGACTCCTCCCTCTCCATGACCCGACAGGTTAATGCTGTCGCCTCCACCTGCTTTAACAACCTCCACATCCTTCGCAAGACCTTCAAATGGTTCCGCCCCGAATCAAGAAAGACCGTCACCCACGCACTCATAACCAACAGACTGGACTACGGAAACGCCCTCTACGCTGGAATCAACAAGTCTCTGCTCCTCAAACTCCAGACCATACAGAACACCGCAGCCAGACTCGTCCTCGGCATCCCTCGATAAGAACACATCACCCAACACCTGCAAGACCTCCACTGGCTCCCCGTCGAGAAGAGAGTAACCTTCAAGACACTCACCCATGCCTACAAATGCCTCCACAACACCGGACCCCAATACCTCAACGAGAGAATCTCCTTCCACGTACCCAAGAGAAACCTCTGATCTGCCGACCTCGGCCTCTCTGAAACCCCACGCATCTGCAGAGCCAGAACGGGTGGAAGGGCATTGTCCTACATCGCGGCCAAGACCTGGAACGACCTCCCAATCGACATCAGATGCACCCCCTCTCTGCAAATCTTCAGGACCTGGCTCTTCAACTGACCGGAGCTGCTTATCACCCCCCCCAGCGCCTTGAGACCCTCACGGGTGAGTAGCGTGCTTGACAATTCCCTGAGTGATTGACACCTGCCTCTAGTAGTCAGGCTTGTCCCTGGTGTGACTAAGCCTCTGCCTAAGTGCGTGTAACATCTTTGTGATTTTACATCGTCGTTCTTCTTTGTTTTTCTGAGGTGACAGGTTAGTTAGAGTTTCACATTTTTTAGGCGTGCAGACTACAAAGCTAACATTTTAAAAGGGATTTGTTTATCCCTGTTCTGTTTATTAGGAATATCTTTCTTATTCTTATTATTTTTTCAGTCTTAGTTAAGATGAAGCGAATAAAAGAAAGTGGTGCAGCCTTTAGAAAAAGATAAAGGCAAGAGAGGAAGAATTAAAAAAGAATGAAGGTGCACTACTGAAATACCTCAGTCGCGAAACTACTACTACTGTTACTGAAGCAATTTGCGATTCCGGATTCAAACCATCATCAAAGTCAAGTGATTCTTCAACTGTGTAACAAACAAAAAATTCCAGCTGTTGACTTAAAAGATGTTGGTCTTTGGCCAAGTTATATTAAGGATGACACACGTATCTTACTGGAACAACAAGGTGCGTCTGTGGTTCAACATATAGATTCTGATTTTGGTGAAGTGATTCGTGAGGGTGCTTCAATCAAAGGACGAAACAGAAAACTTCCCCTCGAGTGTTTTTTTTCAGACTCTGCCAAATAATGAAAAAAATTTGAGGTCCTGGTTGGTGTACTCTCCTTCCAAGAAAGCTCTTTACTGCTTTTGTTGCAGACTATTTGCAGACAGAAGTAATTCAAATTTTGATAGTGCAGATGGATTCAACATATGGTGGAAACTTAATCCTAAAATATTCCACCATGAATCTAGTGTGGCCCACATTCGATGTTTCACACAATGGAAGGAGATGGAAATTAGGATCCGACATGGAGCAACAATTGATAAAAAGGAACAAGAACAAGTTGAAGTAAAGAAGTGGAGGGAGATACTTACAAGATTGTTGGATATCATTAGATTCCTAGCTAAACAAAATTTGGCTTTACGGGGTCACTAAGAAGGAATTCATTACAAGACTGATGATGAACCTGAATCAATGGGAAATAGAGGAATTTTTTAGAATTAGTTAATTTGTTGGCGAAATACGATCCATTGCTACGTGAGCATATTGTAAGAATTAAGCTGGGAAAAAAGTTTGCTAAATCCTATATGTCGCCTACTATTCAGAATGAGTTTCTAGAAATTTTGGGAGAAAAAGTAAGAAGCAAAGTTATTGAGCAAGTGAAAGAAGCAAAGCATTTTTCTATGATATACGACAGCACCCCTGATATTTCTTATAAGGATCAAATGAGCCAAGTTTTACGCTACCTTATGATCTATGATGGAAATAAAGTGACGGTTGTGGAATCATTTGTGGAATCATTTGTCGATTTCATTGAAACAAAAGGTAAAACCGCTGATAATATTTTCAACTATGATTTTGCAGAATTTAGAAAACAATGGAATTGATATTCAAAATTGTAGAGGACAAGCATATGATAATGCTGCTGTGATGGCGTTCAGAGATGCATCAAGGAAATTAATGGAAAAGCAGAATTTGTCGCATGTACAAATCACTCGCTGAATTTGGCTGGTGTACATGCAGCTTCTGTTGCAATGAATACGTTTTTTGGAACTGTGGAGCATTTGTTCACATTTTTTTCTTCCTCAACCCATCGCTGGGATATTCTGACTTCAGTCACTGGTCAAAGTGTCAAGCGTGTAGTAGAAACTCGGTGGAGTGCACGGGGAGATGCTGTGAGTGATGTAAAAAAGAATTACTCAAAAATCTTAACTGCTGTGGAAAATTTAACTGGTGAAGAATAAAATAGAGTTACCAGGTCAGATGCTGGTGGGCTGCTTGTTGCCATACAATCTTTTTCCTTCCTGTGCTTTCTTGGCCTGTGGGAATCTGTCCTTCTAGAAATTAATGACACACAGGTCTATCTCCAAACCAAAGGATTGAATATACAACAATGTGACATAAAACTCAATGCTTTAAGAGCATTTTTAACTGAAAATAGGTGCAAATTAGTTAACAATTCAGTAGCTTACGCCAAAGAAATTTGTGATGATCTGGGGATAGTCATGGATCGTCAGTGCAGAAAGAAGAAACTAATGGCAGGCGAAGAATCACAAGATGCTGAATTGTCATACGAAACTGAGTTGAGGAGAGAAAAAAAAATTTCACTGGACAGAGTGATCCAATAAATCACCACGAGATTTCAACAACTTCGTGTTCTTGCTGAAAAATCATGATCATGATGACATTAATAAAGAAGAGTTCCTCCTTGAGAGAAAAAGACTTCAGAGTTTTATTTCTGTTGCTGCTATGCAACACGAAACAGAGAAGTGGAAGGACAGTCCCCTTGAACTTTTGCAGTTTATTCTAAAATACAGTCTCGAGAACTCAGTTCCAAATATTATAATAATACTGCAAATTTTCCTCACAATTGCTGTAAGTGTTGCTGGTTGTGAGAGGAGTTTTTCTAAATTAAAATTGATTAAGAATTACCTAAGATCTACGAGTGCCTTGCGTTTCAGAAAACTTGCAAAACTGTCTATAGAACAGCAACTGAGTCATGAAGTAGACTTTAATGATGTCATTGAGGATTTTGCTAATAGAAAAGCAATAAAAATAACATTTTAGAATGTTGGAATTAAAGTCTTACTTCAAAAATAAACATAGGGGCCGATTACGATCTCGTGTGGAAAGCATTCCTACCGAATCGGTCCCGGAATGCTTTCCAAACGACTCGGATCTGGTGAGTCCGAATGAGCGATTTGGATGTATCCGGATGCGTCCGGATACGATTCGGTCAGGCTCCCATTGACTTCAATTCGGGCCTGTGTTCCGAAGCAGAACACAGGCTCCCATTGAAGTAAGGGGTGGCTGGGGAAAACATTGCACCCTGTGGCAGGCACCCCATGGTGCCTGCCACACTGCTTTGTTGGAAGGGGGGGGTCCCTTGAGTACCCCCATGGGCCCCATTTGGAGGGCCCCAGGTGAAGAGGGGCCTGCTACGGGCCCCCAAAGACAGATTTGGGTAGCCGATTCTTTCCAGAGAAACCGATTCAGAACGGCTGTCCAAATCGGTCATCGTAATCGCTCGCTCAGAAAACAAGTCACTAGAGCTGTACGATTCAGCTCGAAAGGCTAGACCTGTACGAATGCCTTTCGGAACTGATTTGGACAGACAGCCCTACCGGTTTACAGGCATCCCAATCAGTTGTTGGAAACTGTGTATGATTCGGTCTGCAACAAGGGTTCCGAATCGGATTCGGCATACCTGAATCCGATTCGGAGCCCTTCCGAACGGTATCGTAATCGACCCCATAGTGTTTTAATTTACTTCCCTATATGTTATTTTGAATAACATTTTAGAATACTGGAATTAAAGTTTTACTTCAAAAACAAACACAGTGTTTTAATTTACTTTCCTATACGTCATTTGACTTTTTGTCGTATTTTTGGTGTGTATTAAGAGGGGCGGCAAACTAAAACAATAGTTTTTATATTATTACAAGACCTAACAATAATGTCATGTTAACCTTTGTGTTTTTCTCAGTGAATTTACTAAAATTAATTCATGTATGTCAATGTGCAGAACAGTGACTTTAGTTTTATTTCTTAACTTCCTCTGACTTATAAAACCTACTAAGGGGCCGATTACGATGTGGTTTGGAAGGCCTCCTAATGGCATTAGCTTAGTCCAAATCAGATCGGGAACGTGTCTTTCCGATCGAATCAGAAAGGTTTCCGACTGACCGATTACGGTGCGAGTTAGGCGTTAGGAATATCCTAACCCGACGGCATTCGGAATGACCGAGCCGTACGGAGCAGACGCGTACGTCTCTATGGGCTGTGTTTCCGAATGACCGATTACAATGCTGGATTCTGACAGCCTCTCCGAATCATGCCGTCCAACTCGAATCGGCAGTCGTAATCAGACTTTGGGGGCCTGTAGCGGGCCCCCCTGCACTCGGAGCCTTCCCAATCGGGCCCGTGGGGGTACCCACAGGTCCTGCCTTACCAGCCATGCACAGTGTGGCAGGCACCAGGGGGTGCCTGCCACAGGGTGCCCGATTTTCCCCAGCCACCCCTTTCTTCAATGGGAGCCTATGCATTCGGTCAGAACATAGGCTCCCATTGAAGTCAATGGGAGTACGACCGAATCGTATCTGGAAGCATTCAGATGCATTGTAATCGGTCGGTCGACTCTCCCGATCCAAGTCGGTCGGAAACCATTCCCAAACCGATTCGGTTAGAATGATTTCTGAACCGCATCGTAATCAGGCCCTAAATTGGGTGTTCAAAGTCTATAACCCTTAAATATTGTTTACATTTAAAAGAGTGGCTTTTGGTAAACTCTATATACTGAAAGAGTGGAACAATGAGCAGTGCTTTTTAATGTGGTTCTGAAAATTGTACATCATGGCTAGTACCGGGAGACGGATTCCTATATATGACTGTGAAACTGGGATTTGGAAATCTTTGTTACAATACATAGCAGCATTTTACTTTAGCAAGCTTGTGCATCCTGTGTCAGAGAAGACATTCCTTTTCCTCATACCAAATACCTAAGACACATCCAAGCATCCTGCTTTTCTGTATCCTCTTAGTATAATAGAAAGTGCTCCTCACAGTTATCTGCAGAGGAACTTCCTGCCTTACGTCAAGTGCTCCGGCTCCCAGAATCACTCTGAGCCAGTCAAGCTATGGATTCCAAGTGTACTGCTCAGATAATACATTGCAGCCCACTGGTTTCCTTGATCAGTTCTCAATATACCTGTCTAACACCTTGAAAACAACCTAATGACAGTAGTAATAATCAACATAGGGGGCTTTTGTGTGCAAAGGAGGCACATTAGCAAAGCTGCTTTAAACACAATAGTCACAATGGAGTCTGTTCAACTTGGAGTGGAGTCGTGACAGAGAAAAGCCTATGATCATTTTAGCCAATTTTAAAATGTGTGTGTATGTGTGCGAGAGTGTGTGTGTGTGCTACTATCCTTAAGGGTGTGCCAGTGTGTATGATAGTCAACTTATAATAAAACTCAAGCAGCATAACATAATATTGTAGCAACATACAAGTCATTATGGTTTTGCAAAACTGAGGATATGTTTATGAAGTCCGGCCATAGGTCAGAGGTCAGACTCAGACAAGCATGACACAAAAGAAAATAGCAATGTGCATGAAACAATATGTTGTTCCTTGCAGGCCTCTATCCCTGCATTCACAAGAAGTCGCATATCAAATTCACCCTCCTAAAAGATAAGGAGATGCGATTCATTGAGAACAACCATCTTGCATTGTGTTACATTTGAATGACCATGTCATTACAAATAGCTAGCCTCGTGTACCACTTGAGACACTTTTGAAATACAGGGTTGCGTCTTGAACACAATTTGGCTCCAGATCATCCAACCAAAACCATGGGCTATTGCTGTACTTTGTTAGTTTGTCCAAACCAATCAAAAAATGAGCCAAAACATGTGCCTGGCTTATGGATGTTGTGTCATCCGAGTAGTACTGGGTTGACTTGCTAATTCTAAATAGACCGTGTTTAGGAAGTGTTGGTATTAACACAAATGCATGACTGTCCTCGCTTTATATGCTGTGCTTATTATGACTAGGGTGACAGGACTGTACTGGCAAAAAGTGGTAAAAAGAAAGACTTCAGAGCTCTGTGTTCAGGGGAGGAGAAGGAGACTCCGAAGATACCTGCGTATGCAGTGGTTCACTGTCTAGTCTTCGAACACCAGCTGTCCCACCACTCTCTCCAGAGAATTCTAGGATACTAGTTTGGCTGTTCATTCATGTGTGCACGTGCAGTGCAAGCGTCTCTCCTCATGCCCTTGACTCTGATGAGCTCAGCGTTGGCCTGTTTGTTGGTTTGTTTGTTTGTTTTCAGCTGCTCATAGAATCCTCTGCATTGTGACCCAATGGTGTTTCTGTTGAGACCCGGGGCTGCAGAGGCGAGGATTAGTCAGTTGTGAGTCTAATCCAGGTGTCTGGACGCATTCTGGTATGTGTAGTCCTCCATGTACAATTAGGTGAAGGAAGAACTGCAAGTACCAGAATGCAAAGTGAACAGGGCACGATAAGCTAGCGACAGGTTGATAGCTGTGCAACTTCAACCGGATAGTAGAGCACCAATGAAGCGATATAGGGGGAGGGGCTCTTGTGGGCTCAATATGCCAACACCCTCATAACTACATCTAACCTGTTTTCAAGAGTAACTTCTCCAGGCCCAGTCGCTATCCTTAATTCTTTTTTTTAATGTTTTTATTTTTTTAATAACGTGCTAATGAAGTCTCTTTCTGTGCCACCTGGAAGACTGCACTGCCATTTCTGGGACAACTGCCTGTGCATCTCTCTGCGCACGTCCTATAATGCACCTTTCTTTATCCGGGACACTTATCGGGGTGCCACAAACCACTAGGATGAAGCTGGCGAGGTGGGTTATACAGAAGGTCTTCTTTGCGGCTCCCAGTTTAGGGGGTGTGTCGCAGATTTCTAGTGCTGCGTGACTGAACACTTCCAGGCACTTAGACTTAATTGCACCCTTTAATTTCCCCTCTCATGGTGAACTTCACTGGCATCTCGTAATCAACAATGAGGGAGAGAGAAGCGACGATTCATTCGGCTTCCGGCCATAAGAGGTATAATCAGAGGAGAATTAATCACTTGTCCTGTGTGTTATCAGGGTCAGGGTTTCTGATCGTCTTAAAAAACCCTCATTCAGGAAATAACTGTGTGTGCGGTATATCTTGGCTCTCCGCAGAAGTGGTTACGTGAAAAGCATCATCATCGGGTCTTGGTTATGCTTTCCTCCACCTGGAGGAGGACCAACTGGTATTTACAGTAGTGATTAGAGAACATGAAGGTGCAGTGTCATTAAAATTACCTACATCTGTCGATCTAATTTTTATTATATCGCAGATAGGGCAAAAGGTAAAAACAAAGTGATGGTGCGGTGCTAGAAGGGTTACTGTTCTATCGCACCTGTCTGTAGCTGGTCAACATGTTTCAGCCCATGTGTGCCCAGTAGGGTCTGGGGGTTTTCTTCAGGACCAATGGGATGCACGTCATTTTGTCGTAACGGGCAGAGGTAAGTAGTGCACTTACCTTTCTTCTTAAGTGAGCGTATTCGGACGCTTACGAGTTGTAGATGTGACTGTGTCTACAACTTAATCTGAGGGAAACTGGCCTCCGTCGGGGGACAGGCGCTTGGACTCTCTTGTGAGTCTTGAAAGCAACTTGTTCTGGCGCCGTCTACCGTGCCCCATTTGTCCTGAAGAAAGCCCCCAGACCCTACTGGGCACACATGGGACTTATTCCTGTGTTTGCTTGTGTCGGTTTTTCGGAAAGCGTCTGTTCAGATGTAGGTGTGTATTAGTGTGCTTGTGTGGGTGTACTTGTGTAGTGTCTTTCTGCCTTTGCTTACTGTTGACATCTGCAGTGACTTGTGGGCAAGTCTCCGAATGCAGCAGGCGCTATTCAGATTTTCATTTCCCGATGTCGGCAAACGCAGTACCAATAAATTGGCTAACAGTAACAAGTTATTTACAGTTATTAAAGGCAGCAAAACCTGTGTTTGTATGTGCTACATAAAAAACATGTTATGCCTCATCTTCTGAAAAAATGTCCACTATGCAATGTAACATAATGCTACAACACACGTCTTTCTTCTGAAGCCGAAAATATTTTGCGAAAACACCAAGAAAGCTGACCCATTTACACAGAGCTGAACATTATGGGGTCGATTCCGATTCGGGCCGGAAAAAGCACCGACCGACTCGGATCCGGAAATAATATCGACCGACACGTACCTGTGGCGCCCGACACGCCAAGTACGATGCAAGGCGTGCAAAATCCGACCGACACGTACGGAACCCAAGTCGACCGGTCGAGCCGCACGGAAAACAGCAATCCGATCGGAAAAACACGCGAATCCAACCGACCGACACGCACCCGGAACAAATCCGACCGAAACGTACACGCGAACTCCAAACAGCAAAGTACGATGCAAGGCGCGAAAACCACGAGCGAGTCGGACGGAGGCCAAGCCGTACGACCGACACGCATACAAAACCGAGCCGAAGCAACACAAAACACCGCGACCGACGCGTACGCAGCATAGAAAACTGCACATACACAGCGTGAACGAAACGGAGAAGACCGTACGAGACAAATGCAGGGTCCGACTCGGTCACAAGAACGTCTCCAACATACACAGACAGTACAAAGGAAAAATCACCCAAAAAAAGGCCAAACAAGCAATTACAAAGCCAATAAATACTGGGGGTGGTGGGGACAGAGAACAAAGACACACCCACAACTCCACCCATATAAAGGACACAAATCACAACCATGAGCCTTTGCAAATGCCATTCCACTGCCAGCACCCAAGAGAAAGCAACCACACACCCACAGCTCATCCCTCACACAAGCCACACACCATCAGCACACCAACAAATACCTACCTCACATACACCCAGCAAAACACACACTCACACACCCTCACCTGCACACCAACACACACATCACTCACCATCACCACCCATCACCATGCCCCCCAAGAAGAATCCCAAGTTCCTAGATAGTGAATTGGAAGTCATGGTAGACGAGATCCTCAGGGTAGAGCCACAGCTGTTTGGCACACTGGTCCAACAGACCCCCATCTCCCAGAAAACCAAGATGTGGGAGAGGATCATCAACAGGGTGAACGCACAATCACCATGTCGGCGCACAAAGAGCGACATCCAGAACAGGTGGTATGACGTGCGCAGGAGGGTACGGGACCTGCTAAAAAAAGACTACATCAACTGCCAACTCACCGGCAGTGGCCCTCCTGCCAAGCCAATATACCTCAGACCCTGGGAGGAGAAGGTGCGGGCCATCCTTCCGCCAGTGAGCGTATATGGACTAGAGGACATCCCAGAGCCTGGTGAGTACACAACAAATGTACACAATATACTGCCACAAAACACACACACATCACTGTCAAGGGGAGAGTCAAACCATGCACTCATAGCAATTACACAGCAACCAGAACAGAATCATCCCAAAATGTGTATGTCAGTCAGATTAACACAACACATGCCATCAAAAAAGTCACATCCAACTGTGCCATCACATGTACAAACAACTACAACTACAGCTAGGCAGTGGCACAAATAGAACTAACAAACACATCCAGACATGTAGCCACCACAACAACACCAACACACAGTGAAGAACACTCAAAGGAAGGAATTCTGTGTATGCTGGCCAAGTCAGTGTAGCCAATAGCATCATGGGAGTCGCAGTCACACATATTGCCCCCCACAACTGCCCCATCAACACCACCATGAACCATGCGCACATCACAGGGAGTGGAGAAGGACTCACAAGATGGCTGACACTGGCTACTGCTGTGGGGAGCACAAGGCCCTGCTGGCAACTGTGCACCAACAAACAGCAGGACACCACTGACTGACATCCTGAGAGACAACTTCCACTCCCTGCAATGCAAGCACGTTCCATGGTGGGATAACTGGCTGGCTGGCTGGGTGGGAAGGAGGACTTGCAGCACTAACCATAGTCACAAGCACCTCCCCTCACACACCCCCCAACACAAACTCCACAGAACCCACCTGGTAGAATGCAATGCCCCCATCCTAACACAAGATCCCACAAAGAACCACCACCCTGGGTAATGTTGTGTGAAGCACAGGGCCACTCTTGGGACTTTTAGCCAAACAACTGCCAGGACAACACTCCCAGCCATCCTGTCAGCACAGCCAGCCCACCGCACAGGGAAGCAGAGTCAAAAGGAAGGAAGCATGGGCATGCTGGGAAGGGGGGTGGTGGCAATAGCATGATGGGAGTCGTAGTCACAGACATAGCTCACCCCCACAACTGTCCCATCAACACCACCCTGAACCATGCTCACATCACAGGGAGTGGAGAAGGACTCACAAGATGGCTGACACTGGCTACTGCTGTGGGGAGCACAAGGCCCTGCTGGCAACTGTGCACCAACAAACAGCAGGACACCACTGACTGACATCCTGAGAGACAACTTCCACTCCCTGCAATGCAAGCACGTTCCATAGTGGGATATCTGGCTGGCTGGGTGGGAAGGAGGACTTGCAGCACTAACCATAGTCACAAGCACCTCCCCTCACACCCCCCCCCAACACAAACTCCACAGAACCCACCTGGTAGAATGCAATGCCCCCCATCCTAACACAAGATCCCACAAAGAACCACCACCCTGGGTTATGTTGTGTGAAGCACAGGAACACTCTTGGGACTTTTAGCCAAACAACTGCCAGGACAACACTCCCAGCCATCCTATCAGCACAGCCAGCCCACCCCACAGGGAAGCAGAATCAAAAGGAAGGAAGCATGGGCATGCTGGGAAGGGGGTGGAGGCAATAGCATGATGGGAGTCGTAGTCACAGCTCTACATCCCCCACCACATGGCCCAGCAAGCTCACACTGACGCATGCACATCCCACAGAGAGTGGAAAGGCCCATCAAAGATGTCTGACACTGTTGCTGTGTCGTGGGGAGCACAAGGGCATGCTGGGTACTGCACACCAACCAACAGCAGGACACCACTGTCAGCCATCTTGCCATTGCTCTCACACCCACACACACTGAACTCCCCACAAAAGCAAGTAAGTATGGGAATGCTGGGAAGTGGGGTGGAGGCAATAGCATGATGGGAGTCGTAGTCACAGACATAGCTCACCCCCACAACTGTCCCATCAACACCACCCTGAACCATGCTCACATCACAGGGAGTGGAGAAGGACTCACAAGATGGCTGACACTGGCTACTGCTGTGGGGAGCACAAGGCCCTGCTGGCAACTGTGCACCAACAAACAGCAGGATACCACTGACTGACATCCTGAGAGACAACTTCCACTCCCTGCAATGCAAGCACGTTCCATGGTGGGATAACTGACTGGCTGGGTGGGTGGGAAGGAGGGCCGGCTGTCAACCAAACACAACCAATGCAGACCATGTACACACCCCAAAAAATACATAGAAATGCCCAAATAATGCAGGACAATGTGCCACACCAATATCAACCCCTGACTGTGACGACTTAGGACAATGCAATGCACAGGCCCGCACCCAGAGGCACAGTCACAACTGTCATGTGTGTCAACCATTGATGCCTGCAGAAACATAACATACATTGTGTGTGTCTCCCAAAAACAGGTGATGACGGGGACACAGCAGCAGACGCTGAGGAGTCCCAGTCCCAGGCTCAAGAGGATGCGGAGCTCACTGGCGTCGTACAGCCTCTGTCCTCCTCGGACGATGAAGACCAACCTGGCACATCCGGTGCAAGTCTACATGCAGCACCAGCAGGACCACCAGCTGCAGCACCAGCAGGACCACCAGCTGCACCCCTGCACCCACCCCTCCAACGACTGCCACCACAAATACCATCCCTGCCGACATGGACAGAACAAGGAGCAACACCAGCACAGGGACCCTGGACCAACCTGGGGCCATGGACACCACCACCACCACCAACCCCCAAGGTGGACCAGGGTCATCTGTGCGTGCCACTGCACACACTGCACATGTCAGCAGGGGTGGTGGAAGGGGTGGGAGACAGAGGTCGCTGCTTGCAGAGGTTGCTGGTGTGCATGAAGACCCACAACTGGTACGCATAGCTGATGCGTACCAGTCCAGCACCGGAGACCTCAGCCAGGTAGTGGGGCTCCTCAGAGACATGAAACAGCAGCAGGCTGCCCATCATGCCCGCTTGGACTCCCACATGTCCCACGTGGAGTCACACATGTCCCGCGTGGACTCACACATGTCCCGCGTGGAGTCCAAGTGGGATGCACTGCATGAGATGACGGCGGTGCACAGGGACATTTTACAATGCCTCCGCCAGATGAACAGCAACCAGTCCACACCTCCCTGTGTGCCAACAACATCTGGTGCCGAACAACCTGCAACTGCCACAGGGAGGGAGGATGACTCTGGCGGAGAGTCCCCTGCACCGCAGCAGCCTGTACTTGAGGGGCCCCCCCCCAAGAAGAGGAGTCGTCCGAGGAGGGACAAGTGAGAGGCTGATGGCCAAGCGCAACTCCCAGGAAGCCTGAACCTGTTCTGGATGTTCACCTTTGTGCACAGACTGTTCACCCTGTTGACGGCAACACTACTCCCACACATTGCATGGGGAGTACAAGTTGGACCAATGTGTCAGACAACTGTGGCCCCGATACTGGGGATTCTGTCTACCAGGACTTTCAATTCACCTAGGAACTTCGGATTGCACGATTTATGTACAGCACTACCCATCCTATGCACTATTCACACAAATGTATCACAATAAACACACTAATACACCATACTTGCCTCTGTTGTGATTCCAACGTGGGTGCTGTTATGGGGATGATGAACTGCAAAATTACACTGTGTATGCGAACTGCAACAGCAAGGACAACACAGGCATGTGAGTAAAGGCAACGTGACACATATGAGGGAGACACACCACCAGGGCTACACAACACATACACACCTAGGCCATCTGACTCATTGCCTACACTGATGTTGCCAGGGAAGACGGTGCAATGCACAGACACCACACCCATTCCCAGTTGTAGTCAAGTAGCCCACAGGTGCAGTAAGCAAATGGCAGTCAAATGTGTGACCACAGACAACGCACATCACAAAGTGAAGCACAGGTTTATTACACAGTTGCAACATGTCGTAACCACTACAGATGCAAGGTAATCCCACCTGGCAGCGGGCACACAGTCAACAACTGTAGACGGAAGGAAGTCCATGGGTGTGGCGCACATCACCTGTAGGGACACAACAGCTATCAGCCTGGAAGTGCAATCACGTCGTCGGTGGACACAGTTGACCAAACGAATCTGTAAGTACCCTGTGAAGGACAGAAATGACACAAAGTCAAAAGCAATGGAGTACAGGACAGAACAGCAAAACTCATGCACAATACATGTTACAAGATACCCACCCAGAACCAAGTTAGCATGTGTTAGACTTGGCATCTTTTGGCGTGTTTCCCCTGACTTTTTGCTTTCTGACCTCCCGGTTTTGACTCTGTTTTTGCTGGTGTAATGATTCTGCGCACTTTCCTCACTGCTGTCCAGTGGGAAAGTGCAAGTGCTCCTGTATGAAATGTGTTATGGATTGGTGTTTCCATGATTGGCCTATTTGGTTTATGTATCAGTCCCTTGTAAGGTGCACTGCGAGTGCCAGGGCCTATAGACCAAATGCTGTTGGTGGGCTGCAGCACTGGATTGTGCCACCCACGCAAACAGCCCGGAAAGTGTAACTCGGGCCTGCCATCGCAGAGCCTGTGCGCAGCCTGGGGCTGCCATAGTCGACTTGGCAAGTGCACACACTTGCAAGTCCCTAAACCTTCCCTTTTCTACATGTTAGTCACCCCTAAGGTAGGCCCAAGGTACCCCTGTGGGCAGGGTGCGTTGTATGCGAAAGGTAGGACATGCCCTGGTGTGTGTGGCATGTCCTGATAGTGAATTACAGCCTAGTTCGTTTTTCACTATTGCAAGGCTACCTGTTCCCCTAGGCCAGAACGGGCAGTTTTGATTATTACAGCTTATAATCCTAACTGACCCCGGGAACATGGTAGAAATTCGAGTTTAGTATGCCTGGACTCAGAATGATAAAATGCAGCTTTTAGTGAAGTTGGTTTTAACATTCTGTGTTCGAAAATACCACTTTTAGAAAGTGGGTATTTTCTTGTCTAACCATCCAAGCCTGCCTCTGCGAGGTTGTGTATTCCTTGTCTGGAGTGTGAGTGACAGGGGCTGGGGGATGCCAGGAGACAGGGTGAGTCAGCGCAGGGCTGAATAGCAAGATCTACATGTAGATGGGTGGGAGGGGTCGCACCTGGGCCCTGAATAGGACAGTGCCTTCCCTCCACAATGCTGGCTCCACCTCCTGTGGTGCGTCTGATGTCCCTGGCCTGCTCACTGAAAGAAGGGACGGAGACTTGTCAACAAAGTGCTCCAGAACTGGTTTGGACTAGGCAAAGGCCTCTCTGCCTTCAGAGAACAAAAGAATTTGGGATATAAATATTGGGGCCCTGACCCCATGAATTTAGATCTCGCTGGAATCAAGGAACCTGCCAAGACGAAGAGCTGGAAGAGCTGCCAGGAGGAGTACTGCCCCTTTGCTGTGTTGTTGCTTTGTTGGGTTGGCCTGCAGCTGCTGCTTCTGCCTTGGGCAGTGAAAGGACTGGACTGAACTTTCTACAAACTTGTGCTGAGTATCTCCAAGGGCCTGGAACCGAGCTGGCCTCCTGTTAAGAAGTCTCAGGGACTGCAAAGACTTCACAAGCCTCTGGGTACCGCTTCTGGAACGCTGTTTCAGTTGCCACAGAGGAAGGGAACCGCAACCGACTCCGTCAACCGAATCCATCCCTGGCCGGTGACCTGTTTGCACCGCAGACCGCATCGCCCCGCTTCGCATCGCAACCCTGGTCTCACCGTGGCGACGTCCGACGCCGCCAACACCGAGCCGCTGCTTGCACCGTGACCTGTGGGCACCGCAGTTCGCATCGCATCGCTTCACTGAACCAGCCGGACCCGACCGACGCGGTCGCTGCAACTGGCTCAAGAGTCGTGACCGCACCGCATTTGGGGCACCGCTCGCACGTCTGCGACGCACCGCTCCGACTCGCACCGCTGTCCGACGCCAGCTCCCGCACTCCGGCTTGGTCGCCTGCATCGCAACCTGTCAGCACCGCATCGAGCATCGTCTCACCCTGCATCGCACGCCTTGGACTCACCGACCCCGTCTGCACGACGCTCATCGAGCCGCTGCCTGCACCGCATCGAGGGACACCGCACCTTGCATCGCTCCGTCTTGCACCACAACCGCGACGAACGCCGACCGGCTCGTACACTCCGTACCAGCCACAACGAGAAAGGTACTGTAACCGAGTCTGTTCACGACTCTGCTGGCCCGTATCGACGCGGTCGGCTGGAACTGTTAGACTCTGTGGTTTTCAGCATCGCGGTAGGCTCAGACGGAGCTACCGACTCGTACGAACTTTGTTTTTGGACTATTCCTGCAAAGAAGAAGTTACCTTATCAAGTATTCGTTTTAAAGTACAGTATTGTGGATTTTCGTCGTAATTGGTCTTGTCTTGAGTACATAAAATATTGGTTATTTTTCTAAACTGGTGTGGTGTCCGTTTGTAGTGCTTACACTGTATTACTGTTGGTTATGTGCAAATGCTTTACACACTGCCTCTGAATTAAGCCCGACTGCTCGTGCTAAGCTACCACGAGGGTGAGCAGGGGTTACTTCACGAGTGTAACACCCTTACCCTGACTAGGAAGAAGGGTCCCTACTTGGACAAAGGTGCAAACCCTTGCCAACTAGAGACCCCATTTCTAACATTGGTTGTCAGCGGTGAGGATAGGACTTGTGTTTGCACTTGACTTACAGTGATTGGTGTGCACTACTACCATATCGCAGACCATTACGTACCACATACTGGTTCTTTTTCTTTGGCCTATTTTTGATCTTGCCAGTTTTCAACTCACTACTTTTGTCATGCCTGAATCAACTGCATCGTCCGTTGCATCTCTGGAAGTTATCTTTGAGGAGGATAGGTTGGAATCCTACGCCGTAAAGGAGCTACGAGCGATTTGTAAAAACCTGAAAGTCCAAATTAAAGGCCTCACAAGGAAGGAGGAGCTACAGAAGGCGCTGAGGGCTCTGGTAGCAGCCAGACATGCCAATGGGCAGCCTGGTAATCTCAGTGAGGAGGTGGAGGAGCCTATTTCCAGGGTGGATGTGCTTTTGGGTAGGGGGAACCCGCCAGATCAGGCAGCAGCAGTCTGTCCCCAGAGGAGCTGGAGGACAGGCGGGAGGCAAGGCAGTTTGAGCTGCAGAAGCTCAGACTGGAGAGTGAGCGGGAGGAGAAGAGGTTGGCCATAGAGGAGAGGAAGATGCTCTTAGAGCATGAGAGAGAACTGAAGGAGCTAGAACTTAGGAGTAAGTCAGGCTCAGATGGTGGCAGCAATTCGTCCAGAAAGGCAGACAGGATTGTGCACATTCCCAAGAACGTAGGCAAGGAGTTCAAGAAGGGGGACGACATACAAAGGTGGTTTCAGGGTTAGGAGGCAGCCATACACATGAATGGGGTCCCTGAGGAGAATTGGGGAGCAGGATTGTGGCCACTTTTCCCTGAAGAAGCAAGGGATGCTCTGATAGCTTTGGGTAAGGGGTATCACCTCACCTATGCTGACATGAAGGATGCCCTTCTCACGAAGTATGGTCTTACTCCTGAAAAGTACAGGGATCAGTTCAGGTCCAGTAAGAAGTCTGATGCCAACACTTGGTTGGAATGTGTGGATGTGTTCTGCAGGTCTCTGGATGGTTGGGTGAAGGGCAGTAGTGTAACAGATTTTCAGGGGCTCTACAACTTGATTGCATGGGAGCACTTGTCTAGTCTATGTTTTGCAGATCTGCGCCAGCACCTAGTTGATAGTAAGCTAACTGACCCCAGGAAGCTTGCTATGGAAGCGGACCGCTGGGTGAGTACCAGGGTCCACAAGAAAGCGTTTGGGGGAGACTCAGCCAAAGGTGGGCAGGGTCCCCAGCAGAAAGGTGGGGGGACAAGGGTAAAGCACAGGAGTTCTCTAAAGGGCCCCAAACTAGTACCCAGGGTAAAGGTTCCCAGCCCCCGGTGATAAGAAGAAAGGGGTCTCCACAGGGAAGCCTGTTGAGACCGGCCCCCGCAAGTGTTATGCATGTGACCAGGTAGGTCACTTTAAGGGGGACCCCAAGTGCCCGAAGGGGACACAGCCGCCCACCGGTGGACAGTCCAAAGTGTTGGCTAGTGTAGCGCTTGGGGAGGAGGGGTGCCCACAGGAGGGTGGGGATCCCGCAGAAATGACCCTTGTCTCACTAGGGGACAGTGAGATGGTCCCAGGAAACCAGGTGCCCCTAACACAAAGAAATATAGCACCTGGGTGACCATTAATGGGAACAGGGTAGAGGCTCTCAGAGACACTGGAGCCAGTGTGACCTCAGTCCGGTGTCACCTGGTGTCTGAGAAGCAAGTAGTCCCAGGAGCATTCCACCAAGTAGTTGCTGTAGACAACTCAGAGCGCCAATGTATGGTGGCGCAGGTTCCCTTTGAATGGGGGGTCTCAGGTCCCTTGAGGGTGGTTGTGAGCCCTACCATGCCTGTAGATTGTCTGCTAGGAAACGACCTCGAGCAGTCCTTATGGAAGGAGGTTGAGCTCAGGTCTCACTTGGAGATGCTTGGGTTGCCAGAGTGGGCATGCGTGTCTACTCGGTCAATGGCAGCCAAAAAGGGTGATCAAGAGGACTTGGAGCCTGAAACAGTGGCCCAAGTCCCTGCCAAGAGAAAGGGCAGGGGCGCGGGAAACCGGCCCCCGAAGTTCCCACGGACCGGGAGGAGGCGGACCTCGAGGGGGACGCCACGGTGCCTACAGGGGAGCAGGTAGCCGAACTGGGAGACATCTCTGAGCTGACCCATTGGCAGCAAGAAGGGGGTCCCACCAGGGAGGAGTTCTGCAGGGAGCAGAACGAGTGCCCTACTCTGGAGGGTCTGCGGCGGCAGGCTGCAGACCAGGCAGCTGGTAATCAGTCCGGGTCACATCTGATCTACTGGGAGAGTGGTCTCCTATACAGTGAGCCTAAGGTTGCTGAGCCTGGGTCAGCCCGTGTGCTGGTGGTACCCCAGCGCTTCAGGACCTTCCTACTGGGTCTGGCTCATGACGTGCCTTTGGCAGGACATTTGGGGCAGGACAAGACCTTTGACAGGCTTGTCACCCACTTCTTTTGGCCCCAAATGCGAAGGCAGTCAGATGCACACTGTAGGTCTTGCCAAACTTGCCAGGCAAGTGGTAAGAGTGGGAGGAAGGTCAAAGCTCCTCTCCAACCTTTTCCTGTTGTTGGAACACCCTTTGAAAGGGTAGGGATGGATATTGTGGGGCCACTGGATCCCAAGACAGCCATGGGCAACAGGTACATCCTGGTCTTGGTGGACCATGCCACCCGGCACCCGGAGGCAATCCTCTCAGGACAACGACGGCGCCAGTGGTGGGCCGGGCGTTAATGGGGATCTTTTCCCGTGTGGGATTCCCCAGAGAGGTGGTTTCTGATAGGGGGACCAATTTCATATCGAAGTATATGACATCCCTGTGGAAGGAGTGTGGTGTAACCTACAAGTTCACCACTCCTTACCACCCACAAGGAAACGGTCTGGTGGAGAGATTCAACCAGACCTTGAAAGGCATGATCAAGGGTCTAACAGAACCCATGAGGCGTAAGTGGGACGTCCTCTTGCCATGCCTACTCTTTGCATACAGGGAGGTGCCTCAGAAGTCTCTTGGGTACAGCCCCTTGAGCTCCTGTATGGCCACCCTGTCAGAGGACCTCTGAGTTTGGTAAAGGAAGGCTGGGAGGCAGCTCCCAGGAAAACTCCCCAGGATGTATTTAGCTACATGCTGGCCTTTAGAAACCAAACTGCCCGCTTCAGGAAACTCGCTCAGGCGAACCTAGAAGCAAGCCAGGAAGAAATGAAGAGATGGTATGACCAGAATGCCACTCTGGTCGAATTTCAACCTGGGCAAAAGTGTGGGTCATGGCCCCAGTGGCACCTTGTGCCTTGCAGGACAAGTGGACTGGGCCATATGAGGTAAAGGAGCGCAAAAGTGACGTCACCTACCTGGTGGATTTGCAGGCTCCCAGGAACCCTTTGAGGGTCCTTCACGTGAACCGCCTCAAGCCCCACTTCGAGAGGTCCGAAGTGAGTATGCTCTTGGCGACAGATGATGGGGTAGAAGAGGAGAGTGAGCCTCTCCCTGACCTCCTGTCTACCAAGGAGCATGATGGGTCAGTAGAGGGTGTGATCCTCTCCCCTACTCTGACTCAGGAGCAGCAGGGGGACTGTCGCCAGTTGTTGGGACAGTTCGCCCCACTGTTCTCTCTGACCCCCGGTGTTACTCACTGGTGTACCCATGACGTGGACACTGGTGACAGCCCTCCTGTGAAGCACAAGATTTACAGGTTGACTGACCGGGTCAGAGCCAGCATCAAGGAGGAGGTCTCTAAGATGTTGGCATTAGGGGTGATTGAGCCCTCCCACAGTCCTTGGGCCAGCCCAGTGGTCTTGGTCCCAAAGGCTGCGGCGCCCGGTGCCACTCCAGAACTCCGGTTTTGTGTGGACTACCGTGGGCTCAATGCCGTCACCAGGACTGACGCGCACCCCATCCCCAGAGCTGATGAGCTCATTGATCGGTTGGGAGCTGCCCGGTTCCTCAGCACGTTTGATTTGACGTCTGGGTACTGGCAGATTGCCTTAACCGATGGGGCCAAGGAGAGATCAGCATTCTCAACCCCAGAAGGTCATTACCAATTCCGGGTGATGCCCTTTGGGTTGAAGAATGCCCCTGCCACCTTTCAGAGGTTGGTCAATCAGGTGTTGGCTGGGCTGGAGGATTTCAGTGCCGCCTACCTGGATGACATTGCTGTGTTCAGTTCCAGCTGGGAAGAACATTTACAGCACCTTGAGAAAGTGTTGAGGGCTCTGCAAGGTGCAGGCCTCACGATCAAGGCCAGTAAGTGCCAGATCGGGCAGGGTTCTGTGGTGTACTTGGGACACCAGGTAGGAAGCGGCCAGGTGGCGCCCCTACAACCCAAGATTGACACCATTCTGGCTTGGGAACCCCCAAGACCCAGACAGAGGTGAGAGCCTTCTTAGGTCTCACCGGTTACTATAGGAGATTTGTTAAGGGCTATGGCACCATCGTTGCCCCCTTAACAGAGCTGACCTCTAAGAGGCAGCCCAGGAAAGTGATCTGGACTGAGTCCTGCCAGAAAGCTTTTGATGCCCTGAAGGCAGCCATGTGCACGGCGCCCGTGCTCAAGGCACCTGACTTCTCCAAGGAATTCGTCGTGCAGACTGACGCTTCAGAGCATGGTGTGGGAGCGGTGCTCTCACAACTGAACGAAGAGGGCCTGGATCAGCCTGTAGTCTCTCCTTAGCAGGAGACTACTTCCCAGGGAACAGAGGTGGAGTGCCATAGAAAGGGAAGCTTTTGCTGTGGTCTGGGCGCTGAAGAAGTTGAGACCATACCTGTTTGGGACTCACTTCCGGGTTCAGACAGACCACAGGCCCCTCAGATGGTTGATGCAAATGAGGGGTGAGAATCCAAAACTGCTGAGGTGGTCCATCTCCCTACAGGGAATGGACTTTACGGTGGAACACCGTCCTGGTACAGAACACGCCAACGCAGATGGTCTGTCCAGGTTCTTCCGCCTTAGTGAAGAGAACTCCAATGGGGTTGGGTAGTTCTCCCTACTTTCAGCTGGAGGGGACATGTGTTAGACTTGGCATCTTTTGGCGTGTTTCCCCTGACTTTTTGCTTTCTGACCTCCCGGTTTTGACTCTGTTTTTGCTGGTGTAATGATTCTGCGCACTTTCCTCACTGCTGTCCAGTGGGAAAGTGCAAGTGCTCCTGTATAAAATGTGTTATGGATTGGTGTTTCCATGATTGGCCTATTTGGTTTATGTATCAGTCCCTTGTAAGGTGCACTGCGAGTGCCAGGGCCTATAGACCAAATGCTGTTGGTGGGCTGCAGCACTGGATTGTGCCACCCACGCAAACAGCCCGTAAAGTGTAACTCGGGCCTGCCATCGCAGAGCCTGTGCGCAGCCTGGGGCTGCCATGTCGACTTGGCAAGTGCACACACTTGCAAGTCCCTAAACCTTCCCTTTTCTACATGTTAGTCACCCCTAAGGTAGGCCCAAGGTACCCCTGTGGGCAGGGTGCGTTGTATGCGAAAGGTAGGACATGCCCTGGTGTGTGTGGCATGTCCTGATAGTGAATTACAGCCTAGTTCGTTTTTCACTATTGCAAGGCTACCTGTTCCCCTAGGCCAGAACGGGCAGTTTTGATTATTACAGCTTATAATCCTAACTGACCCCGGGAACATGGTAGAAATTCGAGTTTAGTATGCCTGGACTCAGAATGATAAAATGCAGCTTTTAGTGAAGTTGGTTTTAACATTCTGTGTTTGAAAATACCACTTTTAGAAAGTGGGTATTTTCTTGTCTAACCATCCAAGCCTGCCTCTGCGAGGTTGTGTATTCCTTGTCTGGAGTGTGAGTGACAGGGGCTGGGGGATGCCAGGAGACAGGGTGAGTCAGCGCAGGGCTGAATAGCAAGATCTACATGTAGATGGGTGGGAGGGGTCGCACCTGGGCCCTGAATAGGACAGTGCCTTCCCTCCACAATGCTGGCTCCACCTCCTGTGGTGCGTCTGATGTCCCTGGCCTACTCACTGAAAGAAGGGACGGAGACTTGTCAACAAAGTGCTCCAGAACTGGTTTGGACTAGGCAAAGGCCTCTCTGCCTTCAGAGAACAAAGGAATTTGGGATATAAATATTGGGGCCCTGACCCCATGAATTTAGATCTCGCTGGAATCAAGGAACCTGCCAAGACGAAGAGCTGGAAGAGCTGCCAGGAGGAGTACTGCCCCTTTGCTGTGTTGTTGCTTTGTTGGGTTGGCCTGCAGCTGCTGCTTCTGCCTTGGGCAGTGAAAGGACTGGACTGAACTTTCTACAAACTTGTGCTGAGTATCTCCAAGGGCCTGGAACTGAGCTGGCCTCCTGTTAAGAAGTCTCAGGGACTGCAAAGACTTCACAAGCCTCTGGGTACCGCTTCTGGAACGCTGTTTCAGTTGCCACAGAGGAAGGGAACTGCAACCGACTCCGTCAACCGAATCCATCCCTGGCCGGTGTCCTGTTTGCACCGCAGACCGCATCGCCCCGCTTCGCATCGCAACCCTGGTCTCACCGTGGGCGACGTCCGACGCCGCCAACACCGAGCCGCTGCTTGCACCGTGACCTGTGGGCACCGCAGTTCGCATCGCATCGCTTCACTGAACCAGCCGGACCCGACCGACGCGGTCGCTGCAACTGGCTCAAGAGTCGTGACCGCACCGCATTTGGGGCACCGCTCGCACGTCTGCGACGCACCGCTCCGACTCGCACCGCTGTCCGACGCCAGCTCCCGCACTCCGGCTTGGTCGCCTGCATCGCAACCTGTCAGCACCGCATCGAGCATCGTCTCACCCTGCATCGCACGCCTTGGACTCACCGACCCCGTCTGCACGACGCTCATCGAGCCGCTGCCTGCACCGCATCGAGGGACACCGCACCTTCATCGCTCCGTCTTGCACCGCAACCGCGACGAACGCCGACCGGCTCGTACACTCCGTGCCAGCCACAACGAGAAAGGTACTGTAACCGAGTCTGTTCACGACTCTGCTGGCCCGTATCGACGCGGTCGGCTGGAACTGTTAGACTCTGTGGTTTTCAGCATCGCGGTAGGCTCAGACGGAGCTACCAACTCGTACGAACTTTGTTTTTGGACTATTCCGGCAAAGAAGAAGTTACCTTATCAAGTATTCGTTTTTAAAGTACAGTATTGTGGATTTTCGTCGTAATTGGTCTTGTCTTGAGTACATAAAATATTGGTTATTTTTCTAAACTGGTGTGGTGTCCGTTTGTAGTGCTTACACTGTATTACTGTTGGTTATGTGCAAATGCTTTACACACTGCCTCTGAATTAAGCCCGACTGCTCGTGCCAAGCTACCACGAGGGTGAGCAGGGGTTACTTCACGAGTGTAACACCCTTACCCTGACTAGGAAGAAGGGTCCCTACTTGGACAAAGGTGCAAACCCTTGCCAACTAGAGACCCCATTTCTAACAGCATGTCAACACTGTTGGGGAGTACAGCCCACCTGTAAGCACACATCGCAACACACATCCAGTCAAGTAGCCCATGGACACACTCCAACAGCACCAGAGCACCACCTACACATCATGCCAACTCACATCATTGACATGACACCTCAGGATACTCACATTCAGCTAAAGAAGTTGGTGATGAGCTGTGTGCGGACATCACCATCATCATCATCATCATCATCATCGTCACTGGCATCGTGGTCCAGGCCAGGATCCTCCACAGGTGGCGGATGTTGGTCATTGTCATCCTGGATGAGAGGCAACTCCTTCCGCACTGCCAGGTTGTGGAGCATGCAGCAGACGATAATCTTGCACACTTTCGCAGGGGCATATGGGAGGGACCCTCCGGTCTTGTCCAGGCAGCGGAAGCGGCTCTTCAGGAGACCAAATGTCCGCTCAATCACTCTCCTGGTCCGACCATGTGCCTCATTGTAGCGCATCTGTGCTGGTGTCACAGGGTTCCTGAGGGGTGTCAGCAACCACGGCATGTTGGGGTATCCCGAGTCACCTACGGACAGACAAGTGCACATTAGCTGACTTGGAAAAGTGGGCGGAATACTACAGATCAGATCACACACAATGGCACAAAGTCAGTACACACCGACAAGCCAGGCACGCTGGTTCTGCATCTGTGCCATCATCCTGGGGATGCGACTACTCCTCATCACAAAGGCATTGTGTGCTGAACCAGGGAAACGGGCACACACGTGTGTGATGGTCATGTCTGCAAGACACACCACCAGTGCATTGACCGAGTGGTAGTGCTTGCGGTTCCTGTAGGCCTGCTCCTGGGCCTGTGGTGGTACCAAAGCCACATGTGTCCCATCAATGGAGCCAATGACATGCGGCATCCTCCCCAGGGCATAAAAGTCACTCTTCACGTCAGTGAGTCGTCGCAGTCTAGGGAAATAGATGTACCGGTTCAGGAATAGCAACATTGCCGCCAAAACATCGCGGAGCACACGGCTCAACATGGTCTGTGACATCCCACCAGCAGTCGCCACAGTATGTTGGAAGGTACCGGTGGCAAAGAAGTGTAGGGCTGCCATCACCTTCACCTTGGGGTCAGCGCTGTAGGATACGGCCGGCCAGGCTGCAAATGTGGGGACAACTGCACTGCCAAATCCTCAATCAGCTGCCTGGTGAAGCGGTACCGTCGGATGCTGTCCCGTTCCACCATCGTTGCCAGGTCTGGGAATGGTCGATGGACAGCAGGAGCCCTGCAGTGCAGAGGAGAAGTAAGCAAGATTGTCAGTCAGCCCACATATGCGGCATTGAACACACTCAATATACCAACATACATCATTATGAGGCACAACTACATGAAGTGTGCAGTTCCGTAAGGACATGTATGGTACATACATGGCCAACATCTGTCAACACGGTCCAACAGGTGGCATCAATTAGTCCCAGGTTGGCCCATTGGATATCATGAGGCCGTGTCACAGTTCCCATCTCCTGCTGCCGTGTCACAATCACCACCCACAGTGACATGTGAGGACAGATGTGCCCCAGGCACCACAGCTCAACGACAGGTACATTCCCAGGGACCCTGTATTGCCACATGGACACTGGCATTACGTGGAGTATCATGTATACACCACAGCAAAACAACAATGACCCCCACAGGTAGTGGTCCCACTTGCCATGGCAGGACAGACATGGACGTCTGTGACACACACACTCACAACATCAAAGTCCATTCACACACAACCTGGATGTGGAGACTGTCTCCCATTGTGCACATGAAATCAGAGACATTGTAAACACTACATGCACAAAGACTGTGGAGGACCATCACTATTGTGCCACTGGGACACCCTGGCTCAAACATACCGTCCCACATGGGACTCACGGGGTATGTGACATGACATACACATACACCACCGTGAAATGTGACCATGGCACATGCACAGATATGAACAGTTGCACATCACAGTGGTCATGTACACGTAACACCCAGGATCCTGTCCCCATGAACACGTGCACAGCCTGGGGGTGGCTGCCCACAGGTGACACCCACAGGACAACATGTACACCAACATACACACAATAGGAAATGCAGCCTTACATGCCTTATGATAAAGTTTGGACAGGCTGTCGTGATGTAGGTGTGCCCTCACTCCCTGGGAGCTATCTGTGGCTGGCATATGTCCATCTGAGACAGGCATGTTGACATATGCCAGTCACATGTACAGTGATGCGTTGAACAGCAATGGACCGATCGGTGCCCCCGGCCGGCCCATTGCATTCAATGTGTGCGGGTACGCGTTGTACCCCTGTACACGTTGTACTGCAATGGACCGATCGGTGCCCCCGGCCGGCCCATTGCATTCAATGTGTGCGGGTACGCGTTGTACCCCTGTACGCGTTGAACTGCAATGGACCGATCGGTGCCCCCGGCCGGCCCATTGCATTCAATGTGTGCGGGTACGCGTTGTACCCCTGTATGCGTTGAACTGCAATGGACCGATCGGTGCCCCCGGCCGGCCCATTGCATTCAATGTGTGCGGGTACGCGTTGTACCCCTGTACGCGTTGTACTGCAATGGACCGATCGGTGCCCCGGCTGGCCCATTGCATTCAATGTGTGGGTACACGTTGTACCCCTGTACGCGTTGAACTGCAATGGACCGATCGGTGCCCCGGCCGGCCCATTGCATTCAATGTGTGCTGGTACGCGTTGTACCCCTGTACGCGTTGTACTGCAATGGACCGATCGGTGCTCCGGCCGGCCCATTGCATTCAATGTGTGCGGGTACGCGTTGTACCCTGTAATGCGTTGAACTGCAATGGACCGATCGGTGCCCCCGGCCGGCCCATTGCATTCAATGTGAGCGGGTACGCGTTGTACCCTGTACGCGTTGTACTGCAATGGACCGATCGGTGCCTCGGCCGGCCCATTGCATTCACGTGTGCGGGTACGCGTTGTACCCCTGTACGCGTTGTACTGCAATGGACCGATCGGTGCCCCCGGCCGGCCCATTGCATTCAATGTGTGCAGGTACACGTTGTACCCCTGTACGCGTTGTACTGCAATGGACCGATCGGTGTCCCCGGCCGGCCCATTGCATTCAATGTGTGCGGGTACGCGTTGTACCCTGTACGCGTTGAACTGCAATGGACCGATCGGTGCCCCCGGCCGGCCCATTGCATTCAATGTGTGCGGGTACGCGTTGTACCCCTGTACGTGTTGTACCGCAATGGACCGATCGGGTGCGCACCCATTGACAATGGGCTTGCCTGGCAACGGACGCGTTTTCGAATTTCGAACGAGTCGGTTGCTGTAAATCCAGTTGGTCACCCACAACAATGTTGCAAAATCATGTATGTCATGAAGTTGAAGATTTGAAGGATGCTGTGGGCGTGTTTTGGTGCTGCTATTCCATGGATTGGCCAGATTCAGAAGATGCAAACGACTTGGACCTATCACTTTGGACACAAGGGACAGTATCTGCCTCTCCAGCACATATATATTGCTGGCTGTTCCCCTGAGAGCTCACTTGCCTGCACTACATGCTCCAGGACGACATCTGCCACTGCACTGCTGCTGTCTCTGCCCCTCTGGACCCTGCAATGGCACGTACTGTGGAGAGAGCCCCAGCCTTCAGCCTTGAAGAGAACCAGGCCCTGCTGGACAGCCTACTTTCCACAGTACAGCAAGCTGTATGGGACACCAGGGGAGCAGGTGAGTGTTCTGTGCACTGCCTTTCTGAATGTGCATATTGTCTGACTAGCAAGGCTGAAAGTCTGCATGCCACTGGCTAGCAGGCTCACTGAGTAGTTGTCACCCCCATAGTGTGTAGTGACATGCACTGGACAGGTATGGTGCAGTGACAGTGCATTTGAACAAGGTTTTACTTCCCATGCAATGATACCATGTAGTGACGTCTGGCAAACTGTCCATGGGCAGCTTTGCACTGCCTGTGTACATCATGTGCCCCTGTGATTGAGACATGTATATGCAACTGTGTCATGCACGGATATGTTGCATGTGTAGTAATGGCCTTTTCACTTTGTCATCCTGACAGGTTAATGCCCATCGGAAGCAGGATATCTGGAAGGACATCGTCCGGGCCGTCCGGTCCGTGGGGGTCTACAAGCGCCGGATCCGCAACTGCCAGAAGAGGTGGCAGGACCTTCGGGGCTGGACCCGGAGGATTGCACGGGTCCAGCTGAAGCTGTCGCCTCCTCGCAGGAGGGGCGGAACACGGACCCTGACCCCCACATGCTCCAGATCCTGGCGGTGGTGTTTCCAGACCTGGATGGGCAGCTGAAGGCCAGACAGCAGCAAGGAGGGGGTGAGTCAAAGACTGCACTGTGAACTCTGTATTACATGCTTTGTGCCCTCCTCTGGCCTGGTTCAACTGCCACAGTGCAGCAGTCATGTTGTCCAGGAGCCATGTCCCTCTATTGTGCACTGCCCACTGCTCATCTGATACCCAGGTGTGGCCCTTACATTCAGGGAATTGTGTCACTTGGGACTGTGTCCTTGCAGTTTGCTTCACTAAAGGTGGGGGACAGCATCTGTTTCCCTAACTCTGTTGTGGGCATCATGGGTGGGTCCATTGTTCACACAACGCCTGTGTTCGGACATGTAATCTGCGTGTTGCTTTGATATGCGGGCCACTTGCTGAGCTGAGACACCACATGTGCCTGGGGTATGTGGCACACGCCCATGCAGCGGGTGGGAACAATGTTTGGGCCCCAGGAGTGTGCAGATTACGTGTGTCACACATACATAGCCACCTATCCACTGTCCAGGGCTCATCCCTCATTCATGTGGAGCAGGACAGTCATGCCTACTCCAGGCCATGCAATGCACTCTGTACTCCCACTCCCATGTATCAGCTGACACATTGTGCGCAGTGATTTGACCCCTCAGGTGTCTGCCTCTGTGTCAGTGTGCTGTGGATTACTTGCCAGGACTGCTGGGGTGTTTCTTGGTAGGGGCTCAGCATGCCCCTGGAGATGTGACCATAGGAGACGATACTTGTGTGTCACATAGGTGTTTGATCAGCTGCCCGTGCAGACTGGGGTATGCGAATGTGAAGCTCAGGCAGCTGTTCCCCATTCACAGCAGATTGTGAGGGGCTCAGGTTCAGAGGGTAGTGTCACAGGTCTCCCATATGTCCAATAGATATGACCTGGACAGATGAGGGTTAAGATGATGTGTTGTGTGGGGGATGTACATGTGCACTTGTGCAGCTCCAGGACTTGCATTCCCCATGACCTACTATTGTGACACAGTGCATAGTGTTGTTGTCTGGCTGCCAAGTCATACATCACTGAGACAGTGATGTATGACTTAGCAGTCATGCCTCTGCCATGGCATGTGTCAACTTATTGGTGGTCCTGCAGGGGAGTGACATGTGCTACATGCACACCATTGTGGCGATGGCTATCAGGACATGGGTGCATCATGGTGTCTGTCGCTGGTATGCATCACATGCATTTCCTATTTGACTCTGGGCATCCCTTTCATCCGGAAACCTGTACTGACTCAGTGGCAAGAGCTGTGATGTGTGCATGTCCACATGCCACACCGTGTCCTCTGCACTGTCCAACTACTGTGTACTTGGTGCCTGTGTCCACACTGGGGTGTTGCAATCCAACAGACGCCAGACAGATGGGTGCAAGGCCATGTGGGATGTGAGTGCCATGGTTGGCATCAGACTGACAATTGGCTTCTCCTGTTCAGTTAGGGCACTTTTAGCAATGTACAACTAATGATGCCAGGGCTTGCTCTGTAATGTGCTGTGCTCACAGTGGTGTGTGCGTTTGGTGCAGGTGACTGATGTCTGTCTGTTTCCCCATTGTTTGCAGATACATCCACGGCCACGGAAGGGGACAGCTCCATGGACCAGGAGGAGCCAGAGAGCCAGACTGGGTCAGCAGCCGAGGAGTGGTCGGAGGGACCCAGTGGTACGGAGGGCGAGGGAGCCACACCGAGGAGTCCTCAGCACCATCCACCTCAGCTGAGGACCAGAGCAACTCGGAGGATGACTCCCTTATGGAGGCGGGTGTCAGCAGCCACCACACCCCAGCTAGTGTTGCTGTCCCCGCCACCACCAGCACCACCACCGCCCTCCCATCGGCTCCCATTCCCCAGGTCCGTGGAGGCTCCCATGTTCGGGAGCGTGTCTCCTTTGGGCCAGGCACCGCACCCCCTGCCCCTGTGTCCCCTGCTGCCCTGAGTGAGGAGTCTGTGTACCTCCTTCGCCAGCTACATGTAGGGCAGACCGCCATGCTGAGTGTCCTCCATGCGCACACCGCTCTGTTGACTCAGCTGGTGTCGTTCATGGAGGGCATCTCATCGGGCATGTCTGACCTACAGAGGGGCAATAGGTCCATGGACTCCTCCCTGACGGCAGCAGTGTCCCTCCTCAGACAGTCCCTCACCCCTCCTGCCTCTGCTCCATCCACACTCCCCAGCACCTTACCCGTCCCAAGCACACACACACCGGCACAGGCACACACCAGCACACACACGTCCAGCACACAGACACACACGCCACAAACAAAACGCACACGCACGCACAGTCAGGGGACTGAAACCAGACTCACAGGGGATGGGGCCCTGGTACACACACACGCATCCACGGGCACTGCGCAGTCCTCAGTTGCCTCTCCCTCCAAAACACCCTCCCTTGCCTCACCTGCAACCCCAAAGACCCAGCGCCTCTTCCTCAGTGACCTCGGCCTCTTCCCCTCCGATCCAGCTGCTCCAGCATCCAGGGGGAAGAGGAAGCCCCCCCACACAGAGCAGAGTGCCCCTCGCCCCCGGACACCCTCCCCCAGGCGCAGACAGACTGAGGCCCCCACCCGCAAGTCCCCCCGGAGTGGTAAGAGCAAGACCCCGCCGCCGCCCTGCAGCTCAAGCACCAGGTCTCCTTCCTCCATCCCTCAGGCCCCCACTCCACAGGTGCCCCCACCACACCCTGCCCCAGGTTCCCCCACCCACAGATATACCATCCCCAAGAGGCTCTGGCCTTCTCCCCTGGCACTTGCTCTCCCGGCACCACACCTCCGCTGCGCTTGTCTGTGCCACTGATGTGGTGAGGGTGTCCTCCCCTCTGTCCAGCCCACCTTGCCTGTTTCCCATTCTCCTCCCCTGGTGGTAGGCACTGCAGTGGAGTCCACTACCACCCTGTCTGACTTGGGCACTGCAGTGGCGGACCTGTCCACTCCATCTGCAGGGTCCACTGCAGTCGTGCCGGCACCCACAACATCTGAGCCATGCCCCCCAGTTGTGCCGGCACACACCATGTCAGACACCTCCACTGCAGTTGTCAGTGGCTCTCCAGCACCCACCACCCCTTCCCTGCTTCCTCCTGGTGAGCCCTGATCCTGTCCCTGCGGTGCCTGGCCTACCCCCCCGGTTGCCCCTCCTAGGATTGTCCCTGGTTTTGTGCAGGCATGTGTAGGGTGGCATCTGCCACTGTCACCCACTTGTGACTTTGTTGATGGACTGGTCATTGGCCTTTGTTTATTTTCTACCGGACTTCTACTTTTAATGCCACATATGCTGAATAAAGCAACTTTCTGTTCTCTAGTGCTTTTGCTTCTGATGTACATGATGTTGATGATGCTAACCATGCCCTTGCTGCAGTGATGGTGATATTTGGTCTCATGATAATGAAGTGTTACTGTGCAGGAACCCATGTGGTCCAGGGGAATGTGTCCTATCCTGTGGTGTATCCATGTCATCCATAGCAGCATCTGAGGGTGTCATGTGTTCAGTATTTGGCAATGGGATTTCCTACTTAGATTGGCTATTTCACATCTGTGGCTTCCACCCCTGCACATCTGTTGTGCCTGCCATTGTTCAATTCGTCTACTTCCCTGACCGTGTGGCCATCTCCACTGGACATGCAGGTTTGGGCATCAATGGGGAAGGACTCATCTGTGTTGTCAGTGCAACATTGCTATACAAGTGTGTTGGATCTGTGCTGATGATTCCGTTGGCACTTCCATGACCAGGCTGATGTGACGGGAGCCCTCATTTGGTGCTAATTGTTGATTGTCTGACCAAGTGCTCAGCTGACATGGTGGGGCCCTACTGAGGCAACATATGGCACAGCTTTCCTCACACAGGAGTGGAGTCCCCTCATGGCAGTGTGTACTCCTGTGACATTGCCTGCGCCCAAGGTGTGTGTTGTATGTGCATGTCTGTGTGTTCACTTCCGTTTAGCTGTGCATGCTGTGATCCCTAGTGTTGTACCTGTTTGTGATGCTAGCTGAGTTGAGCTATGTTCCCCCAAAGTCTTCTCCTGGGTTCTCTGTGATGTGGGTGCATGGCACATTACTGGTCATCAGGGTGTCACCCATAGGTGTGCTTGATGTCAGGGCTGAGTTTGTGTGCAGACGCAGATGGGTCACAGTCAGGTTTCCCCTTGGCACTTGTTGTTTGCCCCTGTCATGTGATTTCCAGTTTGTGTTATCTTTCAGTGATTGTGACACGTTGTGTGTGTGACTGCTGGCACTCCCCAGGGTCCGGGCTGCAATGTTGGTTTTTGTCTATGTGTGTTCTTTGTGGGTGACCTTGGCTTCTTCATTGGTGTGTGACTGTGGCTGTGATCCCATTGGTTGGTGTGGTATTGCCGTCATGTCCATGTACAGCGTAGTGTGCAGTGTGTCAGACATTCAGGAGTCTTGTTGAGTGTCCATGTGTGATGTGTTTCTGCACCTTGGTTCCCACCCACCACCCTGGAATAGTCATGGGTGCATGTGCAATGTCACCAGTGCATGTGTGCTTCACTGCTGCACATTGTTGGAGGTCGAGGGTGTGGTGTTGAGTGTGTGCAGATGAGAGTTGTTGCCCGGCTAGGCCCTTGCCTCCATGTTGGCCTTGGCTTACTGGCCATGCTGTTTGATTTGTGCTTGTGTAGGTGTGATGGTAGTTAGTTGCTCAGTACACATGACTGTGGTTCACAGTGTGAACCACATTTAGCTTTGTCATCACAGTGGGATTGTAATGCAGCCCAGGGTCACCACATTGTGGGGGCCCTGGGGGTGGTGCTGTGGTGTGTCTGTGTCTTGCTGTGTCAGTTGCTGTCCCTACGTGCCTGTGTGACATGTGTGATTTGTGCTCCCTCTCATCTGACAATGCCTGCTTGCCCACATAGGGATTTGGATCCATGAGTTACCTTTGTGTGGCACTGTATGCACATCTGTATGATTGGTATTCAGGTCTCCTCATGTGTTGTGTGGTTGCCTGGGGACACTGGCACCCCCTCACCTGTTGTGTATGATGTGCAGTGTGGGTCTGCCTGTTTGTGTTTGTGCATCTGCACCACTGCATTGGCATATCTTGGGTGTGCCATTGGCTGTATGTAGTTTGGTGGGTTTCCCTGCTGTCCCTGGGACTCCTAGGTCATCGGTCAGCACAATGATCATGGTTTGTGTGTCCCATTGCTGCCATGGTATGGTATCTGTTCACCTCACATCTGCAGTCTCCACAGGGTATCTGCATGTGTGTGCCCATTGGTGCAAATATGTGGGTCTGCATTCTGATGGTCACTTCTGTCATTGTGTCATTGATGATTGTTGACGGTGTCAGCCCCCATGGGTGTTGTTTGTCTGCACATGGCCAAAGTTATGTCTTATTTGCACTGCAGGATTTGGCTCCCCAATTTATGTTGCAATGGGACACATACACTACTTTGCCACTGATGTGTTTGTTGTTCTGTGACCAGGAATCATCCATGCAGTTTGGCAGTTGCACCTCTTTCTTTGTCAACACTTACCTTTTGGTCACTGTGATGATGGGGGTTTGGACCCCATTGCCACAATGTTCGAAATGTGCTTCAGCTATGGACCCCACACTTACATTTTGGTCACTGTGATGATGGGGGTTTGGACCCCATTGCCACAATGTTCAAAATGTGCTTCAGCTATGGACCCCACACTAACCTTTTGGTCACTGTGATGATGGGGGTTTGGACCCCATTGCCACAATGTTCAAAATGTGCTTCAGCTATGGACCCCACACTTACCTTTTGGTCACTGTGATGATGGGGGTTTGGACCCCATTGCCACAATGTTCAAAATGTGCTTCAGCTATGGACCCCACACTTACCTTTTGGTCACTGTGATGATGGGGGTTTGGACCCCATTGCCACAATGTTCAAAATGTGCTTCAGCTATGGACCCCACACTTACCTTTTGGTCACTGTGATGATGGGGTTTGGACCCCATTGCCACAATGTTCAAAATGTGCTTCAGCTATGGACCCCACACTTACCTTTTGGTCACTGTGATGATGGGGGTTTGGACCCCATTGCCACATTGTTCAAAGTGTGCTTCAGCTATGGACCCCACACTTACATTTTGGTCACTGTGATGATGGGGGTTTGGACCCCATTGCCACATTGTTCAAAGTGTGCTTCAGCTATGGACCCCACACTTACATTTTGGTCACTGTGATGATGTGGGTTTGGACCCCATTGCCACAATGGTCATGGCCTGCTTGCATTGTGGGTGCCACACACATATATGTGTGGCACATGTGCTAGGGGGTCACATTGTATGTTCAAAGTCATATTCGGTGTTGTAGGCATTTGACACAGTCTACACACGCTTGTCATGGTGTTGGGGGGATGTCTTCTTCTTGCATTCCCTAGGTTGTGGTGTGCTGGTTGTGTCATGCATTGTCCATCCTATGAGTGGGGGTGGTAGTAAAGGTAGGCATCCAGACCCCCTGGGTGAGGTGGTAGTAGTGGTAGGCATCCAGCCCCCCTGGGTGAGGGTGGTAGTGGTGGTAGGCATCCTGCCCCCCTGGCTAAGGGTGGTGGTAGGCATCCAGCCCCCTGGGTGAGGGTGGTAGTAGTGGTAGGCATCCTGCCCCCCTGGGTGAGGGTGGTAGTGGTGGTAGGCATCCTGCCCCCTGGCTAAGGGTGGTGGTAGGCATCCAGCCCCCCTGGGTGAGGGTGGTAGTAGTGGTAGGCATCCTGCCCCCCTGGCTAAGGGTGGTAGTAGTGGTAGGCATCCTCCCCCCTGGGTAAGGGTGGTAGTAGTGGTAGGCATCCAGCCCCCCTGGGTGAGGGTGGTAGTAGTGGTAGGCATCCTGCCCCCCTGGGTGAGGGTGGTAGTGGTGGTAGGCATCCTGCCCCCTGGCTAAGGGTGGTGGTAGGCATCCAGCCCCCCTGGGTGAGGGTGGTAGTGGTGGTAGGCATCCTACCCCCCTGGGTGAGGGTGGTAGTAGTGGTAGGCATCCTGCCCCCTGGGTGAGGGTGGTAGTAGTGGTAGGCATCCTGCCCCCCTGGCTAAGGGTGGTAGTAGTCGTAGGCATCCTGCCCCCCTGGGTAAGGGTGGTAGTAGTGGTAGGCATCCTGCCCCTGGGTAAGGGTGGTAGTAGTGGTAGGCATCCAGCCCCCCTGGGTGAGGGTGGTAGTAGTGGTAGGCATCCAGCCCCCCGGCTAAGGGTGGTAGTAGTGGTAGGCATCCAGCCCCCCTGGGTGAGGGTGGTAGTAGTGGTAGGCATCCTGCCCCCCTGGGTGAGGGTGGTAGTGGTGGTAGGCATCCTGCCCCCCTGGCTAAGGGTGGTGGTAGGCATCCAGCCCCCCTGGGTGAGGATGGTAGTGGTGGTAGGCATCCTGCCCCCTGGGTGAGGGTGGTAGTAGTGGTAGGCATCCTGCCCCCTGGGTGAGGGTGGTAGTGGTGGTAGGCATCCAGCCCCCTGGGTGAGGGTGGTAGTAGTGGTAGGCATCCTGCCCCCCTGGCTAAGGGTGGTAGTAGTGGTAGGCATCCTGCCCCCCTGGCTAAGGGTGGTAGTAGTGGTAGGCATCCTGCCCCCCCTGGGTAAGGGTGGTAGTAGTGGTAGGCATCCTGCCCGTAGTAGTGGTAGGCATCCTGCCCCCCCTGGGTAAGGGTGGTAGTAGTGGTAGGCATCCTGCCAACCCTGGGTGAGGGTGGTAGTAGTGGTAGGCATCCTGCCCCCCTGGGTAAGGGTGGTAGTAGTGGTAGGCATCCTGCCCCCCCTGGGTGAGGGTGGTAGTGGTGGTAGGCATCCTGCCCCCCCTGGGTGAGGGTGGTAGTGGTGGTAGGCATCCTGCCCCCCCTAGCTAAGGGTGGTGGTAGGCATCCAGCCCCCCCTGGGTGAGGGTGGTAGTAGTGGTAGGCATCCTGCCCCACCTGGGTAAGGGTGGTAGTAGTGGTAGGCATCCTGCCCCCCTGGGTAAGGGTGGTAGTAGTGGTAGGCATCCAGCCCCCCTGGGTGAGGGTGGTAGTAGTGGTAGGCATCCAGCCCCCTGGCTAAGGGTGGTAGTAGTGGTAGGCATCCAGCCCCCCTGGGTGAGGGTGGTAGTAGTGGTAGGCATCCTGCCCCCCTGGGTGAGGGTGGTAGTGGTGGTAGGCATCCTGCCCCCTGGCTAAGGGTGGTGGTAGGGCATCCAGCCCCCCTGGGTGAGGGTGGTAGTGGTGGTAGGGCATCCTGCCCCCCTGGGTGAGGGTGGTAGTAGTGGTAGGCATCCTGCCCCCCTGGGTGAGGGTGGTAGTGGTGGTAGGCATCCAGCCCCCCCTGGGTCAGGGTGGTAGTAGTGGTAGGCATCCAGCCCCCCCTGGGTGAGGGTGGTAGTGGTGGTAGGCATCCTGCCCCCCCTGGCTAAGGGTGGTAGTGGTGGTAGGCATCCTGCCCCCCCTGGCTAAGGGTGGTAGTAGTGGTAGGCATCCTGCCCCTCTGGCTAAGGGTGGTGGTAGGCATCCAGCCCCCCCTGGGTGAGGGTGGTAGTGGTGGTAGGCATCCAGCCCACCCTGGCTAAGGGTGGTGGTAGGCATCCAGCCCCCCCTCGGTGAGGGTGGTAGTAGTGGTAGGCATCCAGCCCCCCCTGGCTAAGTGTGGTAGTTGTGGAAGGCATCCAGCCCCCTGGCTAAGGGTGGTAGTAGTGGTAGGCATCCTGCCCCCCTGGGTAGGGGTGGTGGTGCGCATTCAGGCCCCTGTGTGCATATGTGGCATTGGTGATGGGCATCCCGCCCCTATGGTGCTGCTGTTGCTGGTGTAAGTATATTCTGCATCCCTCTGTGTGTGTGTGATGTGTCGTGTACGTGTTGTATGTGTTTTGTGGTTGGTGTCTGGCTTACCTTCTGCGCCGTACGCGTCCGTGCCTGTTCCGGTAGTAAATGTAGAATATTGGTATGATCGGGACGAAGGGATTCATGGTTGGTTCGTGTCGTTCGTCCTTCTCGCTTGCTTCGCTCGTCCTCGTCGCTTCGCCTCGTCCTCGTCGCTTCGCCTCGTCCTCGTCGCTGGCGTGTTCGTCTCGGAGCCGTGGATCGTGTTGTGGCGCGATTCGGAGCTTATGTGCGCCTCTCCCGGATGCTTTGACGTGCCGTGCGTAGCGACGGGTTCGGCGCGTACGGAAAGCGCATCGTACTCGTTCGGCCGGACGGAGCAGCATTTTTCCTTCCGTGCGACTCGATTCGGCGTTTCCGGATTCGCCTCGGTCGGGGAACAGGACCTGGTTTGGGTGAGTACGGCTCGGCCGGATTCTTTGCTGTTGTGCGCATCGTACTTACTCGTTCGGTGTGCTGTACGGATCGGTCGGGAAACAGGCTTTCGCATGGCTTTTTTCCCGACCGAATGCTATTGGGTGCGCCTCCGACCGAGATCGGAATCGGCCCCTATGTCTTAGATTCCACCACATACCCTTCCTCCTGGCCCACATACTGGGCTTCACACTGCAAGAATATGCTGTCTGTATCCCCACACACTTCCCTTGCCCTCATACTCTGCGTTCTTACTCCTTTTGCCACCTTCCTTTACTCCATCATCTATCAAATCACTCACCCATTCATCCATCCAGCCACTCACTCATCCATCCATTCAGTCAACAGCTGACTCTTTCTTACACTCACCCACCAGCCCATCCACACAGCCATCTTCAAAAATTTGCCAATCATTGAAGAAGCACTTTAGCCTATTAAAAACACTAGGTCTATGGGGTGTGCCAATGCTGACATTAAGAAGACCTCCAGTGCATACGCATGCATTGACAAATCCAATAGCTACGCAGGCAACTATTAAAGGGCAGGTCCATTGGCTTTGCCAATGTTTGTTTATCAGCTGACTTGACCAATCACAATGGTTGGAAGAGGTTAGTTTTGGCATTGATAATTTAGGTCAGAATAAAGGATGACCCAATGTTCCATACCGTAGCTATGCCAGTGCTTGCCAACATAGGCATAATTTCACAGGAAGAGCAACAGGGCTGATGTAACAATTCGAAAGACAAAACAGTGGACTGGAATGCAGCCTGAAAAGATTACCAAAGGCTGAGATTAAGTCAGACTTTTCACAAACCAATGTTCATGCTGTATTAATCAAAAAATGGGGGTGATCAGGGCAAAAGGATGACTTTCTCACAAGGCATTAAAAATGAACCTTGCTAAACTTGTGAAGCCAGTGGTATCTGCAGAAATAAAAAATATTTGAATTGCCCATCAATAAAAAGTCTGGGACATCAGAAAGGAAAATCATGACATACAACTTATGGCACTATATGATGTGGCCAAAAGTAAGGACTCACGGAAATATTGGAATATAGTTAACTGTTGTTGTTTCCCCTAGTTGATTCTATTTGCTCCTGAGGTGTCCCATTCCTAGACTCTTTTGATGATACTGTACTATCATTGTAGATGCTGTGGGTATATGCAGGCCAAACAGCTGGCTGAATGTTTGCTACACTTGGGGGCATATCAGCAAGGACCTGCGATAATTATCGCTCAGCGCTTTTAGCGCGTGGATAATTATCGCAGGCTAACGCTGGATTCTATCGTGGAGATAGCGTGCTATCAGCAACGCTTATCTCCCAAGCGATAGGAATCCATGCGTTAGCTGGAAAACAGTGTGATTATCGCTGGAAATCCAGCGATAATTGCACTGCGACCAGCGATACCTTGCTGATAGGGCAGGGTGGTCTGAGCCATGTAATCCACCTCCCATTGGATTACATGGCTAAATCAGATTACAAGCAGGCGTAAGGAAAGTAGCGATAACTGTGGTTATCGCTACTTTCTTATCGCTCTGCTTGTTTGTGTGCAGCTTGATAATTGGAGAAATGTCGGTTAGCGACATTTCTCCAGTTATTTTAGCACGGAACGCCCACTTTGCATCTCATTAGAGATGCAAAGCTGGGCGTTGTTGTAAGGGGCGCTAAATTAGCAAAACACGCAATAGCGTGTCATTGCTGATAAGGCGATGGAATTATCGCCGCTTTTCGCCCGAAAACGGACGCAAAAGCGGCGATAATTTCATAGCGCTGCCTTGCTGATATGCCCCTTGGTTTCTTTCCCTGTAATATGAGCAAAGTGGTTGGTTTGTTGTCAGTGGTGACTTGGCAGGTGGGGCGGATTCATCCTGTAGGTTGGCCTGGCATTAGGGCATAGGATATGAGGAAGATGTCCTCGTTCTCTTCCTCGGCGTCGCCTTGTCTTGAGCAGGGTGCGGGTGGTGTGGTTTCCAGCGTGGGTGGGTGATCTTGTGTGATCACTCTCACTCCTTGGTGGCACAGCATGCCACAGCCATGAGGTGTGGGCAGTCAGTGTACTGACAGACCTTTGTGAAGTGGTTGGGGCAAAGGCAGCTGAGCAGGTTTTGCCTCTGGCTGGGCACTCGGGGAGAGGGTGAAAAGAGAGTCTGCAGTATTCACAATGGTCTTTCAGAGGTTCCTTCCCTTGGGCAGACCCGTAGATGGGTCGATGAGGAGGCCCTTTTGAGGGTTCCCTGATAGAATATCGACCCCCAAAATATCCCCATGCTCAAATAACAAGTTATAAATATCGATGTCAAAAATATCGACATCCTATATTTATAATAATAAGTACAAAAATATCGGAAAAAAATATCGATGTAAACAATATAGTTGTACAAATTATTGATTTTAATATATGTATAAAAATAATATTAAATATATTAAATAATAAAATTAACTTTAAAAAATAAATTAGATTTAATATACATTTTAACAAACAACAAATAAATGTAATGAAAAAATGTAAACATACGTATATAAAATGTCATATATATATATATACTTACTTTAAAACAATTATTATTATTATTATTAAAAATATTTCTAAAGCGCATAGCTACCCGAAGGCATCCCAGCGCTAGCAACGGCAACAGACTGACAGGTTAACAGTTAATGGGTGGGGTTTTGGAAAAGCCAGGTTTTAAGGCGCTTCCGAAAGGCAAAATTATTGACCTCTGAATGGAGATGGGAAGGAAGCGCATTCAATTCCGTTGAATTCTGGGAACTGAGGCAAGGCCAAGGTTAGTTGATCGTAGGAATCTATTAGGGCAATATGGAGAGATGACATTCTGCCTGATTGGGGGCCCTCTCCCCCAAAAAAACTTGTGGGCTATGCATAGAGATTTGAATTTTATTCTCTCCATGATTGGCAGCAAATGTAAAGCATTCAACACGTGCTGCGCAGTTTTGGATAATTTGCAACTTCTTAGTGGTTGCCCGAGGGGCCCCTAAATACAGGGCATTTCCACAGTCCAGGCGAGAGAGAATTAAAGCCTGGACCATGAGTCTCCTTGCCAAGAAGGGAAGGAGAGGGAGAACTTTCCGGAGCATCCTAAGGATGCCATAGCAGGTGGCAGCCAGTTTCATCGCATGATGATCGAATTTGAGGGACTTGTCCAGCCACATGCCTAGGCTTTTGATCTGGGTTTTGGGAACAGGAGCAGGGCCAAGACAGTCTGGCCAAGCTGATACAAGGCTGGTGATAGAAGGGTTTCCCAGAAGCATAAGCTCCATCTTCTCTCCATTGAGTTTGAGACAGGAAAGTTCCATCCACTTAGCCACTTTTTCTAAGCAGGGTCCCAAGCAGGATGCCGAGTTCTCAGAGTGATTTAATGCCACCACTAGTTGAGTAACATCAGCATACGTGACTATCTTAATACCATGTGGAAGGACTATGTCTGCAAGGGGACTCATATATACATTAAACAATGTTGAACTAAGGGAGGATCCCTGGGGTACTCCGCAGCTGAGTGACATACTCTTAGAGGTGATGCCTCCTTCGAAGACCTGGAAGGTCCTATCTTCCAAGAAGGACTGCAGCCAAGTGATAACACCACCTAAGACTCTGAAATTCCTCACTCTGTTGATAAGAATGTCATATTTAACAGTGTTGAATGCGGAGCTGAGGTCCAGAAGGATAATTACAGTTGTGCCTCCTTGATCGAGAATTGTCTTGGATTCTCCGACCACAGTTAGAAGGGCAATTTCTGTCCCGTGTTTGGGTCGGAATCCAGTTTGAGAGGAATGCAGGAGGTTGTGGACCTCTGAGAACGAGGAGAGGGTCATGTTAATAAACTATTAATATATTTTATAATTGTAGACATGAAAATTTACAAATAAATATATATATATATATACACCAATAACATAAAATCTAACTAAAAAAAACCATTATATTATAAATTAAAACATTAAACTATTTAAAAGTCTTTAAACTTAAATGTTCCACTGCAGTGAGTGCAACAGTAGGGAAAGTGTTGGATAGCGGAGGGGTAAAAATTACTATTCCCACTCCAGTGAGTGCAACAGTAGGGAAAGTGTTGGATAGCTGAGGGGTAAAAATTACTATTCCCACTCCAGTGAGTGCAACAGTAGGGAAAGCGTTGGATAGCGGAGGGGTAAAAAATACTATTCCCACACCAGTGAGTGCAACAGTAGGTAAAGTGTTTGATAGCGGAGGGATAAAAATTACTATTCCCACTCCAGTGAGTGCAACAGTAGGGAAAGTGTTGGATGGCGGAGGGGTAAAAATTACTATTTCCACTCCAGTGAGTGCAACACTAGGGAAAGTGTTGGATAGCGGAGGGGTAGAAAATACTATTCCCACTCCAGTTAGTACAACACTAGGGAAAGTGTTGGATAGTGGAGGGGTGAAAAATACTAATCCCACTCCAGTTAGTGCAACAATAGGGAAAGTGTTGGATAGTGGAGGGGTAAAAATTACTATTCCCACTCCAGTCAGTTCAAAATTAAAAGCAAACAAAATATCACCAACACAAAATATTTTTTTAAAATGAAAAATATATAAAATTATTTTAAAAATCTAAAAAATAGAAACATATTATAATGATAAATAGATATGACAAATACCTAGAAATATTATATTAAATACATTTAAAAATAATTTACAAATTACTATTTTTAATTAGAAATTATTTATAAACAAAAACATTAATTATTACATAAATTTTATCTTTTTTATTTCCTACCCTATAACACCGCACAATTCACAACACACATCTTAATTTTAAACAAATGTAACTCCATAATTAACATAATTAACTATCAATTAAAGAAATAGTATTCATTAAAAACCAAATTAAAACAGATAAAAATGAATTTACTCCCCAAACGTTACCCCTATACAATCAAAACTCACAAACACAAAAAATAAACAATCACCCTAATTAATTATCAATTAATAAATTAATATTAATAATCAACTAATTATTAATTAATTAAACATAAATTACTTTCCACCCTCTAACCCTATAAACCCCACAACCCACACCTAAAATCATTACACAATTTCCATAATTAATTTTAAAATAAAAGATTAGTATCAATTAACAACTACTTAATAATTATTAAAAAATAAATGAATTCCCACCTTTACCACTATAAACCCCACAACTCACATCTAAAATTAATTACACAATTGCCATATTTAAATTTTAATTAATTAATTAGCATTAATTAACAAATAACTATTAATTCATTAAAAATAGATTACTTCCTACCCTTTACCCCTGTAAACCCCACAACCCGCTCCTAAAAAAAATGACACAATTAACATAATTAATCACCAATTAAATTAATAATAATTAACAACCAATTAATAATTACTTAATAAATTACCTTCTACAATTAGTACTATAAAATCTAAATTAAATAAATATTAATACATTTTAAAAAATCATTAATTTATGATAATTAAATTACTTCCCCCTCTACCCCTATAAACCCCACAACCAGCTCCTAAAAAATTAACACAATTACCATAATGAATTACCAATTAATTAATTAATATTAATTAACAACCAATTAATAATTAATTAATAATAGATTACTTCCCACAATTAACACTATAAAATCTAAGTTAAATAAATATTACTAAATAAAAATAATCATTAATTTATTATAATTAAATTACCCCACCCTATTCCCCTATAAACCCACAACCTGCTACGGAACTAAAAAACACAAACTTTAATTAAAATAAAATTGATAACTACTAAAAAGTTAACACGTATATTAAAAAACAAAAAACAAATTTATACAAAAAAAATAGATCACATACATTTAAAATACATACTAAAATACATAACACTAATTAAAAAATCGATATTTTTAACAACTATATTTTTGGAAACAATATTAATGTCTTCGATATTTTTAAAAACGATATTTCTTACCTTAAAGTCGATATTCTTGACCACGATATTCTTGCTGTCGATATTTCTGTATTTTTAAAGAACAGTGGTCAAGATGAGACCAGAAAGGTCCTCGGGTAGCCAGAGCTACTATTTAGTCAAGATAATGCTTTCGTCTGAGCTCTCGTGTTACAAGAGAGGAGGAAGAGAAAAACAGCGTATGGCGGGACACAGGGTTGTAGGGATGACAAGACATTTATTACATCATAAATGCTATATCATCCACACGTATTTTTAGGATCTAGTCCTGGTGCTCACACATCGGGTGAAGTTGCGTGAAAAAGTGAAAAAGTGCTGGTGACTTAAAATTACATCACATTGACAACAAAAGCAAAACTCAAGTGAATTTTTACAGTTGGAGTTTTGGTTGTAATAGGTCGACGGCGTTTCGATCTCTATAATTTAGAGACCATCATCAGGACGAGTAACCGTGTGAGCAAGTAGAATCTGAAGGGCGGTGAACCGCTACGTTCGGGTGAATACTTAAGGGGTTCCGGGCAGTGTGTCCCGTAATTTGGTAGATAATTAGATTGAGGGCAGAGTACCGGGTCTCCTCCGGTGATTTCGAGCAGGCGGCGAGGCACTGCAATGAAGGCCTGCTGGATCAGTCTGCGGGCTTTCTGTGTCACGATATTTCCAACTCGATATGCGTGTAAGTCGACATTTTCAACTCGATATTCTGTCTGCATTCCCCTTTAGAGATGGCTGCTGCTGTTTTCATTTTGATGGGCAGAGAGGCAGAAGTTCGGCACTGCCGAGAGCTTCTAGAGCCTGCGAGCGTCAGTATTTCGTCACAAGGCATGTTCGGCTTGTGGAGAATGTGTCATCTGAGCATGGCCGATCAGCAGCTTTGTATGGTCCCGAAGGGCACTTCTACTGTGGGTCATGTTCTGTGAACATGCTGGCCAACTTACACAGGTGAGCATAGAACAGGTCAATGGATTCACCCTCTCGCTGGACAGCTTGCCTTAATTTGAACTGTTTTAAGTCAGGACTCATTTGGGGGGTCAAACTGCGCATTGAGGGCTGTGATGGCTGATTCATAGTCGCCTCAACGCCATTGTTGGGGTGATTGCAGAACAGTTTGAAGATCCACTCCCCCATGTAGTGTAGCTGAAGAGAGCGTTTCGTCTCACTGTCCATTTCCTTGGTGGCCTTGAAATAGTTGTTGAGGCGAGCCACTTACGTGTGCCAGCGGGTAGCGGTGGTGGTGGGGTCACTAAGCTTGCTTAAGGGGGTAGTGGATTGGACATACCCCAACAGCATGGGCTGGCATGAGGCATTGCAGTGATGGTATCAGTGAAAGGGAGGGGTGGACCCTGATGAGGTAGTGCGGCCTGCATGTTCTCTTGCTGATCCACACTCATGGTGAGGGGTGGAGCATGGTGAAGATGGCATCAGGAAGCAGGTGAAGAGTGCCAGCCTAGAGAGCATGATCTCGGCACTGTGGCAGGGAGAAAGTACTCACAGTGGAGGGGCAAGCACCTGGGCGGCGACGCTGATTGCTGTGATGGTCACTGGTTAGAGAGCTCCCCTGCTAATGTTGCCAGGCACAGAAGAGCACGTTGGTCACCTACGCCAGAGGAGGCAGGTCAGGTGGTCGCAGGCAGTAAGGAAGAAGGCCTGGCTGTTGACGGGATCATTGCATGTGCCCTGTATGTGAGACACAGAGGCAACACATGTCAGGGCCTGGAGCAATGTTGAGGAGGTTAAGCAGGCAGCCGGAGCAGGAGAATGGGAGGCCATGGGGCTGGCTCCACCTCATCGCCACTGTGGAGTCGTACGTGGTGAGGCCCGTCGTGCTTGCAACGGGCAGGAGGAAGTAATGACATGGTGGCTTGGTTGAATGTTAATACTCTGTGCAACTGGCACGGAGGGGATCCTGCCCTTTTTATTCACAACATGAGGTCAGGATATGCGTGTGAGTGTACACTACAGTTCTCAGCTGGCTAAGTTTGCAAAAATCTACATTTTTAGTGCTGCATGTTAGACTGGTGCAATTAATACAGCTCCCCTGTTTCTATTTCTTCTCCAATTTGTTCAGGTCCCGTGCATAAACATTCAGACATCTTTGTGAACTTATCCTTGGCTGTTCTGGCCAAAAAAGTTGGAAAAACGTAACTTAAAACGTCTACTGAAAAAGGATAAATCAAATAACAATACAACTGTTTTTTGTTTTTTTAAATCAGGCAAACAAATTATGATTACATTGATGGCAAACCTTATTAGGTGAAAAAACATGAACTGATGGCAAAACACCAGATTAAATCAGGAGAGGAAAAGGAAGTGTGTTCAGTGGAGGACAGGATTGCCATGGAGGGGAGCACATAGTGTAGGTGTATAAACCATTTAATCAATAAATGAGTGTGAGAGTGTGGAGTATGGGGAATTTAGTCCCACCGGATTCGCCCAAAAGAAAATGGGAATTTGAAACGCTGGGGCCTCTTTATAAAATGGAAAATGGTGGGTGATCTAGGCAGGTTTGGTGGGGAGCATGTTGAGAATCTGCAACAAATAGACAGGTGGGGTAACGTATGCCAGTTAAATAAACAGGCACCCATTTACAAAAACATAAAAAAAGTGAACACAAGAGCAAAAAAGATTAGAATCTGAAAAAGAAAATGTACAAGTCAACTTCTATCTAAACCCCAGTGAGTAGTCAAGACATGCCTATATGATGGCAAGGCAATAAACGATTAATGGCCGATCGTATTTGTGACAGTCGAGGGGTAGCAGGCAAATAGCCTATTCATTGATGGGACTTTGTGCACTAGATACAGGTGTTCCCATTCTGCGAAGTGACTGGGTGTGTGTTTGATAGGTAGCTTCTGTGGGACACATGCATACCTTACTTTCTGCCTACCTTAGCTTTCCTGGCCTTAGCTTCTGAGGGTGAGTCTCTTGCCTCCTCTATTATTTGAAAACCTTGATTTCATAATTAACAAACCCCTTTCCTTGATAAACTAACAATGAAAACCATAATCACAAATGTTTTGGGGATACATTTACAGGGAATTGGCAAAGTGTGACCTATGAGGACTTTTGGAGGATTACGGGATATGGGGGGCGGGGGGTTTTGGGTCCACTGCCCTAAAAAAACAGAGTAATGGCAATAAACACAGGGGCATATTAGCAACGATTTGCGATAATTATCGCAAAGCGCGCTTAGCGCTGTTTTTTTTATCGCCGGCTATCACTGGATTTCATCGCCGAGATAGCGCGTTATTAGCAACGCTTATCTCCAAGGCGATAAACAATCCAGCGATAGCGGCGAAATGCGAGAATATCGCAGGAAATCCTGCGATAAAACACCAGCGATAGGGGAATCCTTGATGATAGGCCATGGTGGACTTAGCCTCACAATCCACCTGCCATTGAGAAAATAGATAAGTAAAGTTTTTAGCAGGTGTTAAATTCCAGCGATAATCGCGGTTAGCGCGACTTTTTTTATCGCTTCGCGGGCATTGATAATAGGGGGAAGTAGTGTTTGCAACTGTTTGCAGTTGCTTTTAGTTGGGAACGCCTACTTGCATGTCATTAGCGATAATTATCGCTGACATGCAAAGCGGAAACAAAACGGCCGCTATCGCCATTAAGCTGTCGCTAACAGCTGTTAGCGGCAGCTTGCTAATAGGGCGATAAAAATATCGCCGCTTTATCAGCAAAAAGTGCCGCTAAAGTGGCGATACTGCCCTTGATAATATGCCCCACAGTCCTTTGAAAAATATCAGAATTGTTGCTTGATTATGGAGTCGTAGTGATTGATTTCTTGGTAACAGGTTGCTTACTTTTATGTAGACCTGTTGAATCTACCCACTCATCCCCCTTCCTTTAGCTTTCTTGATTGTTTCATGCTCCTCTGGCTAACGAAGACAAGGCCCCAGGTTCTGAACAGACCTTGGCCTACCAAGGATGTTTACCATTCCCATCAACAGGGCCATATCTACCCTCTTCCTCAGCATAGGCATGCTCAGTAAGAGCCCAGGAATCAGCCTACACACTGGAAGCAAGAGCAGCTTTCTGGACAAGCAGGGCATCTGCATGAGGCCATGGTCTGGGAGAGGCCAAGTTCCAATGTAGGAATCAACAAGGGCCCTCGGAAAAAGGAAATGGGATAGGGCAGCCAGCCCTGACTGCCCCCCGTAAGATATGCCACAATTTTACTACAATCTTTCAGAACTCAAGCAAAGTGGGCTGTCCCAAAACGCATTTTCGAGCATTTTCTATCCTTCAGGACAGATTTTCATTGCCGGTATTTGCTTTGGGAAGAGGAAACACATACCTAAGGCAAAGGTCCCAATTTGCTGCAGAAACTGACACCTCACTATATACCAAGAAGAGGCCTTTGCTTAATACCTGCTCATCTAATTAATCAGCAATCTTTCAAGTGAATAAACCCCAACAGCAAAACACTTGCTGCAAAAGGGCTGAGACTTTGCAACGCCTCCAGCCCCAAGTTCAGAGCTGAACTCAGCTGTGTGAGGTTCAGGAAACTCCTAAAAACTTAACTTTTAAGACTTGCCTTCAACTGAATTCCACACAGAACAGGGTTAAAAATGAAGAACATCAGACAGAGTTACTACTTAACAAATTATAAGTATAGACCCCTGAGTGTATGTTCATCTGTTGCTCCTCTACAGGACTATCTTGTGTCAGCAGTCCAGAAGTATGAAGGATGTCTCTGGAGGACTGGACCTCCCGATGACTATCATCGAATGATTGCCACTGAACCCTCCTTACCACAGACTGTTGTGTACGCTGCCCTACATATCCTGCTTACATCCAGTTACTAAAATGTTAGTGACTGTAAAAACTATCAGATTTGCTTTTGGTTTACCACTGGGGGGCCATGGAAAGTACTACATTTTCGCCCAAGGGCGACAAGCTAGGAACCATAGGAGGAATCCCCTGCAATTAGAGTTTCTCATACTCCGTTGGTAGGATGATTCTTTTAAGAGTGGTACTCTGCATTGCCTTTTGTTGAATAATAACTGACTTATATAGTTACCCCTTCTGCAGTCTCTCCCATCCATCCAGTAACTGAAAGCCACCACAACTTCTAGTTCAGTCTCCAAGCTGCCAAAACATCAATGACCATTGTGCAACTTCTTTTCCATCTCCTTTGCTATTAACAGGTGCTCAAGCTCCATACTCGCACTCAGGCTTCGAGGGCATAACTTCCTTCGCTTGTCCAAACTGTGCGTCATCATCCCAGACTAATGTGTTAGGGTGCACTCCTGGGTAGGACTGTGGTCATTCAGTATTGTTGTGATACTGCATCTAGCGCTTGCCTGCTTGTTTATTCTCATCCATTTTTCTCCACAGGCTGGTGAATAAGTGCCTGATTCACAAAGGTAAATCTACATGTGTAGACCTACTCCTATATTTGAGTGTCACTCTCAACTTTTTTGCTATTCATCATTTCTAAGTGGAGATTTACATCTAGATGTATTTTTACATGTCTCAACCCCGTCCAATGAAGAACAGAAGCCTCATATGAATTAATTTATAAGTGTAAAGTTACTCAACCACTGGGGTGAAAGTCTCCCTGTTATTTATTACAAAGAAATACATTTAAATATATGATCCTGTAAAATCTAAATGCAAAATGATTTATAAAAATCAATACTAGCCTGGAAGTAATAAAATAATATGTTCCAGCACATTATCTCCTTAACTTAAATATGTACTAAGTAATAAAATATTCTAAATATATTAATTTAATTTATAAATATTCATTGATTTTTAAACAATAATTTAGGAAAATCTACCCACCCTCACTAAGGTTTTTATTTGAAACATTTGAACAGGAAAGTGCCTCTTTTACATGGTTACCCCCATGCTGATTAGTATTATTGGGTTTTAAAATCTGAACACTAGGACAATGCTGTTCATTTCCCAGTATATATGCTCTGAACCCATAAAATATGGTAAAATTGGCTAACCCTCAATTGGCATACTTAGCTTTACTGCAAGGCCATAGTAGATGGTGCAGGAAAATACACCAATGGCATAGAAAGTTTCATTTCTGCCAAGCACTGCAGCACATATTGTGTAATCCACAAGGCTGACAAGGAAAAAATAAGGCATCTGGTCAGTATGTGTAGCCTGGTTGTTGCAGGTTTTAACTCATCACTCAGACCTACCAAAATAACCGTTTTTGACAAGAGGAACCCTACTTTGAAATATTACACAAGTCACTCCTAAGTAGCCTTCTTTCCCACAAGGTAGGGTGCCTAGTATTTAAAAGTAGAATTTAAGGTTGATATGTTCCTACAATAACTGGGCTCCAAAATCTGTATTCACTGTATAAGCCTGTAGCTATTTTAGTGCGGAAAATAAAAGTACAATTAAAAGGCTATTTTTGTAACTTTGCTTTGGAATAAGCTACAAACTCCATTCAATCACTGTTTAAATATTTATTTAAAATGCAACTGATAAATATACAGGAAAAGTAACTCAGAGTGTTATAATATTTTCCCCTGAAATTACAATAGGCAAATTATCAATAGCCTGCCTAACGCTGCCCTCCCTGTCAGTGCTTTCCCAGTGAAGAGGAGTGAAAACTGATTCCAGGGCAGAGACAATGACCTGGAACTTTTTGAAGGAAGACCTGGGTGTGAGGTCCCTGGGCGGGACACCAGCCTCCTCCAGGAGCAAATAGTTCTGCCATATTGGATTTCACTAGGAATGGTGTACTGAGGGATAGTTTACAGTAAAGCAATCAGGTTGTGCTGTAAAAGAGGGAGGGGGTTGCCCCTAGTAACTTTGCAACATTTGGTTAGGGAATGTCCAGAAGTCACTCTCACCCACTGGCTAGTGAATTGCTCCTCAGACAACATCTGTACCTGAGCACAATCAGAAGATGAAGAAATCTGCTGTCTGTGACCTGTGTGGAGACATGAATAACTGTACGTAATTCCACTTGCATGCAGGTCTAAGAGATGGACATCAAGGTCAGTTAACTGATCTCCTGTGTGGCTACAGGGACATCAAAAGCTGCAAGAGGAAGTTTTCCTGAAGTGGCCAGCTGACCAGTTACAAGTGGGCCCTGACAGGACCCTGTTGGTGGAGTCTGCTCATAGGAGACCAGGCCTCTAAGTGCTTTCCCTGAGTTCCTGGAGCCTTAGAACTGACCAAGCGGAGCAACTCCAAATAGCTGGACGTAGTGGGACTTCTTATTTGACTTCCAGATCTTGAAAGCTTTTTAGCTGTAAGTCCTGACAAAGGAATCCAATTTTTGCATGACCTCCCCGGACACAGCCATCAACCTTGACCTACTAGAGGAGTCTGAGTTCCAAAAAAGAGACTTTGGGGCCGATTCCGATTCAGGCCGGAAATCTCCCCGACCGAGCCGGACCCGGAGAGATTTCCGACCGAATCGGACTCTAGCAGTCCGACCGAACGAGTACGATGCGCACGCATGCTATCGGACTCGATTCGGTCGGACTCCCATTGAAGTCAATGGGAGCCGGTCGTACAACGCGTACGCGGGCTCCCATTGACCCAATGGGTGCGAGGCGAACGAGGGCGCCCCCTACAGCGGGTTCGCGTTGATGCGGTTTGCGCCGCACACGCACAGGTAGGGGGGACCCATGGGTCCCCCCTGTGTGCAACTCGCGTGGCTACGCGTACAGGGGGGTCCGATACGGACCCCCAAAGTCCGGCTCCGACAGCTGTTTCGAGCCGGACGGTGCGGGTCGGTCGGACTGCTCAAGGCGCGCATCGTACTTGCCCGGCCGGGGAACGTCTCCATCGCGCGGTGCGAGTCGAGTCCGAGCAAGTCGGTCGGTGTGGTTCGGACCCGTGAACGAGTCGGTCGGCGATTTCGCGTGCGCTCGCATCGTACTCGCTCGGCCGGACGCGCGTTCGAATCGGTTGGAAAAGAGGGCTCCGAATCGGATCCGGTTAAGCCGAATCCGATTCGGTGTGCTACCGGCCGAGATCGGAATCGGCCCCTGAGTCTGGAGGTAGAAATCTTAACTGGGTGGAGTGAAAAATGTATCCGGCCAATGAGAGGAGGTCTGTGAGCACAATATTTGAATTTTCCTACTCTGAGCTTTCCCAACTACTTCAGTGGGATCTCATCCATCGGCAATCCAACTTTGTGACGACGTCATCAGATACAGCCTTCAGTCTTACCCCGCTGGGGAATTTCAACTACACAAAAAAAGAAGGTAAATTCTTTGACCCGATTCTTGAATTAGGCTTAGCCGACTTTGGGGTGCATCGGGTAGGCCTGGGCGGAAAACTACGCTACGCTCGCGTAGTTTGCGCAACTACACGCTAGGCGAATTGCACGTAGCACAGTGCAAAAACGCGTAGCGTAGCAGGCATTTTTTGCTTGCTCGCGGTCCTCAACGTCAAGTTGGCGACCGCGAGCTAGCAAAATGACATCCCGGCAAGACTTTTTCCTCGTTCGCGATCAGCAACATCAAGTTGCCGATCGCGAGCGTGGAAAATAAACCTCCCGGCGAGATTCTCAACGCTGGGAGGTCAGGTTTCTCATTGCGAGTGGTCGCGTATGCTCGCGACCGCTCACGATGAGAAACTACCAGTCCGCGTTGAGAAAACTGCCGCTCGAGTACAAATCTACTCGAGCGGCAGAAAACGACCGCTTGCACTGTGCAAGATGCCGTTTGCAATGATTGCACAGTGCGGACAAGCATCCGGCACTGTGCAATCATTGCGAACAGCATTTCCTACCGCACTACGCAGTTCGCGTAGTGCTACGCGTAGCTCGCGTAGTGCGAAGTGCACTTCGCGTAGCTGCGCGTAGCTCTACTACGCGAACTACGCCCAGGGTTAGCATCGGGTAGGCCTCAACTTCTGCCTAGGTCCTGGTCTATCGCACTCATGGACACTATGCTATTTCTTGTTGATTTTTATCTTAAAACATTAAAAATGTGCATATACGATAACCGAAAACTATTTTGTATACGTTTGTGTAATTCTTATTCATTTTTTTATTATTAGAAATGGGTTGCTGGATTTTTATTGTGTTGTGATATGACTATTTAATTGTTTTGGTACTGCTAAATACTTTGCACACTAATTCTAAATTAGGCACGTCTGCTTTGTGCCATAGTTACCAGGGGTCAATCCCAGTTTTGAATTATTCAATCTGTGTGTTTAATCTGACACGTTTGTGAACTCATTCCTTGTGGGGAAATTAGACCCACCACAAATAATAACTAATACATTTAAGTCTTTTGTGACACCATTAAGGATGCAGTAACTTTAGAGATGTATTTTGTGAATTACAATGGCTGTGTGTTTTGGATTAGAATGTCCCTACAAAACCCCTGCCTAATTTTCACCTAATTATTCAGCACTTTCCCATCACTCCCCCTGGTCCCTCCTACATTTAATAACATATTCTTAGAGGTGCAGAGATCTCCACCACTCGGCCAGAGATCTCTGCATGCAAAAGATAGGAGAGACAGAGCTCGAGATGTCCACTCATGTGTTTGCTTTATTTCTACTACTGCAGATGACGTTGTTTTAGCTTAACAGATGTTCTGAGGCAGCAATATGGCACATTTACCCCATACCACATCTAACATCAGGGTGGAGGACCCTGCACAAACTCTCATGGAGGACTTTATCATTAAACCTATTCGTTCCTAGACATCTCTGTGAGAAATGTTAAAGCAAAATCCCATAAGATATCTGCTTTTCCACCTAAAAGCTAAATTCCAGCTACAAAAAGAATTGGTATTTCTCTTAATTTTATTGCAATGTTTTTGACTCTTGGGAAAATATACACATTTAGAAAATTTAGCAAAGACCCTAACGCTGGGATATTGTCTCCCAAGGGCTATCAGTAGGCCTGTTGAGATGGTGGTGGCTGAAAACTTTATTAATATTATTACTGCTTTTCTCCATTGCTGTGTTAAATATGCATTCCCAAAATGTACACATATTCCTATTGTGCATCAGTGTGTGTATGTGTGAGTATACCTACTTAATTAGATGATCATGAAAAACAAAGAATCTTTTGTTATGTAGAACATCATACCTCACATCTGCAGTTTTTAAGTCCTGGATGCACTCTACATAAATTACATTAAGATCAAGAACAAAATTAGTGGCATTCAAAATATTGATAATAACATAATATAGATTACAAAAATATAACATCAAAACTATCAAATAAAAAAATACTATGATATAATGCAAAAATATGAATAATATAAACACCACCAAATATGATTATATAAATATCTACAAGGTTAAACTATAACATATTAATATCAAGAATCCTCTTTTCATAAAGTAGTGTTTATCAAATAAGGGATAAGCTAAAATATATTTTAAAACATAACTACTAAATATATCATTTTCAAAAGTTCAACAGTTAACAAAATATGTAGGCACTATCCATTTTGAAGGTGAATAAATAGAGGTGATGCCAAGCAATCAATGTGCCTGCACTGCTACGAGTGAACCAATAAGAACTGCCAAGCTACCAAAAACAAGTGAATGTGTTTGATCAACAAAAAACAACTACCTAAATGTAAACCACAAGTAAAGTAAAACAATTTCATTCATACTGCAAAAAGTATATAATTCTTTTTAATAGTCCCTCTATAGAAATTCTACAGAAAAAGATAACAAGCAACTTCTACATCAAAAGAAGGAACATTACAGTAACAACTGAAGATTTCAACAGATAAAGCTGTTGAAAATGAGCAACGTTTACGTTTAAAAATTGTAACTGAATGTAAACATTGCAAAAATGTAGAACGCCTCTTGATTTTAAAAACTCAATATAATAAACATATTTCCATGTTAATTTCATCACCTAAAGGTCTCAAAATGTCTATGGAGCCCAGCTTTACCACCACCCAGAAAGGGAAAGCATTTTTAAAATATTTGGAATAAACTTACAGAAAAGACAAAAACACAAACAAGCGCACTCACTAGAAGTACATTTCTCTAAAGGATATTATGGAATGGCCACAACAGTGAACATTGAAATAGAAAATGTTATAGAACACTACTTCCACTTCCTAACCCTAAAAGAAAAACATATTTCACAAGGAGAGTAAAGAGGCAGGGGACACCAGCCCCAAACCATATATAGACATGGATATTCTTCCCTCAACACCACCAAGGAGGAATTAATTTTATATGACAACCTAAACAATTATAAAAGAATCATTATCTTTGCTGATACAAATAATTTCCTCTGTCACTCATTTGATTCATGGATAGCACGTTTAAAACATGCCCTCACTACTCAACCCAACATGCATAGTGTTTAGTGTCCTATTGACAAAAGCAGTCTAGAATTCATGAACATGCTCTACTCTATGCACTTTAGGATGCAATTTGCAAATATCTGCCCAGAGAGCTCCACCTCATCTTTCTTTTCCATACTGAGATCTCTGGCCCAGTGGCTGAGATCTCTGCACATGGAGGGATAGGTGTTAGTAGTAAATTTGAGAGCGACAAGAGGGTGTGGTAGGAAAGTGGGGAATGATTACTACTAATGTGTGGGGTTTAGGGAAATAATGGCAGGGGTTTAGAGAGTTTAATGCCAAAACAAAAAAGATACCCACAAATGAGAAAAACAATCTCTAGTCACAGAATACACATTTACATCTATCTAGAGTACTGGTCACAAAATTGGCTTAAATGTCAAGCCTTGGAGTAAATAAGGCACCACACAATGCCATCCACTGGTACTGTCACACAATCCCGTAGAAAACAATGGGAGCAGGAAATAACACTAACAACATGTAGAAATAAATATAAAAGAAATTAAAATTTGTGTTATAATTATTTTTCAATATTTTAAATGTGAGAATATTTTTAATTAAAATAATATTATAATTTACATTGCGTATTTTTAACATTTAAATTACAGTTTAGTTTATTGAAAATAGTAACTTAAATCCAATTAATTTTTTAAAAAGTATTAATTTAAAACAGAACTTGCAAGCAAGTTCAGTAATACATACACAACAAATGATACAATAAGGGGGAATTAAAATTGTAATAAATTCAAATTAGTAAACAAAAAATATAATACATAACATTAATTCAAATTATACTTAAACAGTATGTTAAGTTTTTGAACTGATGTGTTGTGGCTGGTTAGTGCAACAGTCATAGGTGAAGCAGAGTTAGGGAAGGGTGTTTATATATTTCTTATTTAAATGAATGCAGACATTTTACAATTTTAATTAAGTTTAATAATTTTCCCTATTATTTTTTTATGGAGATCTCCACCCTGGTGGAGGAGGTCTCAACAAACAGCTGGAAATTCATAAATTCGGTTGTAGCCGTATCCATCTCCTCTCTGAAGGGGGGGAGACTTGTAAGTCTAATTCTAGGCAGAGATCTCCCCACTGAAATGATGAATTCCATCCATGGAGAGATTTCCTCCTAGATACAGATTGAGAGCTCCCAGAGTAAGTACCAAAATGAAAAAAACCCTTCATTTCAGCACTTCTCTCCAACAAGTAACGCATCACATACGACATATTTTAACAATATTTCACCAAAAAGTAAACAACTACTCCCCATCAACAATCGTGATGGGCTTCGAGCATGTCACAATCCATAAAATCCCCAAAATGCTCCATACACCCACATTCAAGGTTGCTATTTTCCCTTTAATCATGCCATCTGGGGCCACCTCCAAAGCTCTATTTTTAGCACTGAAAATGCAACAGTGAATTTGCATATCAAATAAAAAAAAATTAGTATTAGCCTTTGTCTTCACCCCGGAAGCCATTAAATATTATGATCTATTAAGTGACTCCCGATTAATGCAGAGACACTCAGCCAGATTCCACAGTGAAGGGTGGAATGTGTATCAAAGCACACTAAATCAAGAAGCAAAGACCACCAAGCCAGTGAGGGGTGGCACACCTTCTTTCAAGGGACAATTATAAGGCACCACCGAATATAATATAGAAATTCTGAAAAAAGAACAGTTACTTTTTTTAAGAATGAAAGAAAGACTTCACATAAGCCAAACTAAAGCACGAAATGTTAGCCAAAAAAATCCAACTTTTCCAAAACCTACAAAAATGGATTCTATTGAATCCAAAGCCTACTACACCCTAGCCATGAAATCAAATAACAATTAAACACAATAGGGTCATCAAGACATTGTGGGATAAGTACAGTAGTGCTCCTAAAGTACTCTTTGATATACTCACACACACTTTTGTGAATTGGTTCAAAACCTCCAAAATGGGAGTAAAATGGGAACATCCAGGGGATAGTCATATGCAGTTAGTACAAATACAAAAGTCTGTGCCCTCTCACACTTTGGGGCCGATTCCGATCCCGGTCGGAGGCGCACCCAATACCATTCGGTCGGGAAAAAAGCCATGCGAAAGCCTGTTTCCCGACCGATCCGTACAGCACACCGAACGAGTAAGTACGATGCGCACAACAGCACAGAATCCGGCCGAGCCGTACTCACCCAAACCAGGTCCTGTTCCCCGACCGAGGCGAATCCGGAAACGCTGAATCGAGTCGCACGGAAGGGAAAATGCAGCTCCGTCCGGCCGAACAAGTACGATGCGCTTCCCGTACGCGCCCGAACCCGTCGCTACGCACGGCACGTCAAAGCATCCGGGAGAGGCGCACATAAGCTCCGATTCGCGCCACAACACGATCCACGGCTACGAGACGAACACGCCAGCGACGAGGACGACGTGAAGCGACGAGGACGACGCGAAGCAACGAGAAGGACGAACGACACGAACCAACCATGAATCCCTTCGTCCCGATCATACCAATATTCTACATTTACTACCGGAACAGGCACGGACGCGTACGGCGCAGAAGGTAAGTCAGACACCAACCACAAAACACATACAACACGTACACGACACATCACACACACACAGAGGGATGCAGAATTTACTTACACCAGCAACAGCAGCACCATAGGGGCGGGATGCCCATCACCAATGCCACATATGCACACAGGGGCCTGAATGCGCACCACCACCCCTACCCAGGGGGCAGGATGCCTACCACTACTACCACCCTCACCCAGGGGGGCTGGATGCCTACCACTACTACCACCCTCACCCAGGGGGGCTGGATGCCCACCACTACTACCACCCTGAGCCAGGGGGCTGGATGCCTACCACCACCCTTAGCCAGGGGGGCTGGTTGCCTACCACTACTACCACCCTGAGCCAGGGGGGGCTGGATGCCTACCACTACTACCACCCTCACCCAGGGGGGGCTGGATGCCTACCACTACTACCACCCTTAGCCAGGGTGGTGCCAGATGCCCACCACCACTACCACCCTTAGCCATGGGGGTGCCAGATGCCTACCACTACTACCACCCTCACCCAGGGGGGGCTGGATGCCTACCACCACCCTTAGCCAGGGGGGGCTGGATGCCTACCACCACCCTTAGCCAGGGCGGGCTGGATGCCTACCACTACTACCACCCACACCCAGGGGGGCTGGATGCCTACCACTACTACCACCCTTAGCCAGGGGGCTGGATGCCTACCACTACTACCACCCTTAGCCAGGGGGCTGGATGCCTACCACAACTACCACCCACACCCAGGGGGGCTGGATGCCCACCACTACTACCACCCTGAGCCAGGGGGGGCTGGATGCCTACCACCACCCTTAGCCAGGGGGGGCTGGATGCCTACCACTACTACCACCCTTAGCCAGGGGGGCTGGATGCCTACCACTACTACCACCCACACCCAGGGGGGCTGGATGCCCACCACTACTACCACCCTGAGCCAGGGGGCTGGATGCCTACCACCACCCTTAGCCAGGGGGCTGGATGCCTACCACTACTACCACCCTTAGCCAGGGGGGCTGGATGCCTACCACTACTACCACCCTCACCCAGGGGGGCTGGATGCCTACCACTACTACCACCCTCACCCAGGGGGCTGGATGCCTACCACTACTACCACCCTTAGCCAGGGGGGGCTGGATGCCTACCACTACTACCATCCTCACCCAGGGGGGGCTGGATGCCCACCACTACTACCACCCTGAGCCAGGGTGGTGCCAGATGCCCACCACCACTACCACCCTTAGCCCATCACCAATGCCACATATGCACACAGGGGCCTGAATGCGCACCACCACCCCTACCCAGGGGGGCAGGATGCCTACCACTACTACCACCCTCACCCAGGGGGGGCTGGATGCCTACCACTACTACCACCCTCACCCAGGGGGGGCTGGATGCCCACCACTACTAGCACCCTGAGCCAGGGGGGGCTGGATGCCTACCACCACCCTTAGCCAGGGGGGGCTGGTTGCCTACCACTACTACCACCCTGAGCCAGGGGGGGCTGGATGCCTACCACTACTACCACCCTCACCCAGGGGGGGCTGGATGCCTACCACTACTACCACCCTTAGCCAGGGTGGTGCCAGATGCCCACCACCACTACCACCCTTAGCCATGGGGGTGCCAGATGCCTACCACTACTACCACCCTCACCCAGGGGGGGCTGGATGCCTACCACCACCCTTAGCCAGGGGGGGCTGGATGCCTACCACCACCCTTAGCCAGGGGGGGCTGGATGCCTACCACTACTACCACCCACACCCAGGGGGGGCTGGATGCCTACCACTACTACCACCCTTAGCCAGGGGGGGCTGGATGCCTACCACTACTACCACCCTTAGCCAGGGGGGGCTGGATGCCTACCACAACTACCACCCACACCCAGGGGGCTGGATGCCCACCACTACTACCACCCTGCGCCAGGGGTGCTGGATGCCTACCACCACCCTTAGCCAGGGGGGCTGGATGCCTACCACTACTACCACCCTTAGCCAGGGGGCTGGATGCCTACCACTACTACCACCCACACCCAGGGGGCTGGATGCCCACCACTACTACCACCCTGAGCCAGGGGGCTGGATGCCTACCACTACTACCACCCTCACCCAGGGGGGCTGGATGCCTACCACTACTACCACCCTCACCCAGGGGGGCTGGATGCCTACCACTACTACCACCCTTAGCCAGGGGGGCTGGATGCCTACCACTACTACCATCCCTCACCCAGGGGGCTGGATGCCCACCACTACTACCACCCTGAGCCAGGGTGGTGCCAGATGCCCACCACCACTACCACCCTTAGCCATGGGGGTGCCAGATGCCTACCACTACTACCACCCTCACCCAGGGGGGCTGGATGCCTACCACCACCCTTAGCCAGGGGGGCTGGATGCCTACCACTACTACCACCCTCACCCAGGGGGCTGGATGCCTACCACTACTACCACCCTTAGCCAGGGGGGCTGGATACCTACCACAACTACCACCCACACCCAGGGGGCTGGATGCCCACCACTACTACCACCCTGAGCCAGGGGGGCTGGATGCCTACCACCACCCTTAGCCAGGGGGGCTGGATGCCTACCACTACTACCACCCCTTAGCCAGGGGGGCTGGATGCCTACCACTACTACCACCCACACCCAGGGGGCTGGATGCCCACCACTACTACCACCCTGAGCCAGGGGGGCTGGATGCCTACCACCACCCTTAGCCAGGGGGGCTGGATGCCTACCACTACTACCACCCTTAGCCAGGGGGCTGGATGCCTACCACTACTACCACCCTCACCCAGGGGGGCTGGATGCCTACCACTACTACCACCCTCACCCAGGGGGGCTGGATGCCTACCACTACTACCACCCTTAGCCAGGGGGGGGCTGGATGCCTACCACTACTACCACCCTCACCCAGGGGGGGCTGGATGCCCACCACTACTACCACCCTGAGCCAGGGTGGTGCCAGATGCCCACCACTACTACCACCCTTAGCCATGGGGGTGCCAGATGCCTACCACTACTACCACCCTCACCCAGGGGGGGCTGGATGCCTACCACCACCCTTAGCCAGGGGGGGCTGGATGCCTACCACTACTACCACCCTCACCCAGGGGGGGCTGGATGCCTACCACTACTACCACCCTCACCCAGGGGGGGCTGGATGCCTACCACTACTACCACCCTTAGCCAGGGGGGGCTGGATGCCTACCACTACTACCACCCTCACCCAGGGGGCTGGATGCCTACCACTACTACCACCCCCACTCATAGGATGGACAATGCATGACACAACCAGCACACCACAACCTAGGGAATGCAAGAAAAAGACATCCCCCAACACCATGACAAGCGTGTGTAGACTGTGTCAAATGCCTACAACACCGAACATGACTTTGAACATACAATGTGACCCCCTAGCACATGTGCCACACATATATGTGTGTGGCACCCACAATGCAAGCAGGCCATGACCATTGTGGCAATGGGGTCCAAACCCCCATCATCACAGTGACCAAAATGTAAGTGTGGGGTCCATAGCTGAAGCACATTTTGAACATTGTGGCAATGGGGTCCAAACCCCCATCATCACAGTGACCAAAATGTAAGTGTGGGGTCCATAGCTGAAGCACATTTTGAACATTGTGGCAATGGGGTCTAAACCCCCATCATCACAGTGACCAAAAGGTAAGTGTGGGGTCCATAGCTGAAGCACATTTTGAACATTGTGGCAATGGGGTCTAAACCCCCATCATCACAGTGAGCAAAAGGTAAGTGTTGACAAAGAAAGAGGTGCAACTGCCAAACTGCATGGATGATTCCTGGTCACAGAACAAAAAACACATCAGTGGCAAAGTAGTGTATGTGTCCCATTGCAACATAAATTGGGGGAGCCAAATACTGCAGTGCAAATAAGACATACCTTTGGCCATGTGCAGACAAACAACACCCATGGGGGCTGACACGTCAACATTCATCAATGACACAATGACAGAAGTGACCATCAGAATGCAGACCCACATATTTGCACCAATGGGCACACAAATGCAGATACCCTGTGGAGACTGCAGATGTGAGGTGAACAGATACCATACCATGGCAGCAATGGGACACACAAACCATGATCATTGTGCTGACCGATGACCTAGGAGTCCCAGGGACAGCAGGGGAAACCCACCAAACTACATACAGCCAATGGCACACCCAAGATATGCCAATGCAGTGGTGCAGATGCACAAACACAAACAGGCAGACCCACACTGCACATCATACACAACAGGTGAGGGGGGTGCCAGGGTCCCCAGGCAACCACACAACACATGAGGAGACCTGAATACCAATCATACAGATGTGCATACAGTGCCACACAAAGGTAACTCATGGATCCAAATCCCCTATGTGGGCAAGCAGGCATTGTCAGATGAGAGGGAGCACAAATCACACATGTCACACAGGCACGTAGGGACAGCAACTGACACAGCAAGACACAGACACACCACAGCACCACCCCAGGGCCCCCACAATGTGGTGACCCTGGGCTGCATTACAATCCCACTGTGATGACAAAGCTAAATGTCGTTCACACTGTGAACCACAGTCATGTGTCCTGAGCAACTAACTACCATCACACCTACACAAGCACAAATCAATCAGCATGGCCAGTAAGCCAAGGCCAACATGGAGGCAGGGGCCTAGCCGGGCAACAACTCTCATCTGCACACACTCAACACCGCACCCCTCGACCTCCAACAATGTGCAGCAGTGAAGTACACATGCACTGGTGACATTGCCCATGCACCCATGACTATTCCAGGGTGGTGGGTGGGAACAAAGGTGCAGAAACACATCACACATGGCCACTCAACAAGACTCCTGAATGTCTGATGTGAGAAGTTGGCCTGGTATATGCTGTTCACTAATTAAAGTGGACACCTTGCACCAGGGCAAATCGACTCTTATGGTAGATAGGTTTAAGACAACCTTTTAAAGAAAGCTATCCTAGTGGTAGCTGTGGAGAGCAGCCTTCAGGCTAAGTCTCGGAGGAATGTAAAGCAGCTTGTTTTACCATATAATCTCTTGAATCACCAAATGAAAAGACACCACACAGGTATATATATCAAATATATATGTATTTATTTCTAAATAACTCTCTACTAATCTCTTTATGAGATTAGAAGACAAACATATGCACAAATCAACGTTTCACAATAAGTTAAGCACAAAATATGGCTGGGGCCCTAGGGGCGTACCAGACCATATACTAAGTAAGAGACTTAGGGACAACGACTTGCAGGGAGACAAGGCCTAGGGCCTTCAGAAGTGCTGGGGCCTCACAAAACCACCCAAGGCAGGTAAGTAAAGGACCCACGGGGGACGCGTGCAGTGTAGATACACAGGCGCGGATCGCCGTTGACTTCAATGGGGCAAGTCGCGGTTGGAAATAAAGAGTTTTAGGATACTTCGGGAGAACCTACAAGCAAGTCACTTACAGGGTAAGTAGTTCTAGGGCCCACACCCACAGGAGCACCGTAGTGCTGGAGTTACCTCACCCAGGGAAGCCGGGTGCATAGGTGTCCTTTGGTGTCGGGTCGCGGCGTCGTTTTCAATGGCGAACAAAGAAGACTTGCTGCTTGCGGGAGCTGAAGAAGTGTCCGGTGGAATCCAAGCCTGGATTCTGAAGAAGGATGACCTGAAAGCAGAGGGGACAGTGTTCAAAGTCACTTGGCAGTGACCCGGGGCAAGGAAGATGGATGCCCACCGTCGTCGGTTGATTCAGGTCGGTTGCGGGTGCCTTGACTCTTCAGCCACGTGGTCCAGGAGGTGTCGACGATGACCAGGAGCTGGATTCGGTGGGTCCCTCAACGTCTGCAGCTGACTGCGGTGTCGGCAACTCGATTGGAGCCAACAAGCCTTGGCAACAGCAAGTCTCGGGGAGATGAAGAAAAGTCGATGGCGCAGACCAGCAAGGTCTGAGGGACTCACCCAGCAAGGGTAAGTCAGGGCAGGCCTGGAGCAACCAGGGGAGCCCTTTGGTTTCTTTAAGAAGTCTTCTGGGGACCCACAAGCCGGCGGGCAAGGGATCGCGAAGACACCTCGGGCGGAATCACTCAACAGGGGCCCACGGTCACTCGGGACGGTGTAGGCCTCTGATCTTCGGAGGGATTCCTGCTGGAGGTCGGGACCACACGTGGTCCAAAGCACAGGTTCGTAGAACGTTGTGAAGGGGTTGCACTCGACAATAGTGCACGGTACCCAGGGGTCGCGGTTCCTCGTTACTCGTGGGGTCCACTTGCCTCAGCTTCGCTGGGGACTCACGATGGCCTGGGAGAGGTCAGGAAATCCACTTCTTGGGCTGCAGGGACTTCGGACTCCGGCGGGAGCGGCGTAGTTTGCGACCGTCGTTGTCGTTTTTGGCGCCTGCCAAGCAGGGGAGTCACTCCTTGACTCCAAGGGAGATTCTTCTGTCTTCCAAAGGTAGTGGAACATCGAAGGGCCAGGATTCTTCTGTAGAGCGTCGTCCAGGGGTTATCTGCTTTGCAATGGCAAGGTTCCCCCTCTTATACTAAAAAGAGGGGATGGACTAGCTCTATGACCCCACCTATGGGAGGGTCAAGGGAGGGGGTGGCTACACCCACTTCCCTTTGTCCAGTTTCGCGCCAGAGCAGGGGCAGGTAGCCCCTGAGCTGGTTTGAACTGGCATATGCACAGAGGAGCCTTTTGCTCCCCCAGTGCAGGACTTCAAAGCACTCTAAGAGTGCACCCACCCAGCCCCAATACACATTATCCTGTCTGGGGAGGTGGTCACACCTCCCTGCAACAGGAAACCTATTGTCCAGGCCTCCCCTGCCGGAGTTTCGTCCAGCAGCAGGAGGCCAGACTTGTGTCTGTGGCAGCAGCATCCATTTTGTGATGCCAGGGCTTCAGAAAGAAGTTACCGGGTAAGCCAGAGTTAACATGTCTTTCCCTCTAGAAGGGTGGAATGCTACCCCCGCCGCCAGGATTGGCGGGGGTAGTATTCCAAGATGTTTGACACCAAACACGACATGTTTAGGTGCAGCCATTCCAAAGTTAGCATTTTACCGCGAGGATATAATGCGCTTAAGAGTATATGGTCAGGCTGCACTACAAACAGCATCAGAGATGGTCTCCGAACGCTGCAGAGGGGCCCTGCTCATGCAGGGGCACCCTCTCACATAGGAACCATGCACTCTGCCTTTAGGATTGATAAGGCCTGCCTTAGGAGTGACTTATAGGTTTATATGTGTGTATGTATTTAGTGATATAGGTAACCTATATCACAGTAAGGGGTGCATGCACCACCCTACCCAGGCTGCAGTAGCAGACCTGTGGTGTCAGTTTGGATGGCCTTCCAGGGGTGGCATAATACATGCTGCAGCCCCTGGTAGGCCTCTGAGGTACCTATGCCCTTGGTACATAGTATACCATATACTAGGGACTTATAAGGGCACTCCAGATTCCAATCAGAGATGTGCCTAAGGCACATGGAAACCTTTTACAGAGAAAGCAGATAGACTGGGGCCCTGAATAGCAGGATCCCAGTCCAACTAAGTCATAAACCAGCAAAACACCATAAAAAAAGTGGGGGCAACCATATAGTCAGATTCCACCTTCCTACATAACCCCCCAAACGAAAGGAGATAAGGCTAACCTTGGCCAGTTGAGCCTTCATTGACTAAGTGGTCATATAAGGAAGCACCTGCACTAGCATGGTTGCCCCCTGTCTTATGGTCCACTAAGCAATCCCTCACCCTAAGGGTATGAGAGGGTCTCCACCATGGGGAATCACTACCTGTGGTGTGCTTAGGTAAAGTACAAGGCTGGTGAGGTGTCTGAGTAGGGAAGTGAGGCCCTAGGAATGTTGGCCTCAGCTTCCTCAGATCACTGGTCACCATGTATGCCTGTCTTTCCATGACTGAGTTGCACTTTGCTCTAAGGGTCAACCTTTGGCTGCCTACAGCTGGGGGTTGGGTCCCTTTGGATGGACTACTGGAGGGACATGGCAGGTTTGGAACCTTCTGGTCCCAGGTTTGCCCTTGCCTACCAGAGTCCTTCTGGGGGAGGTCCCTACATAAAGGTATGGGGGATCCCTCAGTGTGTAGAGGAATTTTCACCTGGCTAGGGCTACTAGACTGGGTGCCCCTAATCTGCTGATGGGGGCTTCCTCTGGACAGGGGGCCCTGGGGGTCCACTGACCTCCCTGACCTCTGCAGCCCTGGGCTGACTGAGGCAGGGTAGAGAGGGGCAGGTTACCTGCTCCAGACGGGGTACCACCTTGGAAGGGTCCTCTGCCATCAGGGGTGTGGCCAGGCCAGGCCTGACTACCTCTGTGGCAGTTCCTTCACTAGGGGTAGGGTCAGTTCCCTGAGGAGGCTGACCCTTACCTACTGTCTGGGGGAAGAAGACTTTTCTTCAACCCTTGTGCTCTCTTTTGGGGGAGAGTGGGCCATTCTTTCAGGCTCCATCTCTCCAAATTCTTGGGCTGGGGCTGTGGCCATCACAGCCCCACTAACCTTTACAGGGACGCCCAACATCCTAAGATGGGTTTGGTGTTCCACTTCAGCCCAGGCTGAAATTTCCAGATCATTGCCCATCAGGCAATCTACAGGTAGGGTTGGGGACACTGCCACTCTTTTGGGCCTGTGACCCCCTCCCAGCTGAGATTGACTATGGCCATGGGGTGATCTGTTCTGACACCATCAATGTTGGTCACCTGGTATTTAAACTCAGGTAAAAGCTGGTGAGGGGGACTAGTTTCCCTGCCACCATGGTGACACTAGCCCCTGTGTCCCTAAATGCCACAGCTTTCTGACCATTAATTATTGGCTCCAATCTGTACCTGCCCAATGCTATGGGACCCATGGTAAAGGTGGCAAATCCTATACCACCATCAGAGTCAGAGGAGTCTGTTGAGGGGTCCCTGTCTAAACTAGGGCCCACCTCTGTTCCTCTTGCAAAAGCACCTAACTTTTTGGGTGCACTACTCCCAACTGGAGGATTACTACTGGTAGTACCAGGAGGGGTGGTAGTAGTTGTGGGAGGAACATTTTCTTTATTGCCAATCCTGGGGCAACTGGGATCAGTTTTCCAGTGCCCAGGCTTTTTACAGACATGGCAATAGGGTTTCTTTTCAGGAGAGGAAGGAGTTTGGGACCCACCCCCAGAAGAGGAATTTTGGGGCCCTGTAGGGGACTTATCCTTAGATTTATCCCCACCTTTCTCTTGGGACTTAGTAGAATCTTTCTTCTGGTCACCACCCTGATTTCTAGTTTTTACTCTGGTTCTGACCCACTTGTCTGCCTTCTTTCCCAATTCTTGGGGAGAGGTCAGATCAGAGTCCACCAGATACTGGTGCAAAAGCTGGTTTTGACAATTATTAAGGATCTGCTCCCTCATAATCAAATTGTACAATCCTAAAAAGTCCTGCACTTTGTTGCCATGTATCCAACCTTCCAGAGCCTTTGTAGCACAATCTACAAAATCAACCCAGTCTTGAGTCTGAGCTTTTTGGGTGTCTCTGAACTTCAACCTATACTGTTCAGTGGTTAGGCCAAACCCATCTATCAGAGCACTCTTCAAGACTGTGTAATTGTCAGCATCCTCTTCTCTTACAGTGAGGAGCTTGTCTCTACCTTTGTCTGCAAAGGAGAGCCACAAGATTGCTGCCCACTGCCTCTGGGGGACCTTCTGAACTTTACAGGCCCTCTCCAGTGCAGTTATCCATTTGTGGATGTCATCCCCACTCTGGTAGGGAGGGACAATCTTGTTTAGGTTTCTATGGTCATAAGACCTGTCCCTATCTCTAGGGATATTGCTGCCACCATGGGACTCTAGTCCCAACTTTCTTCTCTCCCTGAGGAGATCTAGGGATTCCCTATCTAAAGCCAGTTGCTTTTTTCTGATTTCCAGCTGAGTTTCCTCATACCGGACCAGCCTGGCTCTCCTCTCATGAGAGGATTCCCTCCTGTGAGAGGAGACAGAGCTCCCTATAGAGGTGCCAGAGTGGTTAGACTCCTGAGAAGGAGATCTAGACTTCCTGGGCACACTCTTAATCCTTCCTGGGGGACAAAGAGGGCATCATTTTGATCATCCTCATCATCATCCACAGGAGGGATTGGGTTTTCCAGGTCAGGGTCATTGTCACCCTCCTGGCCAGTTTCAGAGGGGGGCTGGGGGTATTGGTACCCCTGGCCTCCTCCTCTTCTTCTGCCCCACCCTCAGCTCCTACCCCTTCAGTCCCTACAGGCTTACTAAGGTCATAAGCCACCAACAACTCCTTGAGGTGTTGGGTGGTGGGGCTTTGGCCTGTCCTTATTTTTCTCAAGTTGCATAAAGCTCTCAATTCCAAGAATGGGAGTGTATCATACTTGGAGGGTGGAAGCTCAATGGCTTCCTGCAAGGATTCTTTGGATCCTCCCCTTAAAGACATTCTAGTGTTGTGCAGTGTTGTACTACCTACACTAGTTTGTGGCCTACTGATCCTAGCTTGAGCTGTGGAAAGGGTGTGCTATCCCTTGGCACCCAGCTCTAAGTTCAGTAGAACTTATTGATACTAAGCTTGACTTTATATGTACCTTGAGTACCTATAATGGTTTTCAGTTAGTAATTCAAATAGAGATTTTCTGGTAAAACAATGGCAAGCTGGAATCCCACACGCTGCCCACCAATGTGAGAAGTTGGCCTGGTATATGCTGTTCACTAATTAAAGTGGACACCTTGCACCAGGGCAAATCGACTCTTATGGTAGATAGGTTTAAGACAACCTTTTAAAGAAAGCTATCCTAGTGGTAGCTGTGGAGAGCAGCCTTCAGGCTAAGTCTCGGAGGAATGTAAAGCAGCTTGTTTTACCATATAATCTCTTGAATCACCAAATGAAAAGACACCACACAGGTATATATATCAAATATATATGTATTTATTTCTAAATAACTCTCTACTAATCTCTTTATGAGATTAGAAGACAAACATATGCACAAATCAACGTTTCACAATAAGTTAAGCACAAAATATGGCTGGGGCCCTAGGGGCGTACCAGACCATATACTAAGTAAGAGACTTAGGGACAACGACTTGCAGGGAGACAAGGCCTAGGGCCTTCAGAAGTGCTGGGGCCTCACGAAACCACCCAAGGCAGGTAAGTAAAGGACCCACGGGGGACGCGTGCAGTGTAGATACACAGGCGCGGATCGCCGTTGACTTCAATGGGGCAAGTCGCGGTTGGAAATAAAGAGTTTTAGGATACTTCGGGAGAACCTACAAGCAAGTCACTTACAGGGTAAGTAGTTCTAGGGCCCACACCCACAGGAGCACCGTAGTGCTGGAGTTACCTCACCCAGGGAAGCCGGGTGCACAGGTGTCCTTTGGTGTCGGGTCGCGGCGTCGTTTTCAATGGCGAACAAAGAAGACTTGCTGCTTGCGGGAGCTGAAGAAGTGTCCGGTGGAATCCAAGCCTGGATTCTGAAGAAGGATGACCTGAAAGCAGAGGGGACAGTGTTCAAAGTCACTTGGCAGTGACCCGGGGCAAGGAAGATGGATGCCCACCGTCGTCGGTCGATTCAGGTCGGTTGCGGGTGCCTTGACTCTTCAGCCACGTGGTCCAGGAGGTGTCGACGATGACCAGGAGCTGGATTCGGTGTGTCCCTCGACGTCTGCAGCTGACTGCGGTGTCGGCAACTCGATCGGAGCCAACAAGCCTTGGCAGCCGCAAGTCTCGGGGAGATGAAGAAAAGTCGATGGCGCAGACCAGCAAGGTCTGAGGAACTCACCCAGCGAGGGTAAGTCAGGGCAGGCCTGGAGCAACCAGGGGAGCCCTTTGGTTTCTTTAAGAAGTCTTCTGGGGACCCACAAGCCAGCGGGCAAGGGATCGCGAAGACACCTCGGGCGGAATCACTCAACAGGGGCCCACGGTCACTCGGGACGGTGTAGGCCTCTGATCTTCGGAGGGATTCCTGCTGGAGGTCGGGACCACACGTGGTCCAAAGCACAGGTTCGTAGAACGTTGTGAAGGGGTTGCACTTGACAATAGTGCACGGTACCCAGGGGTCGCGGTTCCTCGTTACTCGTGGGGTCCACTTGCCTCAGCTTCGCTGGGGACTCACGATGGCCTGGGAGAGGTCAGGAAATCCACTTCCTGGGCTGCAGGGACTTCGGACTCCGGCGGGAGCGGCGTAGTTTGCGACCGTCGTTGTCGTTTTTGGTGCCTGCCAAGCAGGGGAGTCACTCCTTGACTCCAAGGGAGATTCTTCTGTCTTCCAAAGGTAGTGGAACGTCGAAGGGCCAGGATTCTTCTGTAGAGCGTCGTCCAGGGGTTATCTGCTTTGCAATGGCAAGGTTCTCCCTCTTATACTAAAAAGAGGGGATGGACTAGCTCTATGACCCCACCTATGGGAGGGTCAAGGGAGGGGTGGCTACACCCACTTCCCTTTGTCCAGTTTCACGCCAGAGCAGGGGCAGGTAGCCCCTGAGCTGGTTTGAACTGGCATATGCACAGAGGAGCCTTTTGCTCCCCCAGTGCAGGACTTCAAAGCACTCTAAGAGTGCACCCACCCAGCCCCAATACACATTATCCTGTCTGGGGAGGTGGTCACACCTCCCTGCAACAGGAAACCTATTGTCCAGGCCTCCCCTGCCGGAGTTTCGTCCAGCAGCAGGAGGCCAGACTTGTGTCTGTGGCAGCAGCATCCATTTTGTGATGCCAGGGCTTCAGAAAGAAGTTACCGGGTAAGCCAGAGTTAACATGTCTTTCCCTCTAGAAGGGTGGAATGCTACCCCCGCCGCCAGGATTGGCGGGGGGTAGTATTCCAAGATGTTTGACACCAAACACGACATGTTTAGGTGCAGCCATTCCAAAGTTAGCATTTTACCGCGAGGATATAATGCGCTTAAGAGTATATGGTCAGGCTGCACTACAAACAGCATCAGAGATGGTCTCCGAACGCTGCAGAGGGGCCCTGCTCATGCAGGGGCACCCTCTCACATAGGAACCATGCACTCTGCCTTTAGGATTGATAAGGCCTGCCTTAGGAGTGACTTATAGGTTTATATGTGTGTATGTATTTAGTGATATAGGTAACCTATATCACAGTAAGGGGTGCATGCACCACCCTACCCAGGCTGCAGTAGCAGACCTGTGGTGTCAGTTTGGATGGCCTTCCAGGGGTGGCATAATACATGCTGCAGCCCCTGGTAGGCCTCTGAGGTACCTATGCCCTTGGTACATAGTATACCATATACTAGGGACTTATAAGGGCACTCCAGATTCCAATCAGAGATGTGCCTAAGGCACATGGAAACCTTTTTACAGAGAAAGCAGATAGACTGGGGCCCTGAATAGCAGGATCCCAGTCCAACTAAGTCATAAACCAGCAAAACACCATAAAAAAAGTGGGGGCAACCATATAGTCAGATTCCACCTTCCTACATAACCCCCCCAAACGAAAGGAGATAAGGCTAACCTTGGCCAGTTGAGCCTTCATTGACTAAGTGGTCATATAAGGAAGCACCTGCACTAGCATGGTTGCCCCCTGTCTTATGGTCCACTAAGCAATCCCTCACCCTAAGGGTATGAGAGGGTCTCCACCATGGGGAATCACTACCTGTGGTGTGCTTAGGTAAAGTACAAGGCTGGTGAGGTGTCTGAGTAGGGAAGTGAGGCCCTAGGAATGTTGGCCTCAGCTTCCTCAGATCACTGGTCACCATGTATGCCTGTCTTTCCATGACTGAGTTGCACTTTGCTCTAAGGGTCAACCTTTGGCTGCCTACAGCTGTGGGTTGGGTCCCTTTGGATGGACTACTGGAGGGACATGGCAGGTTTGGAACCTTCTGGTCCCAGGTTTGCCCTTGCCTACCAGAGTCCTTCTGGGGGAGGTCCCTACATAAAGGTATGGGGGATCCCTCAGTGTGTAGAGGAATTTTCACCTGGCTAGGGCTACTAGACTGGGTGCCCCTAATCTGCTGATGGGGGCTTCCTCTGGACAGGGGGCCCTGGGGGTCCACTGACCTCCCTGACCTCTGCAGCCCTGGGCTGACTGAGGCAGGGTAGAGAGGGGCAGGTTACCTGCTCCAGACGGGGTACCACCTTGGAAGGGTCCTCTGCCATCAGGGGTGTGGCCAGGCCAGGCCTGACTACCTCTGTGGCAGTTCCTTCACTAGGGGTAGGGTCAGTTCCCTGAGGAGGCTGACCCTTACCTACTGTCTGGGGGAAGAAGACTTTTCTTCAACCCTTGTGCTCTCTTTTGGGGGAGAGTGGGCCATTCTTTCAGGCTCCATCTCTCCAAATTCTTGGGCTGGGGCTGTGGCCATCACAGCCCCACTAACCTTTACAGGGACGCCCAACATCCTAAGATGGGTTTGGTGTTCCACTTCAGCCCAGGCTGAAATTTCCAGATCATTGCCCATCAGGCAATCTACAGGTAGGGTTGGGGACACTGCCACTCTTTTTGGGCCTGTGACCCCCTCCCAGCTGAGATTGACTATGGCCATGGGGTGATCTGTTCTGACACCATCAATGTTGGTCACCTGGTATTTAAACTCAGGTAAAAGCTGGTGAGGGGGGACTAGTTTCCCTGCCACCATGGTGACACTAGCCCCTGTGTCCCTAAATGCCACAGCTTTCTGACCATTAATTATTGGCTCCAATCTGTACCTGCCCAATGCTATGGGACCCATGGTAAAGGTGGCAAATCCTATACCACCATCAGAGTCAGAGGAGTCTGTTGAGGGGTCCCTGTCTAAACTAGGGCCCACCTCTGTTCCTCTTGCAAAAGCACCTAACTTTTTGGGTGCACTACTCCCAACTGGAGGATTACTACTGGTAGTACCAGGAGGGGTGGTAGTAGTTGTGGGAGGAACATTTTCTTTATTGCCAATCCTGGGGCAACTGGGATCAGTTTTCCAGTGCCCAGGCTTTTTACAGACATGGCAATAGGGTTTCTTTTCAGGAGAGGAAGGAGTTTGGGACCCACCCCCAGAAGAGGAATTTTGGGGCCCTGTAGGGGACTTATCCTTAGATTTATCCCCACCTTTCTCTTGGGACTTAGTAGAATCTTTCTTCTGGTCACCACCCTGATTTCTAGTTTTTACTCTGGTTCTGACCCACTTGTCTGCCTTCTTTCCCAATTCTTGGGGAGAGGTCAGATCAGAGTCCACCAGATACTGGTGCAAAAGCTGGTTTTGACAATTATTAAGGATCTGCTCCCTCATAATCAAATTGTACAATCCTAAAAAGTCCTGCACTTTGTTGCCATGTATCCAACCTTCCAGAGCCTTTGTAGCACAATCTACAAAATCAACCCAGTCTTGAGTCTGAGCTTTTGGGTGTCTCTGAACTTCAACCTATACTGTTCAGTGGTTAGGCCAAACCCATCTATCAGAGCACTCTTCAAGACTGTGTAATTGTCAGCATCCTCTTCTCTTACAGTGAGGAGCTTGTCTCTACCTTTGTCTGCAAAGGAGAGCCACAAGATTGCTGCCCACTGCCTCTGGGGGACCTTCTGAACTTTACAGGCCCTCTCCAGTGCAGTTATCCATTTGTGGATGTCATCCCCACTCTGGTAGGGAGGGACAATCTTGTTTAGGTTTCTATGGTCATAAGACCTGTCCCTATCTCTAGGGATATTGCTGCCACCATGGGACTCTAGTCCCAACTTTCTTCTCTCCCTGAGGAGATCTAGGGATTCCCTATCTAAAGCCAGTTGCTTTTTTCTGATTTCCAGCTGAGTTTCCTCATACCGGACCAGCCTGGCTCTCCTCTCATGAGAGGATTCCCTCCTGTGAGAGGAGACAGAGCTCCCTATAGAGGTGCCAGAGTGGTTAGACTCCTGAGAAGGAGATCTAGACTTCCTGGGCACACTCTTAATCCTTCCTGGGGGACAAAGAGGGCATCATTTTGATCATCCTCATCATCATCCACAGGAGGGATTGGGTTTTCCAGGTCAGGGTCATTGTCACCCTCCTGGCCAGTTTCAGAGGGGGGCTGGGGGTATTGGTACCCCTGGCCTCCTCCTCTTCTTCTGCCCCACCCTCAGCTCCTACCCCTTCAGTCCCTACAGGCTTACTAAGGTCATAAGCCACCAACAACTCCTTGAGGTGTTGGGTGGTGGGGCTTTGGCCTGTCCTTATTTTTCTCAAGTTGCATAAAGCTCTCAATTCCAAGAATGGGAGTGTATCATACTTGGAGGGTGGAAGCTCAATGGCTTCCTGCAAGGATTCTTTGGATCCTCCCCTTAAAGACATTCTAGTGTTGTGCAGTGTTGTACTACCTACACTAGTTTGTGGCCTACTGATCCTAGCTTGAGCTGTGGAAAGGGTGTGCTATCCCTTGGCACCCAGCTCTAAGTTCAGTAGAACTTATTGATACTAAGCTTGACTTTATATGTACCTTGAGTACCTATAATGGTTTTCAGTTAGTAATTCAAATAGAGATTTTCTGGTAAAACAATGGCAAGCTGGAATCCCACACGCTGCCCACCAATGTGAGAAGTTGGCCTGGTATATGCTGTTCACTAATTAAAGCGAACACCTTGCACCAGGGCAAATTGACTCTTATGGTAGATAGGTTTAAGACAACGTTTTAAAGAAAGCTATCCTAGTGGTAGCTGTGGAGAGCAGCCTTCAGGCTAAGTCTCGGAGGAATGTAAAGCAGCTTGTTTTACCATATAATCTCTTGAATCACCAAATGAAAAGACACCACACAGGTATATATATCAAATATATATGTATTTATTTCTAAATAACTCTCTACTAATCTCTTTATGAGATTAGAAGACAAACATATGCACAAATCAACGTTTCACAATAAGTTAAGCACAAAATATGGCTGGGGCCCTAGGGGCGTACCAGACCATATACTAAGTAAGAGACTTAGGGACAACGACTTGCAGGGAGACAAGGCCTAGGGCCTTCAGAAGTGCTGGGGCCTCACGAAACCACCCAAGGCAGGTAAGTAAAGGACCCACGGGGGACGCGTGCAGTGTAGATACACAGGCGCGGATCGCCGTTGACTTCAATGGGGCAAGTCGCGGTTGGAAATTAAGAGTTTTAGGAGACTTCGGGAGAACCTACAAGCAAGTCACTTACAGGGTAAGTAGTTCTAGGGCCCACACCCACAGGAGCACCGTAGTGCTGGAGTTACCTCACCCAGGGAAGCCGGGTGCACAGGTGTCCTTTGGTGTCGGGTCGCGGCGTCGTTTTCAATGGCGAACAAAGAAGACTTGCTGCTTGCGGGAGCTGAAGAAGTGTCCGGTGGAATCCAAGCCTGGATTCTGAAGAAGGATGACCTGAAAGCAGAGGGGACAGTGTTCAAAGTCACTTGGCAGTGACCCGGGGCAAGGAAGATGGATGCCCACCGTCGTCGGTCGCTTCAGGTCGGTTGCGGGTGCCTTGACTCTTCAGCCACGTGGTCCAGGAGGCGTCGACGATGACCAGGAGCTAGATTCGGTGTGTCCCTCGACGTCTGCAGCTGGCTGCGGTGTCGGCAACTCGATCGGAGCCAACAAGCCTTGGCAGCCGCAAGTCTCGGGGAGATGAAGGAAAGTCGATGGCGCAGACCAGCAAGGTCTGAGGAACTCACCCAGCGAGGGTAAGTCAGGGCAGACCTGGAGCAACCAGGGGAGCCCTTTGGTTTCTTTAAGAAGTCTTCTGGGGACCCACAAGCCAGTGGGCAAGGGATCGCGAAGACACCTCGGGCGGAATCACTCAACAGGGGCCCACGGTCACTCGGGATAGTGTAGGCCTCTGATCTTCGGAGAGATTCCTGCTGGAGGTCGGGACCACACGTGGTCCAAAGCACAGATTCGTAGAACGTTGTGAAGGGGTTGCACTCGACAATAGTGCACGGTACCCAGGGGTCGCGGTTCCTCGTTACTCGTGGGGTCCACTTGCCTCAGCTTCGCTGGGGACTCACGATGGCCTGGGAGAGGTCAGGAAATCCACTTCCTGGGCTGCAGGGACTTCGGACTCCGGCGGGAGCGGCGTAGTTTGCGACCGTCGTTGTCGTTTTTGGTGCCTGCCAAGCAGGGGAGTCACTCCTTGACTCCAAGGGAGATTCTTCTGTCTTCCAAAGGTAGTGGAACGTCGAAGGGCCAGGATTCTTCTGTAGAGCGTCGTCCAGGGGTTATCTGCTTTGCAATGGCAAGGTTCCCCCTCTTATACTAAAAAGAGGGGATGGACTAGCTCTATGACCCCACCTATGGGAGGGTCAAGGGAGGGGTGGCTACACCCACTTCCCTTTGTCCAGTTTCGCGCCAGAGCAGGGGCAGGTAGCCCCTGAGCTGGTTTGAACTGGCATATGCACAGAGGAGCCTTTTGCTCCCCCAGTGCAGGACTTCAAAGCACTCTAAGAGTGCACCCACCCAGCACCAATACACATTATCCTGTCTGGGGAGGTGGTCACACCTCCCTGCAACAGGAAACCTATTGTCCAGGCCTCCCCTGCCGGAGTTTCGTCCAGCAGCAGGAGGCCAGACTTGTGTCTGTGGCAGCAGCATCCATTTTGTGATGCCAGGGCTTCAGAAAGAAGTTACCGGGTAAGCCAGAGTTAACATGTCTTTCCCTCTAGAAGGGTGGAATGCTACCCCCGCCGCCAGGATTGGCGGGGGGTAGTATTCCAAGATGTTTGACACCAAACACGACATGTTTAGGTGCAGCCATTCCAAAGTTAGCATTTTACCGCGAGGATATAATGCGCTTAAGAGTATATGGTCAGGCTGCACTACAAACAGCATCAGAGATGGTCTCCGAACGCTGCAGAGGGGCCCTGCTCATGCAGGGGCACCCTCTCACATAGGAACCATGCACTCTGCCTTTAGGATTGATAAGGCCTGCCTTAGGAGTGACTTATAGGTTTATATGTGTGTATGTATTTAGTGATATAGGTAACCTATATCACAGTAAGGGGTGCATGCACCACCCTACCCAGGCTGCAGTAGCAGACCTGTGGTGTCAGTTTGGATGGCCTTCCAGGGGTGGCATAATACATGCTGCAGCCCCTGGTAGGCCTCTGAGGTACCTATGCCCTTGGTACATAGTATACCATATACTAGGGACTTATAAGGGCACTCCAGATTCCAATCAGAGATGTGCCTAAGGCACATGGAAACCTTTTTACAGAGAAAGCAGATAGACTGGGGCCCTGAATAGCAGGATCCCAGTCCAACTAAGTCATAAACCAGCAAAACACCATAAAAAAAGTGGGGGCAACCATATAGTCAGATTCCACCTTCCTACACTCACGATTAGAGGACAGAAGAATCTCCCTTGGGGTCAAGGAGTGACTCCCCTGCTTGGCAGGCACCAAAGAAGCATCTGTCCGGTTCGCATTTCTGAAGCTCCCGTCGGACGCCGAAGTCATCGCATCACCAGAGGTGGATTCTCAGACTTCCCCAAGGCTACCCTGAGTCCCCAGCAAAGCTGAGGCCGGTGGCTATCGTGGGTGACTTGAGACCGTGACCCCTGGACACCGAGCACAGTTGCAAGTGCATCCTCTTCTGGGTCTCCCAAGAAGTCGTGCTTTGGGCTCCGAGTAGCCCTAGCCTCCAGCACCACCTGCTCCGAAGATCACTGGCCCCCACTCCACGAGTGTCCTGTAAGCCAGATCCACATGCAGCGTCACAAGGCTCCTTCGCGGTCGCTAGCCCGTTGGCTAGTAGCCCTTAACGAAGGCCAATCCTTTTTTTACTTGGCATCCTGGTTGCTCCAGGCCTGCCCTCACTTACCCTCGCTGGGTGAGTTCCACAGACCTTGCTGGTCTGCACCATCGACGATCTACATCTTCACCGAGACTTGCCGTTGCCAAGGCTTGTTGGGTCCAATCCGGTCGCCGACACCTCAGCACTCGACAGACATCGTGTACCAGCCCGAATCCTGCTCCTGGTCACCGACAACGCCTCCTGGACCTCGTGGCTGAAGAGTCAAGACGACCGTCAACGCACCTGAAGCACTCGACATCGGTGGGCATCTGTCCATCGCCTTCCTGGTCACTGGCTAGTGACCCAGACTCTGTCCCCTCTGCTTTCAGGTTCTTCAGAACTCCGATCCACTCTTGGATCCACCCGGACACTTTTCTCTTGGCCGCCAGCAGTACTTTGCAGCAGATCGCCATTCGAATCGATGACGAAACCCGACCCCGAAAGGCACCTATGCACCCGGCTTCCTGGGTGAGGTAACACGAGTACTCCGGTGCTCCCGTGGGTAGAGACTCTTCAAAGTCCTAGATCTCAAAGGGTTTTGTCCTAGTCCTCTTTTAAGTGTCCCTTTCTCTAATTTCCCGATCCCGACTTTCTCCATAGAAGTCAACGGCGTATCGCGGTTGTGTATTTACACTGCACGCGTCTCCCGTAGGTCCCCTGTGTCACTACCTTGGGTGGTTCCTTGTGGTCCAAGCACTTCTAGAGGCTCTAGGCCTAGTGTCTAGTTCAGTCGTGGTTCGCATACCACTTTATTGGTATATGGTTTGGTACGCCCCTAGGGCCCAAACGTGTATTTGTGCTATTACTGTGATTTAATAACTTCTAACTTATGTATTTCGAACTCTAGCCTCATAAAGAGACTAGAGGGGTGTGTTTAGCAATAAATACATATATTTTGAATATATACCTGGTGTGGTGCTCTTTCATTTGGTCACTCAAGAGATTATAGACTGGTAAAACAAGCTGCTTTACATTCCTTCAAGACTTAGCCTGAAGGCTGCTCTCCATAGCTACCACTAGGATAGCTTTCAATAAGGTTGTCTTTAACCTATCTCCAATAAGGGGTTGTTTGGACTGGTGCAAGGTGCCCACTATAATTAGTGGACAGCATATGCCAGGCCAACTTCTCACACTGCCTTCATCAACAGTTCTTCCTGTGACAATTGAAAATTAAAGGGCAAGTTAACAGGGTCTTCATCTGATCTGACTACGCAAGCTGCAAGTAGTGCCTTAGCCCACTGAGCTAGTAAGGGCACAAGGTTTACTGAAGGAGACAGTGAAGGGGAAAGAGTAAGGAGCAATCAACAAAGTAACTGGAACAGACTGGGGCTACTGCAATCGGTGTCAAGTCTCGGGAGAGAGGACTTCTTGTCGGGCACCCTGACTCCACTTTTGCCTATTCCCTCCGCCCACACCTCATTCTGAGTCCTCTAGACAGTGCTGCTAGCTGCTTCTCTGGTCCCAGTGGTAATTCCTCATTCTTATTCCTCTACACAGTGCTGTTAGCTGCCTCTCTGGTCCCAGTTGTAATTCCTCATGCCTCTAGGCAGTGCTGCAGCTGTGTCTCTGTTCACACATCCACTACACTCCAAACCAAAACACATAGATAAAAGACATTGTCATTTACAACGCCAATAGCTCTAACTCTGACAAATGCGAGACCTATTGCATTGCAAAGCATGTTATGGCTTCACAAGTACTTACAAAAAGTACTTGTGAAGCCATAACATGCTTTGCACCATTGTTTTCTTCCATTGCTTTGACATCCAGGTGTTAGGCCTCAGATAGCTCCCAACCATTTTTATACTCAAACACAAGGTGGGCTGATAGCCCTTGAAATCAGGCCTTTATTCTGGGTCCAACTGGAAGTATAAGTAAGAAAGCACCTTTGCCGCCTGCAAGTTGCTGCACCGAACGAAAAGCAGACAACATGCGGGCACGTTTGAAGTGTGTCCTAGGGTCAGAAAATGATTCCAGAACAAATTCAGCAGGTTTCCTTGGGTCAGCCTGCCCCTAGGTCCGGCCAGAAATAGCTGCTGGATCCGGGATATGGTGCGATCTCGTACTCTGCAGCACTGATGCAGTAAACTCTTGCAAAAAATATTTTGCTATGACTATGTTTGCATGGCTTCCCATATTACACCCAGACCTATCAGCGTTGACAATGCTCGTTTTCTTTTTCCACTTTTAATTTAGTGTTATAACATGGCTGTCCGCATGTGCACACATCACAGTCACGCAAACACACATATGACCATGATTTCATCCCAACATCCACATATTTCACGACACGTGTGCATTTCGGCCATCTTGTTGGAATTTGTTTTCTTTATAAGAAAATCGATGTTAAGTTTGCCATTAATGCAGGCCCATTCATTTGTTTCGTAACAGGGGTTACCTAAACCAATAGCTCAGTCTTTTAAGAATGGAACCTCTTGAGTTTGCCAAAGCTTGTTTTTTTTTAAGCTAGGCAGTAGGATGGATTGATCCAGGGTGTGAATCCTTCGATAGATATAAGAACTGCTGCAAGGAAGTGGTGAGATGGTAACAGAGTGCACACTCAAACAACCTTTTCTGCCTTATTGCTTACATGCACTGTGATCCTCTGCATGTCAGCCATTATCATACTATGGCAGGGTGGACCCTCACCAAGCCCCCGAGAGATGAATGCAAGAATGCATGTGCATAGACACAAGGGCGCAAGATTCTGGTTTTTACCCTAAACTGAGAGGAAAACAGGACCTTTTGACTTCGATATAAGGTTTAATGTGTAAAATCTTCTGACTGATAGAAACTAAGGCGAGCAGTAATAGATTATAAGTGCTTGGAGTCCTGTAAATGAGGCTCCCCGTGGCATGCCACCTAATAGGGAGGCCACATTAGTGCACATTAGGCACAACCCTGTATAGTGTCACGGACCTCCCATGGGCCCCCTAAGTCCGGCGCGGATTCATGCGTCATTTCCGGCGCGTGTGCAGGCGGTGCAAGGTACTTATACCTTCCCCCGCCCATCTGGTGATCCTTTTGTTTCCTCCTGGTCGTGCCGTCCAGTCTGGTGCGGCTGCGTGCTGGTTACACCCCCTGTCTCGCGATCAGTGGCCGGCCTCTTCTGGTTTGCGGGGAGTCGTGGCCCCTACTTCCCGCAGTGGGGGACAGCCCCATGCTGGGAGTTAATGTTGATGGGGTCGCTGCAATTGGCGGGTGTGCGGTTCTCACAGGCACCGCATTCCGCATTGTTTGTGTTTTGGTAGAGGGACCAACAAGAGCACGGTCTGAGTGGCCTGTGGGCCTTTTGGTCACACCGTTGTTGTATATTACATTCATCACATATTAGGTAAATCTATTTGATAACCTACAAGTTCGTGACTTCTTATGTCACAGCAGCCGTCTTGCGGGATTGTTGTAGCGGTCTCGCTGGATGCGTTTTGTTTCCCTGCCGTCTTGTTGTGTGGTGCCTTGAGCCAGGTGGCAGCATAGGGCCTCGGTGATTACATGCGGTGAGTCTGGGGCCCCCCTTGGGGGGCAGTTTTCTTTGCCTCCTGGTGGTGCCTGTTGCCACTGCTTGCCTCCGGGCATGCTTTCTGGCAGGGGGGGCCCAATGTCTGCATTTGTGTTAAAGGAGAGTAGTAGCTGTCCCCGGGTGAGCTTCGGGCCGGCAGAGAGAGGATAGGGCTGCTGCGGGCCCAGTTCAGAGTCCCGTCATCGGCTCAGAGTGAGAGGAGAGTGTGGCAGCCTGTGCTGTCATGGCTTGTTAATTGCTTCTTCCTAGGGCAGCGCATGCGTTTGTGAGGGACGTCTGCATCCTCGGAGCGATGGTGCTCTTGCTGCTTTCTGGTTCGTCTGTGAGTGTGAGACCACAGCAGAAGGAGCAGAGGAGCGTCTGGCTCCATCCTGGGTTAAGTGAGCTTGCCCAAGTGCTGTCCCCATCTTTTTAGGCAACTAATTATGACCCTGCATGGTGGAGCGCCTCTGAAGTCCACATATATGCTCAACCATATTCGGTTGATTCCCGCTTCTCCTCCACTTACTTCTCGGGTCCAGCCAGTTGCGGGTGGGGCAACAGTTCTCTGCACACACCGGGGCATACTGCTCCCCCGTCGACATAGTTGGAGCGGGCTGGACACAGGCGATGGGAGGGAAACCGGTTCTGCCTGCCCAGTTGTTCCGGGTTGACCACGAGGGTTTGAAATGGGTAGAAGGAGCGAACATGTGGCTGAACCCCAGCCGGTTACATCCAACAGTGGACACGCGTAGGGGGAGACGTGAGGTGGCAATCTGCGATGCCACCTTTGATTGCACGGAAGGGGCCAACCTCCTGCCGGCCTCTCAACATGGAGGCGGGGCGAGCCTCGGGCTTTGCGTGGTGTTGAGGGGTATCAGAACAAAGGGATTGAGGAGATTGGGCACGTTTGCTACTTTTGGGTCCGCACTTGAGTGTCTTCATGGATGGGTTTGTATTGCCGTGTTGGGGGGAGTTCAACTCTCCTGTGCCTAGTGAGGGCTCTTGCAATTGCAAGCGTCTAGAGGTGGATGGTCGTCGCGTGGACAGTTTCAGAAACGTGGTGGTTTGGTTTATTTTGCGGGTGACTGTGGTCACGGTGCAGTGGGGGTGGAGTAGGGTGACCAGATTCTCAAAATAAAAAACCGTGACAGGTGTCATAGACATAGAAGTAGGACTGACAGAAGTACCCATGGCTTTAAGTGGGATGAAAAAACAGGGGGGGTGTGTCTCTCAAGGGGCGTGTCCGATGTTATTAAGGACGTGGCTTAAAACACATAAGTGAAAAAAATCTGAACTGATCACCATGTACCTTTATAGCGCGACATTCAGCCCTCATTAGGAGAATAACGCAATAGGATAGAACTAGGCCTGCCTGTAAGCAATGTAGGTGGCTTTCCTTTGCCAGGAGTGAAAACAACTCACACATTATTAAGAAGGCAGAGAGAATGAGTTGTTTTGTGGAACGCAGCATCTTATGTAATACTTTCTTCCAAGTTCTTTTCCCGAGGAGCATTTCCCTGGTGGGGGCCAGCGGGTCACCCCCCCTGCATAAGCTAATGCCTGTTTCCAGATGGTCCCTAAGTATCCTGCCCAGCCACTGGCAAAATCTTAAGAATGGAACAAATGATGGGTATTTCCTTTTGTAGAGGGCATCCATAGTTGTGAGTCAGGGGGAACGTAACTATTTGCCCCTAGCAACCAGGTTTATGTTGTAGGGCAGACTTCATCCATCTTGAGACGGAAGGAAGCTGTGGTGTTGCCCTGCAGGCAGCGGTCCAACATTACATGCCGTGGGACCAGAGCCAGGCAGGAGACTTGGAATTCTGAAGCACAGTGGCCCTATTTTGCCTGCCCTTCGCTTGAGACTGCCTGTGTGAAATAGTTCTTTCTACAAGACACTTGCATGCAGCAGTGCGCTGCTAGCAGTGCAGAGTGATCAACACCATTCTCCAGATAATTTCCTCCCATATTCAGCCACTTTGTGCTTAATCCAATACTATCAGTACATTCTGTGCAGAGTTAAAAATGCCAAATAAAGCAGCACAGGGGACTCCTTTTGAGGTCAGGCAGAGGGAGTATGTTTGTCAGCTAGAGCATTGGAGATATTGGTTGTGGCAGATGGCTGAGATATTGAGGTAGTACCTGGTTCCGTTTGGTATTTCAAGAGCATTATTGGTCACCTTCATGTGTAATTTAGGAACGCTGCAATCTGGAAGGGGAGGCATAGTTATGCTGCAATGCTCTTCTCCGTCCCAGCCACTCTTCAGGCCGCATGCCATAGAGGGGGAGTGCAGTCTTATTTATTTGTTGACCGGATACCTCGATGCTTGTACCAACATGGGTGATCACACCTTGTCTTTATTCACTTTATGGAAAGAATGCTGCCACTGTACAAATGGAGCAAAATGTTAATTGCTGTGAGCAGGAGTGCCTGGCGAGAAGGGATGTATCTTTCTTACAGCTGGGGTTAATACTTGTGATCAGGATAAGTGAAAGGACTGGTTTTCAGACCCTCATGTTAAGTCCAAGTAGCATCATTGTTGAGCGATATTGAAGAGCGCCCAAGTTAACCACTCTTGTCTTGTACAGGCGAAAAGGCAACAATACTGCAGAGTGCTTAGGTCAGAAGAGTTTCTATTGTGAAATGAAGCAGTCTTCACGACTTGCTGAATTCGAAAAAATTCTAAAGTGATGGCGCAACTCAGAAAAGTTCAGACAGAAGTTAATTCGGGTTCAAAACCTTGCATTCCTGATGGGGCACAATGGTTTCGGGGGCTTCCGCCACCATATTATTACACTTTTACCATTGTTGCTGGGTGTCTTTCTTAAGTGACATGTAAGTGCGTTATGTGAAAAGTATCTATGTTATTCAAAGTGTGGCTGAGGGGTCCTTGCAGGACCCACAGTAAGATGGGCTGCGTTAGAACATAAACTGGGAATCTTAGATTCAGACATTGATGTCATTGGTCTCTCACTCTGTTAAGATTTATACAACCTGGGAGTGTGAGCAGATTGTACAATAGTTGCGGCACGTGAGAGGGCAACTCCACCACAGCAGACAACATTTGGACAGCCCACCCGCACTAGCTTCCGTCTTAGTTCGATTGGGGTCACTTATTGTCCATACTTGGTTCTGTTGATGCTCTTGCTCTGCTCACACAAACTGATCTAATTTTGATGGACTTAGTCAAAAATGTTTCACATTTACAGAATGTGTGGAATTCTCAATTGCCTGTGCATAGTTTTATTCATATACACTGTATTAAATTAAGTTAAAAAATCACTGTATTAACTAGTGCGACCAGCGGAGGCTCGCGCAACAAGGTATCTGCAGCAGGAGTGCTGCTATGCTGTAAGGATAGGAAGGTTAAATATGACTGTCAGGTACAGCTGGGCAGTCAGCCAAATGGCCGCTTGCTTGTCACAGGGTTAGTTCAAAGGGCACAGAAGAGGTCATGGCAATGGCAAAGAAAACCTGGAACGATTTACCTACTAGGTGTGGTGGGGGGTCCGACCTCATGGTCATGGACCTACCCCCGTTGGATTCAATCAACATTTCATCCTTCTGAGGTTTCTAAAATGAGTATCAGTGAGCTGGGTAACAAATATCTCTTATTCAGCGCCAACATGCCTACAGGAGCACTTGCACTTCACAAATCCTCAAGTGTTATGTCATGCTGCACAAGCGTTATACACAGATAGCTGAGGAGCGGAAAGTAAGGCGGGCTGGTTACAACAGGTACTTTTACCTGCACTGGCACATCTTGTCAGGAGTTGCTTTGGCAAAGGTATTCTCCAGCAAAAAGCTTCCTCGTTGTCTGTATCCCGGCAATATCTGTATCAGAATCCAGGTGCTGGGCAACCAACGCCAGCCAGGTGGGGTTGCGCTAGTTAGGTATTCCAAAAGTGTCCTGTGGGGTCAATAGTGTTGAGAAAGATGGGTTTGGAGCAAATATGCCGACAATTCCTTAACAAAATTTAGCATGTTTAGTTAAGAAGGTGCAGGCAAATTTGTTCATATGTTTCACTCCAGGTTCTCACTAGCCATAAGCAGTGGCATCTGTTCGGCACACTGGAGTACCTCTAGAAAAAGTCGGGTTATGGGCCACATACACTAAAGCCGCCAGTCAGCCAGGTGGGTTGCGTTAGTTGGTCATTCCTAAATATGTGCTGTTACGACAATAGTGTTGAAAAATAGGGGTTTGAAGCACAAATGCTGACAATTATCAGAACGCATTTGCATTCAGATTTAAGAAGGTGCAGGTAAATTTGCTCATATATTTTTACTCCATGTCCTCAAATCCAAAAGCATTGGCTAACCTTTTGGCACCCTGCAAAAGCTGTTTATGGGCTACATAGGCTGGGGTGGGGGACACCAGCATGGCGACACAGCTTCTGTGATCGCAGTCAGACTGATGGGTTTTGTAGGCAATAAGGACATGAAATGTAGCAGAATATTAGGAGTACCAATAGGGGACCTCAGGCTTTTCCCCCCTGTGGTCAGATCCACTGTTGTCTCGGCTTGGGTGAGAAGGATCACCTGGCGTCCTCGTAAGGACATGACACAGCTTACTTCGATCCATGTCTACAGGTTCTCTTGCTGGCGTGGCACTTGGTAATTAGCCTGAACCCTGATATTTGGGATCATACAAGTAATAGGGGCAACCAAGGGCTTATCCAACCCTCAATGCAAAAGGCACAATTTTGTACACAGTGCGCATTGGATTGTATCACACAGATCTGTGGTTACGAAGAGAGCTGCTTTATATCCCCAAGGTGCCCTATTACTGGCCGGTACTGTCCGCCTACACCAAGGGAGGTCAGTGGATAAAAATGGGGGTTGGGTGTTGGCCACAACATTAACTTGTTTAAACAAACATACTTGTGGCCTTGAAGGCAGACACCCATGCCTACCAGCGAATCCTGAAGCTGGGGCCTGGGCAGTGAGGGGTAAATACAGGGCCCAGACAACTCCTTATCAGAAGGCCCAGTAGCACAGAGGGACATATTTTGGAACTGGTTAAAGAGGTGAACAGTAGTTTCCAACTTCAGGGAAGGCCATCAAACTCTCCTATAACTGGGTAAATTAAGCCAAGTACGAGCCCGCCAAGCAGGAGGGCTTGGTTCAACCCGAATTCAAAATCAAATGAAATAAGAAGGGCTTGGTAAATTAGGCATGGCCTCGTTAGCGCAAACACAACAGGGCCCCTGATAGGGATGGGGCACACCTGCCAGAGGCTGGTAGGGAATTGGTCCAGCTGGAAGGACTGGTATCTGCAGGTTGCAGGAGATTATAGAGCCTGCCATGGTGGGGGGGGGCAGATATGACAGTGGCCACATTCAGGGCTTGGCGGAGTTACAGGGTGATCCGGAGGCTGAATGGTACATAGGGGTACCCTCTTCAGGAGCACAATAGGGGTGCAGAAGCCAAACAACCAAGGAGTCTTTACGGCAGAACCCTGGAGGAAAGCGACGGCGCCCCGCTAGTCCTTCGGGCAGTTGTAAGCCTGAGCAACCGGGGGCTTGCCTGGACACGCCCCGCCCCTAAAAAGGCATGAGTAAAGGGATGGACTGGTGGTCCACTGTATTTAAGTGGGATAAACCCCACAAAATGGTAGCACCGATTGGGTTGGCCACGGTGCAGTTGGCTCATCAGGCGGGCAGGGCAGCTTAGGTTAGTCACCGTTGCCTGCCCTTGGATCGCCCGTAAGTTAACCCACCACATTGGCATAATTTTTGTATGAAATAAACCTGCAGCAAAATGTTTTCCCACAAACAAGTCTCATGTGGTTATTTATTGCTGTGCATGCTATGTCTCCATGTTGGGGTGAGTTGCCTATATTGGCACTGTACATTTGTAAAGTAATAGCCCCAAGCTGCATTGCTGGGTAAGCCTGCCCTCTACTGAAAATGCGATTCCAAGGAAAGCGATTATAGCTGAAAAACGGGACTCTCTGGTCCCAGCGCCTGTCACCAAAAAAATCAGCAAAAACACACCGGGAGACAAAACCCAGAAGACAGGCATCGAGCCCAAGAAGTCAAACTAGCAGATACATAACATCACACACTGAGGCTGCACCCACGTTATACATTATCATTGCATACAATAGGCACAGTCACATTACACAGATGTAAAAGACTGACACACACTGACATTACACATTGACATCACGTACTGACATCACACCCTGACATCACCCACGGGCACCACACACTGATATGTCACACCGACATAACACACAGGCATTAGACGCAGGAGTCAAAAACAGACTTCACACACAGACCAGTGGCGTAACGAAACTTGGATGTGACCCCCTGCAAAGTTCACAGAGGGGGTCCCCCATGCTCCGGACCCAGTCAGGAGCTTTAAGGACAGGGACCTCACTGCCCATGCACAGTGCTGGGGGGGCACCTGCAGCTCGGGGGCCCCCCGCACCACAGGTGCTGTGGGGGCTATTGTTACACCACTGACTACACACCAAGGATTTAAGTGGTTTGTGGGAAAGGTGATGGTGTGACCATGTATTACAAGGAATAAAGTACCCGCTTCCATAGATGATAAGGATATTGTTTGTCACCTTCGGCCTTGTTCCGCTATATGGTCATGGAACTCCTCAGTGAGTTGCAATAGCGTTATAATGTATGGCAGGGGCTACTTTATCACATAAAGTGCCCCCACCAGTTTAACTATGGCCTAATGTATTCCCCCTACAATTTGCTTCTAGGGATGCTACAGATAGTTCCACTAGTTATATTCTAGACAATGCATACATTAAACAAGCATTGGCATAGCCAATAGGTCTCGCCTTTGGGACCTTATGTGTTTAGCCAGAACTTTTGGCTATGTTGTAGAGCATTGTGGCTGCTGTGCATTATGTTGAAAAGTTATATTAAAAAGTGTGAAGCATTTTTGTTACCTTTATACAAACGAAGACGACATTATATACAACTGAACAACCTGATTAAAAAAAGATTTTAACATAAAAAATGTCTTCTACTTTTTTTGTACTTGCACTGCCGGCAACTTTTTCCTGCACTGAGTGGTATTGTGTGGAGTGTATGTCGCATTCAGTAGAGTGTAATTATGTGGCGTGTAATTATGTGGCACTGAGTGGTATTATTTGGAGTGTATATTGCATTGAGTGCAGTGTAATTATGCAGCATATAATTATGTGGCACTGAGTGGTATTGTGTGGAGTGTATGTTGCATTTAGTAGAGTGTAATTATGTGGTGTGTAATTATTTGGCACTGAGTGGTACTTGGAGTGTATGTTGCATTGAGTGCAGTGTAATTATGTAGCATATAAGTATGTGGCACTGTGTGGTATAATGTGGAGTGTATTTATGTTGCATTGAGTAGAGTGTAAGTATGAGGCGTGTAATTATATGGCACTGAGTGGTATTATGTGGAGTGTATTTATGTTGCATTGAGTAGAGTGTAAGTATGAGGCGTGTAATTATATGGCACTGAGTGGTATTATGTGGAGTGTATTTATGTTGCATTGAGTAGAGTGTAATTATGTGGCGTGTAATTATGTGGCACTGAGTGGTAATATGGGGAGTGTATGTTGTATTCAGTAGAGTGTAATTATGTGGCGTGTAATTATGTTGCACTGAGTGGTATTATTTGGAGCGTATGTTGCATTGAGTGCAGTGTAATTATGTAACAAGTAATTATGTGGCATTGAGTGGTATTGTGTGGAGTGTATGTTGCATTCAGTAGAGTGTAATTATGTGGCGTGTAATTATGTGGCACTGAGTGGTATTTGGAGTGTATGCTGCATTGAGTGCAATGTAATTATGTAGCATATAATTATGTGGCACTGTGTGGTATTATGTGGAGTGTATTTATGTTGCATTGAGTAGAGTAAGTATGTGGTGTGTAATTATATGGCACTGAGTGGTATTATGTGGAGTGTATTTATGTTGCATTGAGTAGAGTGTAATTATGTGGTGTGTAATTATGTGGCACTGAGTGGTATTATGGGGCGTGTATGTTGTATTCAGTAGAGTGTAATTATGTGGCATGTAATTATGTGGCAATGAGTGGTATTATTTGGAGTGTATGTTGCATTGAGTGCAGTGTAATTATGTAGCAAATAATTATGTGGCATTGAGTGGTATTGTGTGGAGTGTATGTTGCATTCAGTAGAGTGTAATTATGTGGCGTGTAATTATGTGGCACTGAGTGGTAGTAGGAGTGTATGTTGCATTGAGTGCAATGTAATTCTGTAGCATATAATTATGTGGCACTGTGTGGTATTATGTGGAGTGTATTTAGACCTATTGCATTGCAGATGCTTGTTCCTTCTTCCATTACTGGTGCGCACTCCTCAGACCTACGTACCTATGCATCAGTAGAGTCCCAAAGTGGCTGCGAAGGAGCGACCCTTGCGTCTGGCTCCTGTCAGGCTGTCGTCACCTTAAGGCGATGACGCGTTCTCCAGTGCTTACTTGTCTGTGAGAGATTTAGAGAGAGAGAGATTTAGAGAGAGAAAGAGAGAGAAAGAGAGAGAGAAAGAGAGAGAGATTTATAGAGAGAGAGAGAGATTTAGATAGAGAGAGAGATTGAGAGAGAGAGAGACAGATTTAGAGAGAGAGAGAGAGAGAGATTTAGAGAGAGAGAGAGAGAGAGAGAGAGAGAGAGAGAGAGAGAGAGAGACAGACAGAGATTTAGAGAGAGAGAGAGAGAGAGGATTGGCTTTTAAGGAATCAGCAATGAACGGGACAGTAGGTGCTTGCTCGGGACTGTGCATAGGGGCCGGGCGGAGGAGGGGAGGGGCTTCACTGGTCAGGAGGGTGCATTGAACATAGGTGGAACCCTTGGATTGCCCACAAGAGCTAACTGCTCAAAATTCTGCACGGAACACTAGGGGCGAACTGCTCAGGAGTGTGCACGAAACAGCAAACTGACGTATCAGGATTGTGCACCTAACATAGCGGGCTCACTGCTCAGGATTATACACCTAACATAGCGGGCCGACTACTCAGGATTGTACACAGGTAGGGAGAACATTGCTTTGGATTGCGCACAATTAGATGGGTGAAAACTGTTCAGAATTTCGCACAATTTGTTAGGGAGCAAGAAGCCTGCTCAGGATTGTGCATAATTAGGTAGGGAGAACACTGCTCAGGACTGTACATACTTCGGTATAGAGAAGCTGCTCAGTATTGTGCACAATTATGTAGGAAGAAAACTGCTCAGGATCGTGCACAATTTGCGAAGGGAGAAGCTGCTCAGGATTGTGCACTGTGCAGTCTGTATTCTTCACAATACAGGGTCGTGCACAATTTGCGAAGGGAGAAGCTGCTCAGGATTGTGCACTGTGCATTCTGTATTCTTTACAATGCAGGGGGGGGGTTCATCGATTGTGCACCAGTCGCACAGCAGAAAACATCAACAGCTTCCAAGCCCGGTCACAAGACACTCCAAAAAAAAAGCCCGGGAGTGGTGCGCGTGCGCGTGCAATAAAAGGAATTTGCACCAGAGCCAGCGCGACCACCATCTGTTTCCAATTAAGATAATTGGTAACAGATGGCGCTGCTGCTCGCCCCCGCGGACCCTAGGCCAAGGCGGGCCATGCACCCGCCTTTGGCCAATTGCGTGCTGTCTTTCTTAGAAAGAGGCACGCAAAGGCCAATAGGTGTGATTAAAAAAAAAAGCACACGCACGAGCGTGTGTTTAAAGTTAAAAAGGCCTTACTTAAAGTGTCGCAGAGCAGCGCATGCGCGCTGGCTCTGGCGAGACCTAAAAAACTAACAGTCTCAGGTTTTTGCCACTTATCCATTGACAATAGAACTGATTTCCTGGAAAGGGTGATTCACATGAGGGACAGATGCGCATGAGTCGCAGCGTTTGAAATATGACTTGAATAAGGGGCGAACAGAGACATGACAGGGGAGAGAAAACAGAAAAACACATTAAACTTCAAGTTTGTAAAAGTGGGCTATAGTTGTAAGGGAGATATATACTATAATAATTATTGTGTGTGCACGGATAAGAGTCACCCAAGCTACCCCCAGGCTATACAGGAAGTTTGAAGGGGGAACCAGCAGCATCTGAGCCACGTTACCGAGCAGCTATGTGGAGGTGACCAGGGGCGTGCAACGGGGGCGATGGTGATTTGTAAAGTTTATACTGCCCACCCCACTCTCTCTCAACCTATTTTGCATAACTAGGGAGTTTCCAGCTGAATGTCAGATTTTTTCAGGAAAAATAGGAAGAGCTGCTTAGGTTTCTGTCAGGACAGCTTGAGATTTTGACAGTGCACCTTATCTCCTTAAGCAATTGTAAAGGTTCTGTCCGGACATTTCTTAACCTTGTACTGCCAGGCAATGGACACTTGACAAAGGTTTCAGCACATATATTTAATAGTAAATATTAGAACTACACGTCCCAGAACGCAAAATCATGATGGCAAAAAAATACACACAGGTGGATTGAAAGAGTACTAGTGACGCGCAGTCACCCGGGGTAGGTGGTTACACCCCCAAGAGATGCAGATAAGTGGTCGGTATTTCAGAAGGAATAGAGTAAAAATAAGGAACAGTAATATTTTGGACAAAAGCGGGACTGCCGCATAAATGCTAATACTCTGGTATGTTTATTTAATGTGAATAATCTCCAATATACACATCCACTGTAAAAAATCATCTCTAGATGCCAAAATAAAGTGTTTATATGTTAAAAGTATTTAAGATTTGTGAGATCTGCATCTCAAAAAACGTAGGAGCGGTGCATTTGAGAGTGGGGCAGCTAATCAATTTTTATTTACGAGGACCTTGAAAGTCTTTTTCTAGGCATTTACTTGAGCAATAGTAGTAAACTGTATTATCTGCATTAGGCTTTACTAAAACGGCCTCGAGGTCTGCTCTTTAGCGACATGTGGTGAGCCATAATAACTTTAAGAAGTATGTAGTGCACTCCTTGTTGTGAGCGGTAATCTAGGTTAATCTTATAGTTAGTGGTGTGCTACACCGAATCGTATGCTCTCTGCCATACGTGGTATAAATCAATATAAGTAGCCAAGAGCAACACAGCGCTTGGGCATCTCCAGAAGGCACTGGCAGAGCCAATAGTTCCCACAAGCAAGAAACATTGGGGCATATTATCAAGGGCTTTATCGCCGCTTTAGCGGCACTTTTTGCCGCTAAAGCGGCGATAATTTTATCGCCCTATCAGCAAGCTATCGCTAACAGGCGTTAGCGACAGCTTTCAGGCGTTAGCGGCCGGGATTTACATCGCCTTGCATGTCAGCGATAATTATCGCTAATGACATGCAAGGAAGGCGTTCCCTACTACAAGCGACTGAAAACAGTCGCTAACACCACTACCCCCTATTAGCAAGGCAGGCAAAGCGATAAAATAATTCGCGCTAAGCGCGTTTATCGCTAGATTTTAACACCTGCTAGTGAGGATGATTTACCTGTTTAAAGTATAGGAGGTGGATTCTAAAGCTGAATCCACCTTAGCGTTAATGCGAGAATATCGCTGGTTTCCCAGCGATATTCTCGCATTTTGCCGCTATCGCTGGAAATTTTATCGCTATGGAGATAATCCTTGTTAATAGGGTGTTATCTCAGCGATATTTTCCAGCGATAGGCGGCATTTAATAAAATTCGCGCTAAGCGCGGTTAGCGATAAATATCGCTATTCCTTGACAATATGCCCCATTGTCCTTTCCAATACCAGTACCAGTACTGAAAGAAATACAAAAAGCTTACTTTATCATCCATGTAACTTTTTTTTATTTGGTTAGGGAAGTAAAATGCTCTAATAGGGAATTCAGCACTGGCACCCATTTAATAAGAATGCTTATCCATGCTATAGATACACAGAGGATGTGTTGTAACGAACCAGGTCCGAGTCTCGGCGTCAGCTCAACATCCTGTGATTTTGGGAAAATCACTTAATCTACCCTGCCTACAAAAATGAATGCATCAATTAAATTTTCCTTCTGTAATGTGGCTGGTGCTCATGTAAAGCGCTTCAATACAATCGGGTCTAGTTCGCGCTACATAAAACTGAAAAAAAAGAATAAATGAATAAAATAACTTATAGATACACCTTTATGCAAGGCAATGTTGATGTATGGTTTCTTAGCTTCTTGCTAGCAGGGCCGGTGCGTCCATTGGGGCGTTGGGGCGTAGCCCCCCCGCCCGCAGCTCCCTCGGCGTCTTTGAACCTAAGTAAACAATCAGTTTACTTAAGTTCAAAGAGCCGAGGAGAACTGACAATCATGTCAGTCAGCATGACGTCGGACCGCCCACCCCTTCAGAGTCTGAAGGGGGTGGGCGGTCCTGCGTCATGTTGACTGACATGATTGTCAGAGGGACCAGGGGCAGCAGGCAGCACTGCAGCACAAGTGCGCATGAGTGGGGAAGGGCACCGAATTTTCGCGCCGTGCCCAGTCATGCGCACTTGTGTGTGCACTGGCTTGCGCATGCCCATTAGGAGAGCGAGGGTTGAGCAAAGGCTCAAACCTCGGTCTCCTAATGGGCAGGCGGGCGAGAGGTAACCGTGCCCTAGGGGCTGTAGGCAGGGCCAAACGGAGTCGGACCCGAGGCGGCGCGGACAGCGGACCTCCTCAGAGTCAGGTAGGATTTTCTTTTTTCTTTCAAAAATCCCCCGGGCCCCCGGCACAACCCCCCCCTCCCGCAAGCCCCCCATTCTGTTTGCAGTTCCCTGCCGGGAGGGAGAGGGCAAACAGTGTCTCCAAGGCAGCGGCAGGAGCAGGCCTGGGCTCCCGGCCCGGAGGTGGGTGATTCCTGGTGGCAGAGCGCAGAGGCGAGGCCTGCACCGCTGGCACCTGAAGTGTCATCTGTTTCCGGAGCTGGACTGGACACCGTGGCATTTGCTGACCGGTGGGCATGTAAGCTAAACATTTGGGTTATTGGAACACACCGAAGTAGAGCTCAAGTTTATTTTAAGCAACCTTTATTTCAGAAACAATTGAAAACCGGACTGTAGTGGTTGTGGTTCTGGCAGCCAGAGTTTCCGATCGAGAACTGAATGGCCTTCACTGTATTGGGAGGTAAATTCGAGTGATTTGGGGAAATATGCCTGGCTGCAAAAGTAGACACGTAATTAATTCATTGATAAGCGTGATATTTATGAAAGGTTGCACGGACTGCCGTTTTTAGAATAGATTGAATGGATAACTTTATTAAAGGTTCTTGCTGCAACAACAGTGATAAATACTTATTGGGACTCTTGAGACATTACTTTATAAGAAATGAGAATGATTAAATTAAAAAATAGGTAAAACGAACTATGAAAGTTAAATAATTAATGCACTTGAAATAGTAACAATGTCATGCAGGAGATAAATTGCTATTTGAGCGTGACTTGTAATGAAGTTGATATTTGTTTAACTTCCTACAATAAGATTACGTTGTTTCTAGCCTGCAATGACTATAATATTGTCTTATATGGACCCCATGACTTCTTAGAATTCGTAATGAAATGGAGTAAGAAACCTCAAGTATTTTGTTTGTCTATGTTAAACATGACTATAGAAACAATGTTTTAAATGGCGCTCATCAGGTGACACAGGCTGGTGTGTACAGCCAAAACACGTCCTGTTCGTTGTGTCCTGATGGGTTAAAATTGAATTTCTTACATCCCAGAGTGCCATGTCTTTCATGCACTGGAAAGGAGTGGTGGTGATATGTATATGTATGTATGTATATGTATGTATATGTATATGTATGTATATGTATGTATATGTATATGTATGTATGTATATATGTGTATGTATGTATATATGTGTGTATATATGTGAAAGTATATATGTGTGTATATATGTGTATGTATATATGTGTGTATATATATATCTGTAATTACACTGTGGCAGTCACCACTTTGTAGATATACATAGGTCAGAGTTTCTACAGGAAGAGCGTTTTTTGGTTTGCTATTAACTTTGGCATCATTTCACACGAATCTTCACAAAACTTTAAAAAAAGTCCATCCACATTAGCTCTTTACTTGATAGTTTTGAGGTGCGCCATCAAGCAGGGCCCGAGATAAAGTTGGGGTCCTAAAACACAACTCCCCCCATGGCCTTTTCATAGGGATATTTGAACAGCGATACAGTGAAAACAGCTGAGCAGAATTGCACCAATTTGTCAGAAAGCAAGAGCTTTAATCAGCAACATGCATTTTGGGATTTGGTGAAAGTCTGTTTAGCTGTTTTAGAGAAATCAAGGATAAAAACATAGAGATATCTGGACGGATGGCCTTGCGGGAGTCTTTTGGAGTCACAAATTAAAAACAAAAAGCTATTAGACTGGTCACGAGGGCTTTCGTTCCCATCATCTGGTTTGGTTCTGCAGTACCCAATGGTCCCTCCGGACCATGTGATGTCATTGTCTGGCTACAACATGAAATAAAATGTTAAAGCCACCTTTTCAGGACACAGGGACTCAGTCCTTGTGTCCTGAAAATTAAAATTATAGCCAGTATATCAAAGCAGATTTGGAGTATCCTATCCCTGTGGCCCTTATGGAAGTGACAACATTAAAAAAAAAGATATTCAGCCCACCAGTCTCGCAGTACTTTCACAGGCGAATTTGACTGCTCTCTTAGGAGGCCACAGGACCAAGCGTGGCCCCTGTGTAGTCCAGCGGGATTCCTGTGGGATAGAAAAAACATATTTTTTAGAAGGAAGAATATGGGGTGGGTGTCCGCAGAAGTTGCCCATGCCTCGTTAACATTCAGTGCTGACTGCAAGGTTTCTGTTAGCTACCTTATAATGCATTTTGGCAACAGTAATAGTCCTGTGAAAATGTTTGTACCTGCTCTAACTGGGTGGATGTCTCCTGTTTTTCTGTAATTCGATAAATCCAGCTAAAGAATGAAGCAAACTAAGCTGCTTATATTTCTCTTTCAACATCATGGATTTCCAGACGTCTTCAACCTTGAGGGGAATGCAAGGTTGATTTCAAAACGCAAGCTTCTTACAGCCTTGTATAAAGTTTGCTCTTGAGTTATAATTGGTGCCTGCACTGGAAGCTCTGCAGCATATACATCAATATGGGAAGAAAACTCCTCAAGGGGATTCAGTAATATAAACTTTCTAAATTCTGAAAATGTTGCAAAAATACTTAAATGTATACACTATCTTTTGCAAGAGACACTATTTGCTTTGCCCTGGAGTGCTTCATTGCCTGCCCAATAATAATGATAATTATGACACTCCTCTTACCACTACAACTACTGTTACCACTATAACTAGCACCACTACTACAAATACTACTACTTCTCCTGCTACTACTCATACAAATATAGCTACAATTACTGTTAATGCCAATAATGGAAATTATAAAGAAATAATGATTTACAAAGTACACATGTGCGGCCCCAGCGCAGGCGTGACGTCGCACGTGCCATGGATAGAGGTTGCATGGAAAGGCAGGCCAACTGATGGCATAGGGTTCACTGCAGAGGGGCTGGCGGCACGTGGAGACGGGGGTAGGGATGTTCCTGCAGATGGGGGCAGTGTGTGGTTGCACCCTCCTGCGAGTAGCTGCAGGGAGATCCGGTGCAGCAGAGCAGGGCGCATGCGTGCTTGTGGTGTAAAATACATCTCCGATGGGCACCTGCAGTGGACAGTGATACCGCTTTAGGCTACGGATCCCAACTGATACAGGGGCTTGGTCACTTCGCATTCCCTCATCTCCTTGTGGTTTGTGTGTCCACAGCCAAGGTTGGCAACTTTTCCATCCGTTTAATTTCCTTTGTGAATGTATCTCTTAATTTGTTTTGTACATCAGACAATGTGTATGTTGCACTTTGGTGGCTAATCCGGCGAGTCAATGCTGAGAGTTTAGATGGGATGGAGATTCTCATTTGTGTCTGAAGGGTTACAGTTGTTGGTTTGTACACGTGTCCTTCAGCCATTGTAATTCTCTCTTCCGCATACACCTATGACCATTATAGTTTCTAAAGAGCAGCGTTAGTGTGCGCATCTTTGCACTCGAGTATCTCCTCTGCAGTTCTTCAGTTTTGTGACTCGCCATGGGCCCAATGATATTATGTTTGTGTGATGATGCGTTTTGTTGTACATAAAGGGACATCCGCAGTTTACTTTTTTTTAAATATGTGTGTATGTGAGTGTGTCTGTGCTGCAGTTGATGGTACTTCCTTACAGATGTGCTGTCAGTAACTTGTGTGTACATCACACAGCCACATTGTAAACCGATATCAGGATATTGTTTCTGGTTCCACCCGCAGATTCTTGAATTCACCTGAGTAAGTGTTTGTGTGTTTTAAGTGGCACCAGAGCACAGCGCGGCTTGCTGTGTCTGTTCAGGTGACATCCCGCTAGGCCCTCGGCAAACGGCCTACAAACACTTCCGCAATGTCACCAACAGTTGACTCTGCCAACTTTCCTACATCAAGGGCAAAAACAAAAATTCACAAGTGGTGAGGGTGCAGATCCTTTTACTCCTGTACCCATGTCCGACCATATTGTGCAAATATCTGAAAATGCTGTCTTTTTATTACTCTCCAGTGAAGGATGAACTGTACACCTTTAAATACTTTCATTTCCCATTCTAATAGTTTTCTCTGCTAAACAACTTTCTATTTACTTTTCGAGTTTATGAGCGGTTTCAGGGCGCGCACACTGAATATCGACCCCAGAGTATCAATAGGGCACATTATCAAGGATAAAACATCAAAAAAAATATAGACAGGTGTGAGTCTAGATTTTCTACACCTAACACCACATATTGTATTAATTGTATTTATATAGCAACTCTACAATAGTCGACAGTGATGAGTACATATCACAAGAATTACCACTTGCTATTGTTTAATATGCTAAACTGAGGGAGACATTAAATGTACTGTGTTCTGCTATAGGTGATGAACTTGCCACATAGAGAATTTTATGGTGTTCCGGAGCATGAGTTGTGTTTGAGTGTTGCTCCCTTCTTTATTCCTTTTTGTTTCCTTTGGCTCTCATTCATAGTATATGTACAATTGCTAAGTGCTTGTATTCATAAACCTTCTACTCTATTTAAAGGTATTTTCTGTATTCCTGGTATGAATGGCTCCAAACTAAATGGCCAAGAATGAGTTCTGGTGTTGGAATATGCAGAAGGGTTCAGGTTTGTGCAGTAGAATGTGATGAGTTTTCAACTCCCAGAGAAAATATAGAGAGTACATGAGATGAGAGAACTCTCTTAAGGGCATACTTTTGAGGAGGCCCTCTGCTTTTGATTGCAGTGGCTCAGTTTATTTGGTGATTCACAATTCCAATCATGGGTAAAACATGGCTTGTTGAACATAGATGAGATGTACTTGCAAATTGTTTGATTGCATATTGCATTTCAGGTTTTCAATTTGACCAATCCTTTGACTTCTTACCAACGAAATATGAGTGTCTTCCTGGTCGAGGACCACACTGCTTTTTCTCTTATCTGTCTTGTATCAAGACCCTGCTGGACTATGGGGTGAAAGAAAGCTTGAATAAGCAGCTACCTATGTTATATGACATCTCTTTATTAATGTAATAACTGCACTTTCACAATTGCTTTATTAACCTTCCTGCTTTCTCAAATTTGCTTGAAAATGCACCATTTGTCCACTCTTTTTCAAAATTTTCTCGGGGGAGAACCCGCCCGAACCCCACTTAGGTTGTTCGGGCTCGCTCGCTACGCTCGCTCGCTGCGATGCTGTGTGCCAATAATTTTACGGCCCACCACTTTCAAATGTCACCAGCCACTACTGCTTGCTAGCACTGTATATAGCTCTCAAGTTGAGTTGTAACCTGGATATTGGGCATTACAGCTTGTCTCTGCTCACCTACCTCAATTTTCCTCAGGTTGTTTACTCAGCTCTGCAGTTCAGATGCCAGCATGGGTCGGTAGACTTGTAGAATGTGCTATTTTGGTTTAAATCAGCATCTGTTTCACAGCAGGTTGGCCTTCGCCTTCCATTTTTAAGAAAGCGGATTCAATTAGTCTCGGCTTCGTCTCCTCCTGCCTCCTGCATGCTTGTGTCAGTGCCTTATGTCAGCTGCCACCTCTACAGTCGATGCTCTGTTATGTACAGATTTTGGACATATTACTGTCTGACAAGCAGACCATGAAAAGAGATATTAGGATAGGAAGTGCAAATGGCAAGAATTCCTTCTACTTGGTAAGAAACAGTGTCCTTGGTAGCTATGATACGCAGATTACAAGATGAATAACAAAAACTCTTTGGAACAATCATGGCTAAACGTGAATTATAAAATAAGTATAAAACTAAAGCACAGACGGTTTTTACGTGTGTTAATTCTAAAACATAGGCATTTGGTAGTGTTGTAAATGTGAATAATATATTTTGAAACAAACATTGCCCTGTAATGTCACATTTGCATAACATTTTGGCGCTGTATTAAATATTGGAAAATATCAGGGTTTTTTTTGCAGTGTTATATAGCGCAAACTCAACCCTAAGGTATCAGAGCACTTTACAGATGAACACATTCGTTTTTTTAAGCACGGGGAGATTAAGTGATTTGCCCAGAATCATAGGATGTTTGAGCCTCCCGCCAGACGCGAGCCTGGTTCCCCAGTTTGAAGGTCGGCTGCTGTAGCTGTTAAGCCACATCAGGGCCGGACTGGCTACCGGGTGTTTTGGCATGCTGCCGAGCTGGGGGCTGATGTCACTGTGGTGGGGGCTAATTTCGTTGATGGAGACCTGTGTGTGCTACGAAATAAACAAAGCAAAACGAATTTCGTTCAGCACACGCAGGTCCCCATCAACGAAATCAGCCCCCAGCTCGGCAGCATGCCAAAACGCCCGGTAGCCAGTCCGGCCCTGAGCCACATCCTTTCCCCCAGTGGCTCGCATTACTGTGCATGTCAAAACTTTCCGCAAATACGTCAAAAAGTCCTGAAAATATTAAAATGCACCACACTTGCAATTGACCTTCAACAAAAATAACATTTTATGTGTGTGTTGCGTTCGAGACAGGCAAAACGTAGGCGCTGCTGCCGCGCCCCATATCCGAAAGGAACCAAACACTAGGGGGAATATTACCAAGGAATTGCGATAATTATCGCAAAGCACACTTAGCGCTGTTTTTTTTATCGCCGGCTATCGCTGGATTACGTCGCGGAGATATCGCGTCATTATCCACGCTAATCTTCAAGGCGATAGAAAATCCAGCGATAGCGGTGAAACCCAGCAATAGCGCGCGAAATCCAGCGATAAATTAAACGCGCTAATGAAAAGCTTGCTAATAGGCAGGTGAGGACTTAACCTTACAATCCACCTCCCATTGACTAGAATGGTTAAGTCAAGTTTTAAAGAGGTGTTAGATTCCAGCGATAATCGCGGTTAGCGCGACTTATTTTATCTCTTCGCGGGCATTGCTAATAGGGGGAAGTTGTGTTTGCGACTGTTTTCAGTCGCTTTTAGTTGGGAACGCCTACTTTGCATGTCATTAGCGATAATTATCGCTGACATGCAAAGCGGCAAGAAAACGGCCGCTTTCGCCATAAAGCTGGCGCTAACAGCTGTTAGCGACAGCTTGCTAATAGGGCGATAAAAATATCGCCGCTTTAGCGGCAAAAAGTGCCGCTAAAGTGGCGATACTGCCCTTGATAATATGCCCCCAAGAGTGGTAAAAGGTCAGCGTGCAGGAGTCACCAGAGATAAATAAAAGGTCACTTTGATGTGCACTGTTTTTCTGACACAACTTCAGCTTCAAAATCAATGAAAACCAAGTGAAGCCATACTTGGAAGCACGCAGTGCATAAAGAAATGAAGCGGCATCTACTGTCCTTAAAGTGAAAGTGCGATGTGCCACACACAAAACAAGTGAAGCCAGTTGGAAGCACGCAGTGCATAAAGAAATGAAGCGGCAGCTACTGTACTTAAAGTGAAAGTGCGCTGTGCCACACACAAAACAAGTGAAGCCAGTTGGAAGCACGCAGTGCATAAAGAAATGAAGCGGCAGCTACTGTACTTAAAGTGAAAGTGCGCTGTGCCACACACAAAACAAGTGAAGCCAGTTGGAAGCACACAGTGCATAAAGAAATGAAGCAGCAGCTACTGTACTTAAAGTGAAAGTGCGCGGTGCCAAACACAAAACAAGTGAAGCCAGTTGGAAGCACGCAGTGCATAAAGAAATGAAGCGGCAGCTACTGTACTTAAAGTGAAAGTGCGCTGTGCCACACACAAAACAAGTGAAGCCATACTTGAAAGCGCGCCGTGAATAAAACAAGCCCGGAAGTGGTGCGCGCGCGAGCGCGCTTGTGCCTGCCGCTGCAGGAGAAAACCATCTGTTTCCAATTAACGCGACCAGTGGTGATAATTGGAAACAGATGGTGGTCGCGCGCGCTCCCGAGGACCCTAGACCAAGGACCAGAGAAGGCGGGACATGCACCCGTCTTGAGCCAATTGTGTGCTGTCTTTCTTGGAAAGACGCATGCAAAGGACAAGCGCGGGTTAATTTTAAAAAAGCACACGCACGAGCGTGTGTTAGAAGCTGAAAAGCCTTTACTAAATGTCTAAAACCTAAAAACGCATAGAGACAATAGTGCAGATGTCTGTGATAGTCCACGCAGGCATGGGTAATTGCTGATTTGGGTAATGCATTTAAAATACTTGTAATTGAATTACCTTTTCAATTTACCAGCATGGATTGAAATATAATACGTCCCCACACAACCAGTGCTTAATTTGAGCCGGTGGTTTCTGGTGCTCAGCACTGGCACTTAATTGGTATCCGTTGCTCGACACTAGAACTTAATTGTCAACACCACAGTTAGGACAGTCTGCCACATGGTGGCGCTGCTCATCTAATTTAGAGTTGAGCAGAACAGAGGTTGTTTATGAATAGAATGTAGAATAAAAATTACTAATCTGCCTCCACAGACATTCCTTTAGCTTTGGGGTCCTCAAATAATCTGAACTGTAGCACTTGCGGGTGAGAGAGCTGGCTAGTAGTTGTTTTGGCAGCGATGAAAGGGGCAATGGGTGGTGCAAGCTGCAGTGGTCTCATGGTCAGGGCCCTGGCACTTATTATTTTACAAATTAAGCTCTGCACACAACACTCCCCTTGGTTTATTGTATATGCTAAGGACATCATGCCTGCATTTAAATATTTAAAAAAATGCTATGCCTGTCCCCTTACAGCAGACCATTAACAAAACAAGATCCCTGTGCAAGACACAGCTGTGCTTGTCATTGAGGAAAAAGGCTGGTGTTGTAGGAGAACGTTTTGGGGGAGGGGGTCAACTTTATTAGCGCTCACCTACCACAATCACTCATATGCAATCAACCTTTCACATCCTTCACTGCTCATTCCACATTCTAGCTACATTTTGTCCCTCCATTGCCCCTAAGCAGAGTCCTGGTTATGTTCCTGGAGTTGCACACATCCTCTTCCTATGGTTACGGTTACCACCTAACTGGTTTTATATGGGCATGAGCGGCATTTTAATGTCCCAGCCGGTACAACAATTAGAAAAAATCAGACTGGTATTTTGCCCCTTATTAATTCATACTTTAAACAGGTAATGCAAGAAGAAAATACTCTAAGTGTGCTCTACAACTGCCCTGGTGACCCCTGATTGAGAAGGATGATGATTTCTTATAAAGTGCTATTTCAGAACCATGTTGGGGCCTTTGCAGAATGTTAAATTGTGAACAGATGGCTATATTTTGTCTGTTGGAATTAAAGGTAGTAACCTTACCTCTGCCCCAATAAGTTCTGTGCAGCCTCTTCCTCTCTCAGACAAGCAGGGCTCTATGAAAGACGCTTTCTGTGAGGGGGCGTGAGGGTGGGATCCGCTCTTGTAAGGGGCCTGGCAGGCTCAGAGTGAAAGAGAAATTTTGTTTCTCTTCACTTCTGACTCAGCCTGTACCAGCTCCAAGAAGCTTAAAGCAAGCTGCAAAATGCATCTGCTTTACAAGAGACACACACACTGGACAAACAAGCTGACTGGGCCCCCCCTTCATACATAGGAGAGTAGGGGGACACTGTGGGGGCTGCAGGGGTGTCTGTTACGCCACTGACACAGGCGTCACACACAGGCGTCACACCAAACGTTACATAGACACATCTTATGAAGGAACACACACTGATATTTCTCACAGACATCACGCACAGGACACAGGCATCACACAGACGTCACATCCATCACATACAGATATCACACACAGGCATCACACGCAGGAGTCATACACAGGCACACACATATCTCCCACAATTCTACAGCTCCATCAGGCTGCAGAGATGAAGGCTACTTTGGTCTCCCTCCTGGCGGCTGCCTTCCTTGTTGGCACAGGTGAGACTTTCATTATTCTGTACAGTGTGTGTGTGTGTGTGTGTGTGTCAGTGCGGGCTTGACTCTGTGACAATGCACTATGGTGTAGCTGGGTGTGTCACTCCAGGGCTTGTCTTTGTGAGTGTGGACTGCGATGTAGCTGTGTGTGTGTGTGTCTGTCAGTGTGGGGCTTGTCCCTGTGAGGGTACACTGTAGTGTAGCTGTGTGTGTGTCAGTGTGCAGCTTGTCTCTGTGGAGGTGCACTGTGGGTGTAGTTGTGCATGTCAGTGCAGGGCTTGTCTCCAGGACAGTGCACTGCGTTGTAGCTGTGTGTGTGCGTGCGTGTGTGTTTGTGCGTGTGTGTGTGTCAGTGCAGGGCTTGTCTCTGTGACAGTCCTCTGTGGTATAGCTGTGTGTGTTTTACCAGATACTTCTACGAGGGCTGGCCTTTACACCCATCCAACACAGGTGTCACCGGTCAGGTGACCCTGCCAATAAAATATCCCGAGTGCACGTGCTCGGGGCCAGTTACAAGTACTACACCTAAGTGTCTCTGCCAGTTATTTATGAAGTATGTGGGCCTAGAGCCCACGACTTTACATTGGTGACGAGTGATGCAGAACCCACACACTGTGCTGTCTGCAGCCATATGCGAGAGGGGATGATAGCACTCCCATTGTCTGCCCAAAGGTGGGGTCATCTTGCCCCATTTAGAGGGGACCCTCTCCTTGCTGTGAAGGGGAAGAGGAAAGAGACTGCTTCGCTTCCAACTCCCCGCCGGCAGGGCTCACATCCAATGAGTGTGCAGTGAAGTGGGGATGCACAATCAGCAGGACATTGATGCAGCAAGCATCCTGACACCTACAGGTATGACCAGGCCCCCCTACTACACATGCCATCTACCCGGAGATGCGCCAGCAAGCTGTCTCTGTCTGCCTGCGCCTGCCACAGCAAGAAAAGAAAGGATAAGCGCTCTCTCAATGAAGGGGACTGCACCCAGTGTGCTGCGAAAGCTCCTGCATGTCGGAACACCTGCAGTAAATTGACCCCTGCCTCACAATGCCAGCGGCACCCCAGCTCTGTAGCTAAAAAATAGGAGAGAGCTGGGGTTAAGCCAGAGGCACAGCCCAGAGCACTAGAAAAGCTGCCGTGGCCTATGTCGTAAGCTGCTACGCCACATAGCGATAGTCCATTGCACTGTGCCAGGGTCCAGTGAGTAAAAAAATAACAAATAAAGAAAGCGGCCCCAACAAAAAAAATTAACCACCTCAATAAATTTAGGCTGGCCCTGTTGCCTGGCAGTTCCAAGAACTTGCTGTGCCCCAACCACTACATCGCGTTGTTGCAGTAGTGAGGGTAGCCAGAAGGCTGACTGCCACCCTCTCTGGCGCTGCACTGAAGTCCGGTGATGAGAACCGAAGAAGAGACTAGCCTGAATAGCACCATGCACTACCTTGTGGCCACCTGCCCCTACTGCAGGAGAACAGACCGGTCAGCCACCTATACCATTTTGACTGCGCCAGCAGTGCCCCTGGTTACAAGAGAGAAGAAAGCAACTGTATGCCCCATGACAGCTGCATTCTACTGCCCCTAGTTCGAGGAAAGGCCAGATATGCCCCACAGCAGCTCTGCCAGCCACAAACTGACACCAGCCTGCAGCTAAAGAGGTGAGAGGCTGTACCTGCCCAGTGTACACCTGTGGGCCATCTGCTGCCACCTCTGAATTGAAGAGGCTGAGGGCTGATGCTATACAGGCCGCATTCTACCCCCAAGGAATGAACAGCTCCCTGTCTCCCATGCTGTAGCAGAGACTATGGCAGAGTGAGAGAAGCAGAGGCCAGCATAGTAAGCTCTGTGCACCCCCTTGTGGCTGGTTGCTGCCACCGGATGAGAAGAGAGAGGAGTTGTCACCATGTGCAATGTATGAGACAGACTGAGCATTTACTTACTGGGGTGCATAGAAAATGAATGGCTGCACGAAAGAGTCTGTGCCAGCCAGACGCCCCAGCACTGAATGGCCACCGTTGGCACATCAAGGAGAATGTCACACCGAGTGACCAACCCTGCCAGGTGAGCACAAACCTAGGCAGGCTCTAGCGCAGCAGCAGCGCAGCCTTAGGGCGCAACCACTGCACCCTTGAGTAAAGAGGAGATGGGTGGGAGGTTACTCTCCATCAATGAAGTGAAGCAACAACGAGATCCCCGAGAAGGAGATCCTGGATGAGGGCCTCTGTGTGGCCCGAACACAGGAAGGAGATAGTGTTCACCCTAACTGCAATAGCACGCGCCGTAATGGGCCAGAGACTATTCAGGGAGTGACTGCAACACTGCCTTAAGACTGCATCACACATTGGCCCATTACAGGCATGAGGAGAGTCGCACATCCCCTAGTGGCAAGCTGCGACCACTGCAAGAGAAAGGAGACCCTCACCTCTCACAGTGATTCTGAGTTGCACCCGGAATACCTTGTTGAGGAAAAGAAAGGTATGGAAGAGTCTGCAGACCGGATCCATCAAAGCACACCTGTCATCCACGAAATGGCTGACTCACCTGAGAAGGCGCCCAGTCCTACAGCCAGGCCAGACCTGCGAGTGGTCCGTGATGGGAGAAGATGCGCAGTCCTACTGACACAATGGAGCTGGCAGGAGGTCCCAGTGAGAAGAGCTGACAACGGTGGGCTGACACCACTTCACAGCATGTGCAGAGAAGACATGAGGCTGGACGCCATATCACACTGCAAGCAAGAACCGAGGAAGAGGAGAGCATGGCACGTTGCCATGTCGTGAAGTAGAAATGAAAAGGAGAGGAGAGAAAGGAGTGTGACAATCCTGTCACACTGAAGAACAGACGACCACAGGTGCGCAGGCGAAATTAACAAGGGGACAATACCGAGGACATGTACCACTACCTGAGTGCACCTGCTAACACAAGCCAGCCAACTGGGTGTATTGACATCACGGGAGACAGCTCAGTGGAAGTCACCGGCATGCGTGAACTGTGTATCTTCCCCCACGCTTCACAGTGTCTAGCCACCTGTCATCCTGTTCGTCTAATAGAAACCACTCCATCATTGCCTATGTGCCTCACCACCACCCGTGGAGCATCAAGACCTGCACCATTGTCATACAAACTGACAAGAAGCACCAGTGATGATCTGAAGAGCCAGTGATTACTGGCTCACCTGGTTTGCATCCTGATCCCGGTAGTGAAAGTATGTTCTGACCAGGATACATCTACCCCTGAGGTTGCACGAGCATCTCAGTAGTGGCACTGAGGTGGTTTTGCGACTGCCCAGATGCAGGCACATATGCAGCCCAAGTGCAGCCAGAGGCAGTCCCATTGACATCCAAACAAGGGGTCTCCCCCAAGCACGAGAGCTGGACTTGACTTTACCACACCGATAGATTCCAGTATGCAGCCAGGCCGTGTAATGGAGAACTCAACAGGTCACAGCACACCAAGACTGTCTTCAGTGGCTCAAGCAACACCATCATCAAACTTTCACATTGGACTCCACCATTGCTCCGGATGCACCAAGTTTGAACTGTAAAACACCAATTGCATCACAGCGAGAGCACGCTGGATTGATCAACATCACATAGGTGGAATGTCACCCAACTGATGTGATGCAGAGGGATCCAGACTTTATCAGCACCGTGTTCGTGTCCAGATGTACCTGGTTAATTTATTGATGTGTGCCGAAATGCCCAGATGCTCAGAGCTGCACCTGTCCACCGCTGTCCTGCAGACTGCCTCTCAAGGCTGTGAGATTAAGTGTTGTTTTCATTGTTTTTCATTCCTCCCCACAGGTGTTTGTTTTTAATACAATTTGGGAGGAATGTTGTGTCTTGCTGGAGTGTTTTACCAGCCTCTCCCATGAGGGCTGGTCTTTACACCCTACCCACACCCATCCAACACAGGCATCACCGGTCAGGTGACCCTGCCAATAAAAGAGCCCAGGGCACGTGCTTGGGCCAACTCCAAGTAATATACCTAAGTGCCCGTGTCAGTTATTTACAAAGTAAGTGGGCCTAGAGCCCACGACTTTACACAGAACATCACACACTGAGGTTGCACCCACGTTATACATTAACATTGCATACAATAGTCACAGTCACATTACACATATATCACAGACTCATACATAAATCACACACTAAAATTACACATTGACATCATGCACTGACATCACGTGCAGATGTCACACCCTGACCTCACCCATGGACATCACACACTGATATTTCACACAGACATAACACACAGGCATCACAAGCAAGAGTCACATACAGACTTCAAACACAGGCCTCACAGACGTCACACTCAGACGTCACATAGACACATCTCACATCGGCACACACACTGATATTCCTCACAGACATCATCAAACAGGCATCACACAGATGTCACAACCTTCACATACAGATAATGCACACAGGTGTCACACACTGGAGTCACACACAGGTGTCACACACAGACACACACTTAACTTCCACAATTTCACGGCTCCAACAGGCTGTAGAAATGAAGGCTCCTTTGTTTCCCCTCCTGGATGCTGCCCTCCTCATTGGCACAGGTGAGCATTTTATTATATTGTGGACTGTGGGTGTAGCTGTGTGTGTGTCTGTGCAGGGCTTGTCTTCATGGCAGTGCACTGTGGTGTAGCTGTGTGCATGTCAGTGTGGGGCTTGTCTCGGTGACAGTGCACTGTGGGTGTAGCTGCGTGTGTGTCAGTGCGGGGCTTGTCTCTGTGATGGAGCTGCGGGGTGGCATTCATGTTGTCATGTTCTGACTGCCCACCTGTGATTGTTTTGTATATCACTTTTTGCTTTTGGCTCTAGCCTCACACTAATATCACATGTGCAGAGACTTACCCCAGTCCTTGACACAAATGAAGTCCTGGAACTCTCAAATGACCTGGAGAGGCTCACCAAGCATGCCATCATGTTGCTTACAGTGGACAACTGCCCTTCATGGGTTTAGCATTTCAACCCAAGACTGGGCTACACCTGCCACACCTCTGGACTAGTAAAGAAAGGACTGTGACTGTGATGCCCCACTCATGGGAAACTTGCCTACGAGTGCCAAACAGAGGAAATGTCTCCAAGAGTCAGTTGGCTGACTCCCTGTTACTACCACAGAGCCATAAAAGCTGTATCAAGAAGCCTGACCACTACTTGACAAGTTTCAAGTATCACTACTTGACACCAAGGTGCTGCCTGGGAGACCGAGTCATGATCCTCACAAGGTGCTCCTGAGTTCGCTGGACAGTACAGTTTGGTCACCCAGCAGTAAAGTTATTGCAAACTGAAGGAAACTGCTGAGATTGCTGTACCAGAGACCAGGAGACCATTGGCAACTGGTCCAGCACTGAACTTCACCTGCACACCATGGGAAATCAACCCCTAGGGCCAAAGTTGCCCCTTCCCCCCCCCCAAGTTCGTGGACCAGGGGTGAACACATGAAGATCCACCTCATGCTCATGGCCTTAGCATCCCCAGTGGCTTCAGCATCTTCATGATCCAAAATCCATTGCATCAGGACTAGGGGTGGGCGGGACTACCAGACTAGGGGTAGGCAGAATTCCACAAAGTTACATGAAAACTCAGCAAAATTCCGCAGAGTTCCACAAACGGGCAGAAATCGTCATGATGCACTGCTTGAACTGAATTTTAGCTTCGGGAGCTTGTTCCACACTGCAAAATCAGTGCGAACTGCAGCACACTGCATGCTAGAGGGTGCAGCTTCTTTGCTGCCACTTGAGTAGATTTTCTACTCGAACAGCAGCTTTCTCACCGTGAAAGGTCGGAACCGGCCACATTGAGAAATTCTCACCAGGTTCCAACCTGGGGACGCCAATCCTCGCCCGTGGTTGCCAACTTACCCTTGGCAAGCCACGTGCAAGAAAAAACTCGTTACATGGGTAACACGGTGTGGAGTGGAATCTATCACTCACCCCAATCAGGACCACTGCATTGACTTCAGTAGCAGTTTGTTCTACAGAATCACAACAGAACTAGAGACTGCTAAAATCAATAGGTAATTGTCCCCCTGGACCTGATTAGTCCCTGTGACTATCTCACTATTAGAGTTGGCATGTCCAAGAGTGCTAATTTCAACTTGCTTGTTTGTTGTGGCCAACTCTGAACCTCGATTGCGTTAAGTTAATAAGATTTATTGCATTGAGTAAAATAAATGTGATTTATTCTTTCTTAAAAAACTATAGCTCTCATTTTTATTGTGTTGCGTTTTCTTTATGTTTACTGTTCTGGTACTTCTTGCTGCTTTACACTTGTTCCGTTCATAAAGCGTGACTGCTCTGTGTCACTGCTACCCAAGGCTGAGCTAAGGTTTTACAAACAAACTTGATTTCATCTGATATGGAATTGTGACATTATTACATGCATATAATAATCCACATTTCTCACACAGAGTCACTTCCCTTTCAGTCCTCTAAGTTGGCAAACATTGCCACTTTGCCCTCCAGTTGTTACTGCTTCAGCCCTGGCCTCTGATCCTCAAGCTTGAAGCCAGTGAGGATGATGCAGATTTTATGACTAGGACTAATGCCATTTAATACCTGGGCACCACTTCCAGTCCTTGCACTTGAGTGTCCTACTCCATCTTCAGATTTCTTTGATGCGTACAGTGCTTAAAATGTGAGTCACTCTGAAAACCGAACAAATAGGTAGATAACACAATATCGTGCCAATCGTAACATGTTCCTTGTTAGCTTTCTTTGGACTTATGAATGCATGTAGGGGGGCCAGGTTTACTTACAAATCATGCAACGCAGCAACCAAACCTTTTATGACATTGCACTGTTGCTGTCATCCCCTGCACTTGCACATTTTAGACTGCCTTGGACTATACACATACCTTTGCTTTATCAAGGTGCCAAACAGGTTCTCATAATCGTACCAAGTGCATGCAAACAGTTCGGATCAGGAGCGGTGCAGTCCCTATACACATCTCTATTTCTGATGATCTCAAATCAATAATCGCAGAGGTGACATTCTAAGTAATAATGACAGACATGGGTCAACATTTGAAGGAGTTTATATAAAGAGTTATTAAGCAAAATACATGAATGCTATCATAAGCATAGGTTAGCAATGAGGGATACACGTCACAGGTACAAAGAACTCAGTAAAGTTGAATGCAAAATCCGGCATAGATTTGACTTACAAAGTGGAGAATGGAGTTCCTGGTTACAGAGGAAAGTTACGCCCTTTTAAAGGACTTTAGACAAAGGACTCCATACATTACTACACAGGTACATGATTTTCAGGATGTGCACCAGTGAGGATCGACCAAGAAGGAACATTTGCTACAGAATACATTTGAGGATTCTCTCATATTACTATTGCTATGAATTCAGTTGCTCTCACAGTTTATTTAATTACAATAATAGACACATTGGATAAACGATAATCTGAGAAAGTTGAGACGGCCTTGATTAGGTACAGTGCGATGAGAAGACTCAGGAATGCTCACCGCCTTCTAGTGTGAAAGTTGCAATTCTTTAATTAGAGCTGATGGAAGACAGTGCATCTTCGGTTATGTTAGTGCAACTTTGATATCAAGCATTTTTATAAGCAGGTAATCATCTTAGAAGAGAAAAAAAACTGCCTGGAAAAGAGAATTCCATCTTTATAAATATTATTAAATCAAGTAATCAGAAAAAATACATTCTTCACGTGTACTTATCAATTTCATCTTCAGAGGTGTCTATCTTATTTGGAAATTGCAGAGTTCGAGCTGTCTGTATATTACACAGTGTGATGTCAAATATAATATTGCTATACTGTCTCTTACAGAGATGGAGGAAATCTGGGGGCATATTTACAAGGGCTTTATCTCCGCTTTTTTGGCTTAAAAAGCCAAAAAAGCAGAGATAAAACTATCGCCCTATTTACAAAGGGTGCTAACATGCATAATCGCATGTTAGCACCCTTTTCCCAACGCCTCCCAAAGTGGGCGTACTCCGGATGGACTACCTTGCAAATATCGCTGATGTTCACATCGCGATATTTACAAAGCTGCCCCAACATTTTAGCACACGTTAGTTTTTGGAGAAAACCGCTGTTTTCTCCAAAAACTAACGTCTGCTAAAATGCAGACTTACCTATCCCTAACATTGGGGTGGATTATGCTGATACGACCCTGTGGGTCGTATCAGCAAGGTTATCGCCGTTTTGCAGGGAATATCGCTGGAATTTTTAGCCCCCTGGAGAAACGCGTTGTTAATAACGCGCTACCAGGGCGATGAATTCCAGAGATAGCCTGCTATAATAAAATTATCGCTAAGCACGGCCAGCGATAATTATCGCTGGCCGTTGATAATATGCCCCTCGGACTTTTGTTTCAAAGGTCATCAGTGCTGGTAACATTCCTCAGCGAGGTCTGAGGGTCGTGTGATAGACCCAGGCAGGAGTCCTGCAGTGCCAACTTAGCATTTCATCATTCTGTAGTCGATTGACTGCCTGCTCGTAAGTGAGATATTAGTGATAGGTGTTATTTACAATGTACATATAAAGTTTAGAATTGTGGTAGCAAGAGCCTTAGCTACATAGACATGTTTATGCTACATTGCCAAAAGGGAGAAGACAGGCCATAATAATGCTTTTTTATAAACAGTATTTATTTGAGGTACAAGTGGTGTTCATTCATCCTGGCACTCTGAGTGGAAGTTGCATTCTCTGGAACCGTTCTTGCAAAATGTATCCAGGATAGAGAACCTTTCAGGGAGGAAGTCCATCTAGAGTGAAAAAAGGCAGGATATATTGACTTTCAAGATAACTAAGCACATTTACTTTCCTAAAGTCATCTTTTTTTAAAGCAATTAAAAGAAAATAGTCCTTCTCTCCAAGAGTCCTACCAAAATTCACTTCCAGGCACTTGTCCCACTCTTTTTGACTCTGTTTCATTGCTGCTTTTCTCCTATTTTTCTCTTTGTACTTCTTGCTCCCTTTGTCGCAGTTTTCCTCTTTGCCTCCACCCTCCTGTCTCTCTCTTCTGCCTTTATCTCTGTTCTCGGATCCCAGATGCAGGAAGACCCCGACTGAAACACGGGCAGAATTACTCCGGGAGTCTTACAAAAGTAAGCCAGAGAAACTATTTGTGAAGTGGGCTCACAATATTTGTTGAATATTGATGGCAAAGATACTTCAAGGCCACTTGTACTTGTTTCTCACACATGCCCAGGGCCAGGGAGATGACTGTCACATCATGTCACTGATCTGTGTCTTTACCTGGTTCCAATTCATACAGAACCTCCATGAAGAAGGAGAAAAAGAGACAAAAAGAGAGACAAAGACAAAAAGAAATGACGTGAGTATGTCCGCGTGTATATGTGAAAGAGATGTAGAGAAGAGAGTGAGAAGGGAGAAAAAGGTGAGGCAAAGAGAGTGCACGAAAGAAGAACAGAGAAGGAAAACTGAGAAAGGAAAGAAAGCAATAGAACGCATGACAAGTGCTAACGACAGAAAGCTAATGTAAGAAATTGGGGTATTAGTTGAGAGGGGTGGAAGACCTACTCCATTAATAATCACAGTCCTTGTCAGGGTGAGCCGCCTAAAGTCACTAAATAACCAGTGCTCCACCCTCTGGTAGCTTGGCACAACAGCACTCAAACTGTAATAAACTGACAACACTACACAAGAAAAGCCCCCTACCAATTTAGAAAAAGCAAGTACATTTTAATGAATGGAATGTCACAAAAAGAATTAAGTCCAATCAGTAAAAACAGAGTCATTATTGTTGAAAGTTTTCAGTGAAAAATAGCACCAAAAAGAACAAAGTGCCAACTGCAGTCATTTGGTCGTGTGAGAGCTATGGAGCACAGGTTGGCTACAGGAACCTGGTATGCCCTGATCTAAGGGGTACCTTGCCTCACCTTGCATGACACAATATCAATGCAAGTCCTTCATAAATCAGGCTCTATGAGTCTCTTTCTCAGAGGAGCAAGCTTTTTCCATAGGCCTGGAATGGCAACCCACTCAGTTCCCGGCTTGCTTCGGTGATTGATGGTCTCAGGGAGGCATTATTTATTTATAAAGTTTTATATAGCGCGAACAAGATCCCGAAGGATATCAGAGCGCTTTACAAAAAGGATGGAAGGAAGGTAATAAATGCAATATCGACATCAGGTACGAATAAAAACAAGAATAAACGCATAATTACAAGACGAATGGGTCCAAGGAGAGTAATACAATAAACAGGTACATAGCGGACTACAAGGGGGGCACACTATAAGGTAAAGAAGAGCAGCATCCAGTGATGGTCCAATGGTTGTAGGATCAAAGACTTTGAGCAGGTGAGCCTAGCCCAATTAAGATAAGAATTTGTTCATTAGGAATCTTTTGACTTCAAGTTTGAAGGCAATCGTTGAGGAGATTCTGCGTATTTCCGGTGGAAGAGAGTTCTATATCTTTGGAGCGGCGCCGGAGAAGGCTTGGTGGCAAGTTCTCTTTTTGCTAAAGATTTGTGGTTTCAGGAGGAAAGTGTTAGCGCTTCTTGAGGCTCTACCACCACAGGATAATTCAAGCTTTTGCGCTAGGTACCTGGGAGTTTTGAGATGGAGGGCTTTGTGTGCCAGAACAGCAATCTTTAACTGAATTCAAGCTTCGTAAGGCAACCATTTAAGAGATGTTAGGACTGGGGATATGTGCACATTTCGTTTTGTACCTGTAACCAGTCTAGCCGCAGCGTTCAGTGATGCCCTTAGTGGAGCCAGGGTGTATTTGGGAAGGCCACAGAGCGTAGCGCTGCCATAGTCTAACCTCGGTAAGACAAGCTCTTGGACCACATGCTTGAAATCAGTTTGTGGAAGGAATGGTTTGATGTTTCTAAGTGTCCTCATCAAGTGATTTGTTCCCTTACACACATTGCTGATATGATTCTTCATGTTCAGGTGCTTGTCCAGGGTGATTCCGAGAGATTTGAGAGGCATTGAGAGCAGGTCTGAACATGGGACCCTCTGTTCGACCCGACAGACCTCAAGAATACCGGCCCATCTCCCTGCTCCCATTCCCGGCGAAGGTCATCGAGAAGATCGCCAACGGACAACTTACCCGCTACCTCGAGGAGCACAACATCCTGGACCCGTCCCAGTCCGGGTTCCGCAGCGGCCACAGTACCGAAACCGCCCTCATCGCCGCCACCGACGACATCAGGATCCTGCTGGACAACGGTGAAACCGCGGCCCTCATCCTCCTGGACCTCTCAGTCGCCTTCGACACTGTCTGCCACCGCACCCTACGCACATGCCTCCATGACGCAGGGATCCGAGACAAGGCTCTGGAATGGACCACCTCCTTCCTCTCCGGCAGAACCCAGCGCATCCGCTCCCCCCTTTCCAGTCCGAAGCCTCCAAGATCATCTGCGGCGTGCCCTAAGGCTCATCCCTCAGCCCGACTCTGTTCAACATCTACATGGCGCCGCTCGCCCACGTCGCCCGACTGCACAACCTCAACATCATCTCCTATGCCGAAGACACCCAGCTGATCCTCTCCCTCACCAAGGACCCCCTCACCGCCAAATCCAACCTCCACGAAGGAATGAAGGCCGTCGCCGAATGGATGAAGACTAGCCGACTGAAGCTGAACTCAGACAAGACGGAGGTCCTCATCCTCGGCTCCAACCCCTCAGCCTGGGACGACTCCTGGTGGCCGACCGCACTAGGAGCCGCCCCGACACCCACCGACCACACACGCAACCTGGGGTTCATCCTCGACTCAACACTCTCTATGACCAAGCAAGTCAACGCCGTCTCCTCCTCCTGCTTCAACACCCTCCGCATGCTCCGCAAGATCTTCAGATGGATCCCCACCGAAACAAGAAGAACAGTCACCCAAGCCCTCGTCAGCAGCAGGCTGGACTACGGAAACGCCCTCTACGCCGGAGCTCCGGCCAAACTCCTGAAGCGACTGCAGCGCATATAGAACGCCTCTGCACGCCTGATCCTCGACGTCCCACCCCACAGCCACATCTCACCCCACCTGAGAGACCTGCACTGGCTCCCCGTCAACAAGAGGATCACATTCAAGCTCCTCACCCATGCACACAAGGCACTCCACAACACCGGACCGGCCTACCTCAACAGGCGACTCACCCTCTACACCCCGAACCGCCAGCTCCGCTCAGCCGACCTCGCCCTCGCCGTCATCCCACGCATCAGAAGAACAACCACCAGCGGCAGATCCTTCTCCCACCTCGCCGCCAAGACTTGGAACACCCTCCCCCTGCTCCTAGGTCAGACCCAGGACCTGCTAACCTTCAGGAGGCTACTCAAGACCTGGCTGTTCGAGCAGTAGCAGCACCCCCTCCCCCCCCCCAGCACCTTGAGACCCTCACGGGTGAGTAGCGCGCTTTACAAATGTCTTGATTGATTGATTGTTGACTAAAATCAAGAAGTGCTCATTGTCATTCTGAAACACCTCTGAAGGTTTGCCAAAGCAAAGCTACTCCCTTCAATCTTCAATCAGTCTTTGCACCACTCTGTTCTCTATGGACATCTTGACTGTAAGTACACTTGCTATCTAAGAACACAGAAATGTTCTTCTACAAATATTTGTTTAGTTTCTGCAAGACGAAAGCATTTATCAGTGGAATCCATGGGTAGAGCACTAAGCCAATGAAAAGAAGCTTTCTTAGTGCTCTGAGACTCTCTGGCGCTCTTCAGTCTCTTCAGGATCTAAACCTCACTTGATAGGAAGCAGAATCCAAAGCGAAGGTGGCATATCTTACTGACCCCTTCTTACCTTATAGCCGGATTATGAGCAGTAAACAGCCAACACCTGCTGCTAGGGAGAGCACTGCGCTGCTGAACGGCACACTGCTTGCTGCGTTGCACAGGTTCGTAGTGCAGCAGTAAGAAGAACTGTAAATCCCTCCAGTAGTTCCAGAGACGTTCCTACACAGCGCTTCACAGCTCTTGCTTACAGTTGTGGTCTCTGTTCAGCAGAAACAAAGAAAGGTTATTCAGAAAGGTCTTAGAAGCCAAAGAGTCCTGGTATAATTCACTACTTCCTGAACACCACTCCCCGTACTTCAGAAAAACACCAGGGCCCACATTTACTAAGATTTTGCATGGGGTTATATCACTTTTAAGGCCTAGCTTTAACACACTCTTTTTTTGGCATTTGCTAAGCCATGCAAAGTTGCTTTGCGTGGTTTAGTAAATACAAAGTGACGCAACCCACAGCATAGTGCTGCCTTGCGTTACTATGTGTCGGGTAGGTATTACATGGGTGGTGCATGGGTGTTCCACCCATGTAATTTGACATAAATCAAGATTTACAAAAACGTTATTTCTCCTTGTTACTTCCACTTTCATTTGTGCTGCATTCAGCACCAAAATATCCTTCAGGTAATGCAGGCACCCTCGTGCCGTGCTGCAAGGGTGGCTGCGTTGGCTCTAGAAAGCACACAATGCACTGCGCTGTTGGAGAGCAAAAGTGGCCAATAACGTAGTAGGTATGGCACATTCCTGTTCTCTCTTTTTCAAGCAATGCAGCACAGTAAGTTGCCACACACACACCCATGTTCCCATTGGAGGCCATTCACATATACACATATGCACAAATAACACTATACAACTCACACACATGCCATCACACACACACAATACACTAGCCTACTTTCACTTTATGATTTCCTCACTATTATATTTTCCCACCTAGCAGGAAGAGCTATTTATAGAATCTCAACCAACGTTTTAGGGGTTAAAGTTTTGCTTTGCCAAGCTTGTGTAGCCAATATTCCAGTAGTGCAGTGAGCCCATGTTTCAGCAAACCCAGTGCATTGGGACGTGGCCACAGGGAATTACAGCTGCTGAGAGTAATTCAAGCTTTCCATCCAACACGTTTTTCTATTCCCAAGTGTAACAGGTTTGCCCAGATGTGGGTCCCTTGCTTACTGTGCCACTGGAACCGAGCTGCACCGACTGAAGAGACCCAATAGGGGTGAAACCGGTCTTGGCGTGCTGGTGCTCCAGAGCAGGAGGACTTCGCTTGTCAATTAGGGCCGCGCTGTTCTTATTGGACTAGGAACAAATCTGATTTGCATATAGTTGGGTCTAATCTAAGGTGACATGGTGGGCAGAAAATAATGGATGTGATGCGTCCCTGAATCATTACCAGTGGATTAGATTAATTAAGCATTTCATCTATCATTTTTTTTAATATTCCCCAGCCCTTTTTTCTGACATGGAGGAGGAAGATATTTAAGAATTATTAGAAAATGTGTCCTCATTTTAGATTCTTGAACACTAACCATCATTTTTATGACAAAATGAATCCTCTATTTTGTTATTTACTGCAGTCTCCGCCATAGTAAGTTCCTTGAGTTCTGCAGCTCTTGTTCCAGCAGCAGGGTCTCCAGACGAGCCTCGTTTAAGTTATGAAAACAGAGTGCTTTTGGGTTAGTTGCCCATTAGGATGCTGTGGTGAAGCTGCTTTAAAACACTGGTGCATCCCCTGACAGGAGCTGCTGCTGGTGAAAATATGTGTTTTACTGAGCCAGTCAGATGCTTTAGCCACAGGGCTGAGGAATATATTTGTGGATTTATAGAAAACGAGCCTCCATTTTGGCTTCTGAAAATCTTTAATAACTTTTACTTGAACATTATGAGAGAAAACTGTTTTGTCTCAAAGATGGTTCATCAAATCCCAGCAGACGATCAGCATTTGTCAAAGGGTAAAATCACCTTAGAACTCACCACAGTTCCTAAAATTAGCATGATACCAGCAATAAAGTATTTCTATTCTGGGTAAAATCTGCTGTTACTGCTATATTTGTTTGAATTAAGTGACACTGTCCACCAGGCATTCACTACAATGCATTTCAATGGGACAAAAATGTATTTAGGTACGCATGTAAAAATGTATTTAGGTACACATGTAAACATGTATTTAGGTACACATGTAAAAATGTATATAGGTACACACGTAAACATGTATTTAGGTACACAAGTTAAAATGTATTTAGGTACACATGTAAAAATGTATTTAGGTACACATGTAAAAATGTATTTAGGTACACATGTAAACATGTATTTAGGTACACATGTAAAAATGTATATAGGTACACACATAAAGATGTATTTAGGTACACAAGTTAAAATGTATTTAGGTACACATGTAAAAATGTATTTAGGTACACAAGTTAAAATGTATTTAGGTACACATGTAAAAATGTATTTAGGTACACAAGTTAAAATGTATTTAGGTACACATGTTAAAATATATTTAGGTACACATGTAAAAATGTATTTAGGTACACATGTAAACATGTATTTAGGTACACATATACAAATGTATTTAGGTACACGAGTAAAAATGTATTTTGGCACTCATGTTAAAATGTATTTAGGCACACATGTAAAAATGTATTTAGGTACACATGTAAAAATGTATTTAGGTACACATGTAAAAATGTATATAGGTACACATGTAAACATGTATTTAGGTACACATGTAAAAATGTATATAGGTACACACGTAAACATGTATTTAGGTACACAAGTTAAAATGTATTTAGGAACACGTATAGATTTATGTAGGTACACATGTAAAAATGTATTTAGGTACACATATAAACATGTATTTAGGTACACATGTAAAAATGTATATAGGTACACACGTAAACATGTATTTAGGTACACAAGTTAAAATGTATTTAGGTACACATGTAAAAATGTATTTAGGTACACAAGTTAAAATGTATTTAGGTACACATGTAAAAATGTATTTAGGTACACATGTAAAAATGTATTTAGGTACACAAGTTAAAATGTATTTAGGTACACAAGTTAAAATGTATTTAGGTACACATGTAAAAATGTATTTAGGTACACATGTAAACATGTATTTAGGTACACATGTAGAAATGTATTTAGGTACACGAGTAAACATTTATTTTGGTACTCATGTTAAAATGTATTTAGGCACACATGTAAAAATGTATTTAGGTACACATGTAAACATGTATTTAGGTACACATATACAAATGTATTTAGGTACACGAGTAAAAATGTATTTTGGTACTCATGTTAAAATGTATTTAGGCACACATGTAAAAATGTATTTAGGTACACATGTAAACATGTATTTAGGTACACATGTACAAATGTATTTAGGTACACGAGTAAAAATGTATTTTGGTACTCATGTTAAAATGTATTTAGGCACACATGTAAAAATATAGTAAGGTACACATGTAAAAATGTATTTAGGTACATATGTTAAAATGTATATAGGTACACATGTAAACATGTATTTAGGTACACATGTAAAAATGTATATAGGTACACACGTAAACATGTATTTAGGTACACAAGTTAAAATGTATTTAGGAACACGTATAGATTTATGTAGGTACACATGTAAAAATGTATTTAGGTACACATGTAAACATGTATTTAGGTACACATGTAAAAATGTATATAGGTACACACGTAAACATGTATTTAGGTACACAAGTTAAAATGTATTTAGGTACACATGTAAAAATGTATTTAGGTACACAAGTTAAAATGTATTTAGGTACACATGTAAAATGTATTTAGGTACACATGTAAAAATGTATTTAGGTACACAAGTTAAAATGTATTTAGGTACACAAGTTAAAATGTATTTAGGTACACATGTAAAAATGTATTTAGGTACACATGTAAACATGTATTTAGGTACACATGTAGAAATGTATTTAGGTACACGAGTAAACATTTATTTTGGTACTCATGTTAAAATGTATTTAGGCACACATGTAAAAATGTATTTAGGTACACATGTAAACATGTATTTACGTACACATATACAAATGTATTTAGGTACACGAGTAAAAATGTATTTTGGTACTCATGTTAAAATGTATTTAGGCACGCATGTAAAAATGTATTTAGGTACACATGTAAACATGTATTTAGGTACACATGTACAAATGTATTTAGGTACACGAGTAAAAATGTATTTTGGTACTCATGTTAAAATGTATTTAGGCACACATGTAAAAATGTATTTAGGTACACATGTAAACATGTATTTAGGTACACATGTACAAATGTATTTAGGTACACGAGTAAAAATGTATTTTGGTACTCATGTTAAAATGTATTTAGGCACACATGTAAAAATATAGTAAGGTACACATGTAAAAATGTATTTAGGTACATATGTTAAAATGTATTTAGGCACACATGTAAAAATGTATTTAGGTACACATGTAAAAATGTATTTAGGTACACATGTAAAAATGTATATAGGTACACATGTAAACATGTATTTAGGTACACATGTAAAAATGTATATAGGTACACACGTAAACATGTATTTAGGTACACAAGTTAAAATGTATTTAGGAACACGTATAGATTTATGTAGGTACACATGTAAAAATGTATTTAGGTACACATGTAAACATGTATTTAGGTACACATGTAAAAATGTATATAGGTACACACGTAAACATGTATTTAGGTACACAAGTTAAAATGTATTTAGGTACACATGTAAAAATGTATTTAGGTACACAAGTTAAAATGTATTTAGGTACACATGTAAAAATGTATTTAGGTACACATGTAAAAATGTATTTAGGTACACAAGTTAAAATGTATTTAGGTACACAAGTTAAAATGTATTTAGGTACACATGTAAAAATGTATTTAGGTACACATGTAAACATGTATTTAGGTACACATGTAGAAATGTATTTAGGTACACGAGTAAACATTTATTTTGGTACTCATGTTAAAATGTATTTAGGCACACATGTAAAAATGTATTTAGGTACACATGTAAACATGTATTTAGGTACACATATACAAATGTATTTAGGTACACGAGTAAAAATGTATTTTGGTACTCATGTTAAAATGTATTTAGGCACACATGTAAAAATGTATTTAGGTACACATGTAAACATGTATTTAGGTACACATGTACAAATGTATTTAGGTACACGAGTAAAAATGTATTTTGGTACTCATGTTAAAATGTATTTAGGCACACATGTAAAAATATAGTAAGGTACACATGTAAAAATGTATTTAGGTACATATGTTAAAATGTATTTAGGTACACATGTAAAAATGTATTTATGTACACATATAAAAATGCACTTAGGTACACATGTAAAAATGTATTTAGGTACACATGTAAAAATGTATAAAGGTGCACATGTAAAAATGTATTTATGTACACATGTAAAAATGTCTATCTTACATAATGCATTTAACTAGGATTCAATGATTTTCTTCGAGATTTTGGGGGCTTTGCAGAGGAGGGTACCTATGAGTTTGTGTTACCACCAGTCCATATAATGGCCTTGTGCTCATCTGGGGTAGAAGAGGCTGAAATGTTGCAACTGCTGCTCTAACAAGAACAGTTGTCCAGGTGTGCTCTGGTGTGGCTATACAACTATGGGTTGCTGTAACGTGTAACTGAGTACTTCAGAGGCCACACACATGCTTTGCTATGTTTGTTGTATAACTGTATTCTACCCTTGGCGTTTCTTAAATGGTTCACAGTCTCCATCAACTCTCTTGCATTGTCTAGAGGTAGTGTTTCCTATGAAATTCTAAAAAAATAGATATAGAACGGTTGCCCATAGGTATTCTTGAAAAAATGTAGATTAATTTCTAATCAATGATTACCTTTATTCCAGAATATTAGAATTACACTGTAGGGTTAGAGATTACATAATCCCTTTCATTTGATGAGACGTGTAGGGGTAAACCCCTTAATGGTTATTATTCAAGCTCCACAGGGGTTACTGAAATGCTGGTAGGGTTGAGAGAGAGTTCATCACGTGCCTGCAGGAATAACTAGCATTAAGCTCTAACAAAGTTTCTCCATCCTCAGTTCTTTGCTCCTCCTGAGGATGGTGAATCTTCTCATTGGTGCAGCCATCAGGAAAACATCTGTTGGGGACCTGGATTTTACGGCCCTCTCACAGTGGCATTCTCTGCCACCCATATTATACAGGAATGCCCATGGGAGGGTTCCCAGAGGTAGAGTTCTCCAGAACTGATACCAATAAAAACATCTATGGAAACTTCCAGACGCAAAGCACACCAATCAGATCATAGCGATCCCTGTCAATCTTCCAGTACTCAGCCTCTGTGATCACCACTAATTTCACCCTTTCTTTCTGATTAGAAACAGATTGTTTAGCTTCCAACCAGGGCCGGATCATTGCACCTGCTGTATTTTTCCAGTACTCTGAGAAGTCAATTGCTGCTGAACAAATGCAAAGATGTGCACAAGCATCAGGAAAGGAAAATGCAACATCGGTAGCAATAGTAGCAAAAATCTTGTAAAGAAAGAAGGAAAGGCTTTATAGATCATTGCTGTTGTACAAACAACACAGCAAAGAGATGCGCCCTTCACAGAAGCCCGTTGACGCTGTGGGTGTATTCCAAGGAGAGACAAAACCTTCAGTGAATCTCATTCCTGCTACACAAGTAGGACAGGGGTGAGGCAAAGGCTTTAGAGCAGCCCATTCCTCATGTGAATACAACACAAGGAACTAATGGAGGCTTTGAAGGAGCCCATTACTGCTGTACAACTAGCACAGAGACCAGATGGAGGCTTCCAAGAGCCCATTGCTGCTGAACATCTAGCATAGAGAAGAGATGGAGGCTTCGAGGAGCCCATTACTGCTGTACAACTACACAGAGACAAGATGGAGGCTCCGAGGCTCCCATTACTGCTGTACATATAGCACAGAGACAAGATGGAGGCTTTGAGGAGCCCATTACTGCTGTACATCTAGCATAGAGAAGAGATGGAGGCTTCGAGGAGCTCATTGCTGCTGTAGATCTAGCACAGAGACAAGATGGAGGCTTCGAGGTGCCCATTACTGCTGTACATCTAGCACAGAGACAAGGAGGCTTCGAGGAGTCCATTACTGCTGTACATCTAGCACAGAGACAAGATGGAGGCTTCGAGGAGCCCATTACTGCTGTACATCTAGCACAGAGACAAGATGGAGGCTCCGAGGCTCCCATTACTGCTGTACATCTAGCACAGAGGCATGATGGAGGCTTCGAGGAGCCCATTACTGCTGTACATATAGCACAGAGACAAGATGGAGGCTTCGAGGAGCCCATTACTGCTGTACATCTAGCATAGAGAAGAGATGGAGGCTTCGAGGAGCCCACTGCTGCTGTAGATCTGTCACAGAGACAAGATGGAGGCTTCGAGGTGCCCATTACTGCCTTACATCTAGCACAGAGACAAGATGGAGGCTTCGAGGAGTCCATTACTGCTGTATATCTAGCACAGAGACAAGATGGAGGCTTCGAGGAGCCCATTACTGATGTACATCTAGCACAGAGACAAGATGGAGGCTTCGAGGAGCCCATTACTGCTGTACATCTAGCACAGAGACAAGATGGAGGCTTCGAAGGAGCCCATTACTGCTGTACATATAGCACAGAGACAAGATGGAGGCTTCGAGGAGCCCATTACTGCTGTACATCTAGCATAGAGAAGAAATGGAGGCTTCGAGGAGCCCACTGCTGCTGTAGATCTAGCACAGAGACAAGATGGAGGCTTCGAGGTGCCCATTACTGCTGTACATCTAGCACAGAGACAAGATGGAGGCTTTGAGGAGCCCATTACTGCTGTACATCTAGCACAGAGACAAGATGGAGGCTCTGAGGCTCCCATTACTGCTGTACATCTAGCACAGAGGCAAGATGGAGGCTTCGAGGAGCCCATTACTGCTGTACATATAGCACAGAGACAAGATGGAGGCTTCGAGGAGTCCATTACTGCTGTACATCTAGCACAGAGACAAGATGGAGGCTTTGAGGAGCCCATTACTGCTGTACATCTAGCACAGAGACAAGATGGAGGCTCTGAGGCTCCCATTACTGCTGTACATCTAGCACAGAGGCAAGATGGAGGCTTCGAGGAGCCCATTACTGCTGTACATATAGCACAGAGACAAGATGGAGGCTTCGAGGAGCCCATTACTGCTGTACATCTAGCATAGAGAAGAGATGGAGGCTTCGAGGAGCCCACTGCTGCTGTAGATCTAGCACAGAGACAAGATGGAGGCTTCGAGGTGCCCATTACTGCCTTACATCTAGCACAGAGACAAGATGGAGGCTTCGAGGAGTCCATTACTGCTGTACATCTAGCACAGAGACAAGATGGAGGCTTCGAGGAGCCCATTACTGATGTACATCTAGCACAGAGACAAGATGGAGGCTTCGAGGAGCCCATTACTGCTGTACATCTAGCACAGAGACAAGATGGAGGCTTTGAGGAGCCCAATGCTGCTGTACATCTAGCACAGAGACAAGATGGAGACTTCAAGGAGCCCATTGCTGCGGTACATCAAGCACAGAGAAGAGATGGAGGCTTCAAGGAGCCCATTGCTGCTGTACATCTAGCACAGAGACAAGATGGAGGCTTCGAGGAGCCCATTACTGCTGTACATCCTGCACCGTGAAGAGACGGAGGATTCCAGGAGATCACTGCTGCTGTACATCTGGCACAGAGAAGAGATGGAGTCTTCGAGGATCCCATTGCTGCTGTACATCTAGCATAGAGAAGAGACACAGGCTTCGGAGGAGCCAATTGCTGCCGTACATCTAGCACAGAGAAGAGACAGAGGCTTTGAGGAGCCCATTACTGCTGTACATCTAGCACAGAGACAAGATGGAGGCTTTGAGGAGCCCATTGCTGCTGTACATCTAGCATAGAGAAGAGACACAGGCTTCGGAGTAGCCCATTGCTGCTGTACATCTAGCACAGAGACAAGATGGAGGATTTGAGGAGCCCATTGCTGCTGTACATCTAGCACAGAGACAAGATGGAGGCTTCAAGGAGCCCATTGCTGCTGTACATCAAGCACAGAGAAGAGATGGAGGCTTCAAGGAGCCCATTGCTGCTGTACATCTAGCACAGAGACAAGATGGAGGCTTCGAGGAGCCCATTACTGCTGTACATCCTGCACCATGAAGAGACGGAGGCTTCAAGGAGCCCATTGCTGCTGCACATCTAGCACAGAGAAGAGATGGAGGCTTCGAGGATCCCATTACTGCTGTACATCTAACATAGAATGAGACACAGGCTTTGGAGGAGCCCATTGCTGCTGTAGATCTAGCACAGAGACAAGATGGAGGCTGCGAGGTGCCCATTACTGCTGTACATCTAGCACAGAGACAAGATGGAGGCTTCGAGGAGTCCATTACTGCTGTACATCTAGCACAGAGACAAGATGGAGGCTTCGAGGAGCCCATTACTGATGTACATCTAGCACAGAGACAAGATGGAGGCTTCGAGGAGCCCATTACTGCTGTACATCTAGCACAGAGACAAGATGGAGGCTTTGAGGAGCCCATTGCTGCTGTACATCTAGCACAGAGACAAGATGGAGACTTCAAGGAGCCCATTGCTGCGGTACATCAAGCACAGAGAAGAGATGGAGGCTTCAAGGAGCCCATTGCTGCTGTACATCTAGCACAGAGACAAGATGGAGGCTTCGAGGAGCCCATTACTGCTGTACATCCTGCACCATGAAGAGACGGAGGCTTCAAGGAGCCCATTGCTGCTGCACATCTAGCACAGAGAAGAGATGGAGGCTTCGAGGATCCCATTAATGCTGTACATCTAGCATAGAGAAGAGACACAGGCTTCGGAGGAGCCCATTGCTGCTGTACATCTAGCACAGAGACAAGATGGAGGATTTGAGGAGCCCATTGCTGCTGTACATCTAGCACAGAGAAAAGATGGAGGCTTCAAGGAGCCCATTGCTGCTGTACATCAAGCACAGAGAAGAGATGGAGGCTTCAAGGAGCCCATTGCTGCTGTACATCTAGCACAGAGACAAGATGGAGGCTTCGAGGAGCCCATTACTGCTGTACATCCTGCACCGTGAAGAGACTAAGGATTCGAGGAGACCATTCCTGCTGTACATCTAGCATAGAGAAGAGACACAGGCTTCAAGGAGCCCATTACTGCTGTACATCTAGCACAGAGACAAGATGGAGGCTTCGAGGAGCCCATTGCTGCTGTACATCTAGCACAGAGACAAGATGGAGGCTTCGAGGAGCCCATTGCTGCTGTACATCTAGCATAGAGAAGAGACACAGGCTTCGGAGGAGCCCATTGCTGCTGTACATCTAGCACAGAGAAGACATGGAGGCTTCGAGGAGCCCATTGCTGCTGTACATCTAGCACAGAGAAGAGACAGAGGCTTCAAGGAGCCCACTGCTGCTGTACATCTAGCATAGAAAATATATGGAGGCTTCGAGGATCCCATTACTGCTGTACATCCTGCACTGTGAAGAGACGGAGGATTCGAGGAGACCATTGCTGCTGTACATCTGGCACAGAGAAGAGATGGAGGCTTCAAGGAGGTCCTTGCTGCTGTACAACTAGCACAGGGGAGATATGAAGGCATCGAGGAGCCCATTGCGGCTGTACATCTAGCACAGAGAAGAGAGGGAGGCTTCGAGGAGCCCATTGCTGCTGTACATCCAGCACAGAGAAGAGATGTAGGCTTCGAAGGAGCCCATTGCTGCTGTACATCTAGCACAGAGACAAGATGGAGGCTTCAAGGAGCCCATTGCTGCTGTACATCAAGCACAGAGAAGAGATGGAGGCTTCAAGGAGCCCATTGCTGCTGTACATCTAGCACAGAGACAAGATGGAGGCTTCGAGGAGCCCATTACTGCTGTACATCCTGCACCGTGAAGAGACTGAGGATTCGAGGAGACCATTCCTGCTGTACATCTAGCATAGAGAAGAGACACAGGCTTCAAGGAGCCCATTACTGCTGTACATCTAGCACAGAGACAAGATGGAGGCTTCGAGGAGCCCATTGCTGCTGTACATCTAGCACAGAGACAAGATGGAGGCTTCAAGGAGCCCATTGCTGCTGTACATCTAGCATAGAGAAGAGACACAGGCTTCGGAGGAGCCCATTTCTGCTGTACATCTAGCACAGAGAAGACATGGAGGCTTCGAGGAGCCCATTGCTGCTGTACATCTAGCACAGAGAAGAGACAGAGGCTTCAAGGAGCCCACTGCTGCTGTACATCTAGCATAGAAAATATATGGAGGCTTCGAGGATCCCATTACTGCTGTACATCCTGCACTGTGAAGAGACGAAGGATTCGAGGAGACCATTGCTGCTGTACATCTGGCACAGAGAAGAGATGGAGGCTTCAAGGAGGTCCTTGCTGCTGTACAACTAGCACAGGGGAGATATGAAGGCTTCGAGGAGCCCATTGCGGCTGTACATCTAGCACAGAGAAGAGAGGGAGGCTTCGAGGAGCCAATTGCTGCCGTATATCTAGCACAGAGAAGAGATGTAGGCTTCGAAGGAGCCCATTGCTGCTGTACATCTAGCACAGAGACAAGATGGAGGCTTCAAGGAGCCAATTGCTGCCGTACATCCAGCACAGAGAAGAGATGGAGGCTTCGAGGAGCCAATTGCTGCCGTATATCTAGCACAGTGAAGAGGTGGAGGCTTCGAAGGAGCCCATTGCTTCTGTACATCCAGCACAGAGAAGAGATGGAGGCTTCGAAGGAGCCCATTGCTTCTGTACATCCAGCACAGAGAAGAGATGGAGGCTTCGAGGGGCCCATTGCTTCTGTACATCCAGCACAGAGAAGAGATGGAGGCTTCGAGGGGCCCATTGATGCTGTACATCTAGCACAGAGACAAGATGGAGGCTTCAAGGAGCCCATTGCTGCTGCACATCTAGCACAGAGAAGAGATGAAGGCTTCGAGGAGCCCATTGCTGCTGTACATCTAGCAAAGAGAAGAGATGGAGGCATTCAAGGAGCCCATTGCTGCTGTACATCTAGCACAGAGAAGAGATGGAGGCTTTGAAGGAGCCCATTGCTGCTGTACATCTAGCACAGAGAAGAGATAGATGCTTCGAGGAGCCCATTGCTGCTGTACATCTAGCACAGAGAAGAGACGGAGGCTTCAGATCGAGCCCAGTGCCGCTCAAACTCTAGAAGAGCGGCATGCAAACGTTATGTGCACACACATGCCAAAAAACACAAACCCATTCACATACAAATAATGGATAGGCAAAGGTGCACACCCAGACACAATCATAGGAATGTGTAGGCACACAAACATGCACAGACACACACAAATAATGCAAATAGAAACACATTTACATTGATATATTCAAGAACACATACACGCGCCGACAACTTAAATAGATTAACAAAAACACATGCAGACACTCACATGCACATACGCAAACACTGGCCTATACTAAGGCAGGGCACAATGCCATCTGGTTTTTCCAGCAACATCTTGTTAAAATTCATTAAAATATCACCAAATTACACTTTTGCGCTGAAATGTGTTTTGTCAGCATCTTGCAGCACTTTATTTTATCTGAGTGGTCATCTCATTTTAAAAATGCTGGTGAGATCCAGACAGGAGACTGGTTGAGTAGAACACATGTTGTGTTGAGAGATGTTCTGTCCTAGCCAGTCTCCTCCTAGCATTATGCAAGGCTTTTAATGAGAGATGCAAACTCAAGTAAAAAAAGATCACGCAAAGTGGTCTAATGCATAACTTTGAGTAATTTCATTAATTTTGCGGACGGCGAAATCCATGAATTTTCTGACTTTTTAATAAGTCATAATTAGAATTTTCCCAGGCCTGGTCTGCAAAACACATGAAGGGATAAGATATCTCAAGTGCAATGAACTTTATGAGACCTTTGAGATATGTCTTAGATGTCATTGTGTCCCTCATCATGTACCTGGCACCATTTTGAATTTGCAAACTTAAAAAAGTGTGAAGTTCAAGGAATTTAAAATTTGACAACGTTTGTATGTCATAGTCTGGCCGGGTTACCTTTTTTGTCCACGACCTTCATGCAGAAATTGCTTGCAGCTATAGAGCAGTCTGTGACGGTGTTGCAGGCCGTACTGTTTGGTGCATTCCTGCACGTGAAGCACTGCAAAGAATGGGCTGAAAGAGGAAAACAAAAACAAAAAATATTTAAAAATGTAAAGTCATGCTCATGATCCTCACTCTCTGGTTCCATGCAGTCTATCCTCAGGGTGTTTTTTTAATATTAACCCATTATTCTCCTGAATATATGGGATCAACGTTTGCTCTATCATAGGACAGGCTTATGCTGAAGAAGGTACAGCACCCTCTGGGCCTCTAGATAAGAAAGATACTGAGGGTGGTCCTCATGTGAACCTTCACTGATGTGATGTATTAAAACATTCAAGGTACAAGAGGCACCATATGTGGACCTGCACTGATATTATGCTTTCATGCATTCAATGTACAGGGCAGTTCTCATGGGAACCTTCACTGATGTGATGTACTAACACATTCAAGGTACAGGGTGCTTCTCACGTAAACCTGCACTGATGAAATATATTATCACATTCAAGGTACAGGAGGTTCCACATACGGGCCTGCCCTGATGAGATGTATTAACACATTCAAGGTACAGGAGGCTTCACATGCGAACCTGCCCTGATGAGATCCAGAAGTGGACCTGCACTGATGTGATGTATCACACTTTCAAGGTACAGGGCACTGCTCATGTGAGCCTGCACTAATGTGATCTATTAACACATTCAAGGTACAGAGTGCTCCTCATATGAACTGCACTGAGGTGATATATTAACATAATCAATATACAGGGTACTCCTATGTGAGCCTGCACTCGTATGATGTATTAGCACATTCAATGTACAGGGTGCTCCTCATGTGGACCTGCACCGTTGTGATTTGTTCACACATTCAAGGTAGAGGGTTCCGCTCATGAGAACCTGCACTGATGTGATGTATTAACACACTCCAGGTACAAGGTGCTTGTTGCATAGAAACTTTTAGAGTCAAGCGGAGATAAATACAGTGTTTATTTTGTGAAGCACAAGATAATAAATGAGGAGCCCACACGCAGCCTGTCCTCAAGCATTAGACACCCAAAAGAACACTGAGCAACCAATGCGCTGATGGCAGCGCAGGCATAAAACAGACAATGAACACTGAGCAACCAATGCAGGACAGCAGGGCAGGCACAAAACAGACAATGAACACTGAGCAACCAATGCGGGGTGGAAGCGCAGGCATAAAACAACATAAAACAGACAATGAACACTGAGCAACCAACATGGCATAGAAGCGCAACAGACAGTGAACACTGAGCAACCAATGCGTAGATGGCAGCGCATGCATAAAAGAGACGATGAAGAATGAGCAACCACTGTGGGACAGCAGCGCAGGCATAAAACAGACAATGAACACTGAGCAACCAATGCAGGACAGCAGGGAGGCACAAAATAGACAATGAACACTGAGCAACCAATGCGGGGTGGAAGCGCAGGCATAAAACAACATAAAACAGACAATGAACACTGAGCAACCAACATGGCATAGCAGCGCAGGCATAAAACAGACAGTGAACACTGAGCAACCAATGCGTAGATGGCAGCGCATGCATAAAAGAGACAATGAAGAATGAGCAACCACTGCGGGACAGCAGCGCAGGCATAAAACAGACAATGAACACTGAGCAACCAACATGGGACAGCAGCGCAGGCATAAAACAGCCAATGAACACTGAGCAACCAATGCGTGGTTGGCAGCGCAGGCATAAAACAGAATGCATTTACTTTTGACAAGTGAGTTTGCTCTGCAAAGCTGGAGCTCACTTGCTCATAAACAAGTTATTAAAGGTACAGAGCACTGTATACATTACTGCATGATTTTGCAGTAGAACACCTTTCCTTTCCGGAAAAACAAAGCTAAATAAATTGTATGAAAATATATATATATATATAAATATATATATATATATATATTCACTGAAAAAACCATAGGTTTTAGGGACAGTTATAGTTAGTTGGACATTTCACTCGTACAAAACCCGTGAAATTCCCCCGTTATAGTTAGTTCAGCTAACTATAACTCGCGCCCCGCAATGCACTGCTGATGACGTCACATATTACATCACTCATGACATGGTCAGTGACATCACTGATGACATCACTGATGACATCTCAAATGACATCACTGATGACATCACTGATGACATCATCCAGTGACTGTGTGTTTCTGTAAAGTTTAAATATTTTTAATATATATAGGGAAAGGCGTATTGAAGAATGAGTGGGTGTATAAGTGTCTGAATGGATGATTTAGTACGTGAGTGACTGACTCTACAAGTGAGTGATTAAATGTATCTTACTGAATGCATGGGTTAGTGACTAAACTGTGTGAATGTCTGTATCCGTCTGTCTGTTGGTTTGTAAGCGGCTGCATGGCTTTCTGAATAGCTACATGAGTGTCTACATGGGTTATTGATTGATTGTCTGAGTATCTGTATGGGTGCCTGAGTGTTTGTGTGGGTGGGGTGTGTGTGACTCTGTGCATAGATGTGTGAGTTGGTGATTCACTGGGTGCATGGTTTCAAGAGTGCATCTGTGATGGACTGTATGGGTGGGTGAGTGTGTGTATGGGTGTGTTAGTGATTGAATGTATATCTCAGTGGTACATGTGTGAGTAACTACATATGTGCAAGGCAGTATATATGTGTGTTGGAGTATATAAATGGCTATAAGTGAGAGTGTGTGATTGTGAGAGTGGCTGTATGGATGAGTGTGTACTTGTATCAGTGATTGTATAAGAGCGTAAGAATGTGCTAGTATTTGTATGCGTAAGTGAGCTGGTGTGTGTATAACTGTATAGGTGAGTAAATGGGTGTGTGATTAAGTTTTTGCATGACTGACTAGGTGTGTGAGTACCTCTATGGATGAGTGGCGGTGTGTGAGCGTTTATATAGGTGTATGAGTGCATATGATAGTCCTGTACTGAGTGACTAAGTATGAGTGACTGTACGGGTGAGTGAGTGGATGTGTGTGTAGACCTAAGAATCAGTGAGTGGGTATGTAGTTTTGGTGTTGGAGTGTCTATGGTTTTGAGAATGGCAGTCTGTAATTTAGAGTGGGTGTATCAAAAGTTATATTAGGGTGTGAGAAGATACATGAAATTATCACATGGATGATGTCATCAGTGATGTCATTTGAGATGTCATCAGTGATGTCATCAGTGATGTCACTGACCATGTCATGAGTGATGTAATATGTGACGTCAACAGCAGTGCATTGCGGGCGCGAGTTATAGTTAGCTGAACTAACTATAACAGGGGAATTTCACGGGTTTTGTACGAGTGAAATGTCCAACTAACTATAACTGTCCCTAAAACCTATGGTTTTTTCAGTGAATTTCAAAGGTTTTTTAAATGCTAATTTCTAACTATAACGTGTCTGAAACCTATGGTTTTTTCAGTGAATTTCAAAGGTTTTTAAATGCTAATTTCTAACTATAACGTGCCTGAAACCTATGATTTTTAAGTGAATTTCAAAGGTTTTTTAAATGCTAGTTTCTAACTATGCCAACAGAGGTAGGACATGTGAAGAAAGAAGAAAAAACGCACAGAAAGAAGCAAAAGATGTGCAGAAAGAACCAACAGAGGAGCAGAAAGAGGCCTTGTTGCAAAATCATCCTGTGCCCACAACTTTTTCAGACGGGTACTGGTGGTAACTGACTCTGACTAACCAGAGCCAGTGCTATGCTAAAAAACACTTAGAATACAGTGAAAACACCTACATACACTAGGGAACACTATGCGTTGGGGTACCCCTGTGATTAGCATGACCTCCTCTGCAAGTCCCTAGTACATAATAGGGCAGGGGATTAAAACTACCTCTTAAAACGCGCTACAGGGGCGCGTTTGCACAGTGGTGAAGGGAGGGGCCTAAGGTGACATGTGTGCAAACGCACCCCGTGGCGCGTTTTAAGTTGCGGGATTAAGTCCCCTTGAATTCTGAGGGTCCCTGGGGCCCAACTAGCCCCCAGGTACCTACAGTTAGGACCACAGAGATGAGTTGCAGAGAGGCGTTCCGAGGCCACGCACCTTTTTTCACCTCTCTGCAACGCAACTCTGTTGTGCTTACTGAAGGTACCTGGTGGGCTAGTTGGCCCCCAGGGTCCCTCAGGATTCAAAGGGAATTAATTCACCAACTTAAAACGCACCACAGGGCGTGTTTGCGCACATGTCACCTGAGGCCCCGCCCCTCCCTTCACCACTGTGCAAACGCGCCCCGTGGTGCGTTTTTAGTTGGGGGATTAGGTCACCTTGAATCCTGAGGGTCCCTGGGGCCCAACTAGCCCACTAGGTACTTCCAGTAAGCACCACAGGCCTGCGTTGCAACGCCTGTAACAAATTGTGCAGTTGTGTTTAGGTAGTGAAGAGGGTCGTGCTGGGGGTAGTGTTTTAGGGTTTAGGGTAGTGCAGTGGTGTTTGTGTAGTGTAGGGGGTCATGCTGGGGGTAGATTTAGGGTTTAGGGTAGTGCAGTGGTGTTTGGGTAGTGTAGGGGGTCGTGCTGGGGGTAGTGTTTTAGGGTAGTGCAGTGGTGTTTGGGTAGTGTAGGGGGTCGTGCTGGGGGTAGTGATTTAGGGTAGTGCAGTGCTGTTTGGGTAATGTAGGGGTACTGCTGGGGGTAGTGATTTAGGGTTTAGGGTAGTGCAGTGGTGTTTGGGTAGTGTAGGGGTACTGCTGGGGGTAGTTTTTAGGGTTTAGGGTAGTGCAGTGGGGTTTGGGTAGTGTAGTGGTTCGTGCTGGGGGTAGTTTTTAGGGTTTAGGGTAGTGCAGTGGTGTTTGTGTAGTGTAGGGGGTAGTGTTTTAGGGTTTAGGGTAGTGCAGTGGTGTTTGTGTAGTGTAGGAGGTCGTGTTTTAGGGTTTAGGGTAGTGCAGTGGTCTTTGGGTAGTGTAGGGAGTCGTGCGGGGGTAGTGTTTTAGGGTTTAGGGTAGTGCATTGGTGTTTGGGTAGTGTAGGGGTCATGCGGGGGTAGTGTTTTAGGGTTTAGGGCAGTGCAGTGGTGTTTGGGTAGTGTAGGGGGTTGTGCTGGGGGAGTGTTTTAGGGTTTAGGGCAGTGCAGTGGTGTTCGGGTAGTGTAGGGGGTCGTGCTGAGGGGAGTGTTTTAGGGTTTAGGGCAGTGCAGTGGTGTTCGGGTAGTGTAGGGGTCGTGCTGGGGGAGTGTTTGAGGGTTTAGGGCAGTGCAGTCGTGTTCAGGTAGTGTAGGGGTTGTGCTGGGGGTAGTATTTTTGGGTTTAGGGTAGTGCAGTGGTGTTTGGGTAGTGTAGGGGGTCATGCTGGGGGTAGTGTTCTAGGGTTTAGAGCAGTGCAGTGGTGTTTGGGCAGTATAGGGGTAATGCTGGGGGTGGTGTTTTAGGGTTTAGGGCAGTGCAGTGGTGTTCGGGCAGTGTAGGGGGTCGTGCTGGGGGTGGTGTTTCAGGGTCTAGGGCAGTGCAGTGGTGTTCGGGCAGTGTAGGGGGTGGTGTTTCAGGGTTTAGGGCAGTGCAGTGGTGTTCGGGCAGTGTAGGGGGTCGTGCAGGGGGTGGTGTTTCAGGGTTTAGGGCAGTGGTGTTTGGGCAGTGTAGGGGTTTGTGCTGGGGGTGGTGTTTCAGGGTTTGGGGCAGTGCAGTGGAGTTCGAGCAGTAAAGGGGGTCATGCTGGGGGTGGTGTTTCAGGGTTTAGGGCAGTGCAGTGGTGTTCGGGCTGTGTAGGGGGCGGTGCAGGGGGTGGTGTTTCAGGGTTTAGGGCAGTGCAGTGTTGTTCGGGCAGTGTAGGGGGTGGTGCAGGGGGTGGTGTTTCAGGGTTTAGGGCAGTGCAGTGGTGTTCGGGCAGTATAGGGGGTCGTGCAGGGGGTGGTGTTTCAGGGTTTAGGGCAGTGCAGTGGTGTTCGGGCAGTGTAGGGGGTCGTGCTGGGGCTGGTGTTTCAGGGTTTAGGGCAGTACAGTGGTGTTCAGGCAGTGTAGGGGGTCGTGCTGGGGCTGGTGTTTCAGGGTTTAGGGCAGTGCAGTGGTGTTCGGGCAGTGTAGGGGGTTGTGCTGGGGCTGGTGTTTCAGGGTTTAGGGCAGTGCAGTGGTGTTCGGGCAGTGTAGGTGGTCGTGCTGGGGCTGGTGTTTCAGGGTTTAGGGCAGTGCAGTGGTGTTCGGGCAGTGTAGGGGGTCATGCTGGGGCTAGTGTTTCAGGGTTTAGGGCAGTGCAGTGGTGTTCGGGCAGTGTAGGGGGTCTTGCTGGGGCTGGTGTTCCAGAGTCTAGGGCAGTGCAGGGGTGTTCGGGCAGTGTAGGGGGTCTTGCTGGGGCTGGTGTTTCAGGGTTTAGGGCAGTGCAGTGGTGTTCAGGCAGTGTAGGGGGTCGTGCTGAGGGTGGTGTTTCAGGGTTTAGGGCAGTGCAGTGGTGATCGGCCAGTGTAGGTGGTCATGCTGGGGGTGGTGTTTCAGGCTTTAGTGCAGTGGTGTTCGGGCAGTGTATGTGGTCTTGCTGGGGGTGGTGTTTCAGGATTTAGGGCAGTGCAGTGGTGTTCAGGCAGTGTACGGGGGTCTTGCTGGGGCTGGCGTTTCAGGGTTTAGGGCAGTGCAGTGGTGTTCTGGCAGTGTAGGGGGTCGTGCTGGGGCTGGTGTTTGAGGGTTTAGGGTAGTGCAGTGGTGTTCGGGCAGTGTAGGGGGTCGTGCTGGGGCTGCTGTTTCAGGGTTTAGGGCAGTGCAGTGGTGTTCGGGCAGTGTACGGGGTTGTGCTGGGGCTGGTGTTTCAGGGTTTAGGGCATTGCAGTGGTGTTCGGGCAGTGTAGGGGGTCGTGCGGGGGTGGTGTTTCAGGGTTTAGGGCAGTGCAGTGGTGTTCGGGCAGTGTAGGGGGTCGTGCTGGGGCTGGTGTTTCATGGTTTAGGGCAGTGCAGTGGTGTTCGGGCAGTGTAGGGGTCGTGCTGGGGGTGGTGTTTCAGGGTTTAGGGCAGTGCAGTGGTGTTCGGGCAGTGTAGGGGGTCATGCTGGGGTGGTGTTTCAGGGTTTAGGGCAGTGCAGTGGTGTTTGGGCAGTGTAGGGGGTCTTGCTGGGGGTGGTGTTTCAGGGTTTAGGGCGGTGGTGTTCGGGCAGTGTAGGGGGTCTTGCTGGGGGTGATGTTTCAGGGTTTAGGGCAGTGCAGTGGTGTTAGGGCAGTGTAGGGGGTCTTGCTGGGGGTAGTGTTTAGGGGTTTAGGGCAGTGCAGTAGTGTTCGGGCAGTGTAGGGGATCGTGCAGGGGTGGTGTTTCAGGGTTTAGGGCAGTGCAGTGGTGTTCGGGCAGTGTAGGGGGTCATGCTGGGGGTGGTGTTTCAGGGTTTAGGGCAGTGCAGTGGTGTTCGGGCAGTGTAGGGGGTCGTGCAGGGGGTGGTGTTTCAGGGTTTAGGGCAGTGCAGTGGTGTTCGGGCAGTGTAGGGGTCGTGCTGGGGCTGGTGTTTCAGGGTTTAGGGCAGTGCAGTGGTGTTCGGGCAGTGTAGGGGGTCTTGCTGGGGGTGGTGTTTCAGGGTTTAGGGCAGTGGTGTTCGGGCAGTGTAGGGGGTCTTGCTGGGGGTGATGTTTCAGGGTTTAGGGCAGTGCAGTGGTGTTCGGGCAGTGTAGGGGGTCTTGCTGGGGGTAGTGTTTCAGGGTTTAGGGCAGTGCAGTGGTGTTCGGGCAGTGTAGGGGGTCGTGCTGGGTGTGGTGTTTCAGGGTTTAGGGCATTTTCAGTGCAGTGGTGTTCGGGCAGTGTAGGGGGTCGTGCTGGGGGTGGTGTTTCAGGGTTTAGGGCAGTGGTGTTCGGGCAGTGTAGGGGGTCTTGCTGGGGGTGATGTTTCAGGGTTTAGGGCAGTGCAGTGGTGTTTGGGCAGTGTAGGAGGTCTTGCTGGGGGTAGTGTTTCAGGATTTAGGGCAGTGCAGTGGTGTTCGGGCAGTGTAGGGGGCGTGCTGGGGGTGGTGTTTCAGGGTTTAGGGCAGTGCAGTGGTGTTCGGGCAGTGTAGGGGGTCGTGAAGGGGTGGTGTTTCAGGGTTTAGGGCAGTGCAGTGGTGTTCGGGCAGTGTAGGGGGTCATGCTAGGGTTGGTGTTTCAGGGTTTAGGGCAGTGCAGTGGTGTTCAGGCAGTGTAGGGGGTCGTGCAGGGGCTGGTGTTTCATGGTTTAGGGCAGTGCAGTGGTGTTCGGGCAGTGTAGGGGGTCGTGCTGGGGGTAGTGTTTTAGGGTTTAAGGTAGTGCAGTGGTGTTTGTGTAGTGTAGGGGGTCGTGCTGGGGGTAGTGTTTTAGGGTTTAGGGTAGTGCAGTGGTGCTTGTGTAGTGTAGGGCGTCATGCTGGGGGTAGTGTTTTAGGGTTTAGGATAGTGCAGTGGTGTTTGTGTAGTGTAGGGGGTCATGTTTTAGGGTAGTGCAGTGGTGTTTGGGTAGTGTAGGGGGTCGTGCTGGGGGTAGTGTTTTAGGATTTAGGTTAGTGCAGTGGTGTTGGGGTAGTGTTTTAGGGTTTAGGGTAGTGCAGTGGTGTTTGTGTAGTGTAGGGGGTCGTGCTGGGGGTAGTGTTTTAGGGTTTAGGGTAGTGCAGTGGTGTTTGTGTAGTGTAGGGGTCATGTTTTAGGGTAGTGCAGTGGTGTTTGGGTAGTGTAGGGGGTCATGCTGGGGGTAGTGTTTTAGGGTTTAAGGTAGTGCAGTGGTGTTTGTGTAGTGTAGGGGGTCGTGCTGGGGGTAGTGTTTTAGGGTTTAGGGTAGTGCAGTGGTGCTTGTGTAGTGTAGGGGGTCATGCTGGGGGTAGTGTTTTAGGGTTTAGGGTAGTGCAGTGGTGTTTGTGTAGTATAGGGGGTCATGTTTTAGGGTAGTGCAGTGGTGTTTGGGTAGTGTAGGGGGTCGTGCTGGGGGTAGTGTTTTAGGATTTAGGTTAGTGCAGTGGTATTGGGGTAGTGTTTTAGGGTTTAGGGTAGTGCAGTGGTGTTTGTGTAGTGTAGGGGGTCAAGCTGGGGGTAGTGTTTTATGGTTTAGGATAGTGCAGTGGTGCTTGTGTAGTGTAGGGGGTCGTGCTGGGGGTAGTGTTTTAGGGTTTAGGGTAGTGCAGTGGTGTTTTTGTAGTGTAGGGGGTCATGTTTTAAGATGCAACGCTCCAATACCTGACCAGTCTGCACTACATAAAACTGCAAAAAAACTAAAAATAAAAAGTGTTTTTCACACTTTTGTCATTGGGCTATATGTGGGCTACATCTGGGTAATATTTGTGCTACATTTGGGCTCTTTTTTCACTGGTGGCCATCTTGGAAGACTTCTTTGTTATGAAGTTTCCTAATTTCCTCATTTACTGCAGTCTCCTCAGTAGGAAATGCTTTCAGTTTTTTACTTTGATTCCATCAAGAAGGCATTCAGATGTGTCACACATTTGCCATAAATTCAGAATGTTAGCACTCTAGTTGTTCATTAGATCACTGTAGTAAAGCTCCTGCTCACCAAGGAGTTAACTGGAAGTCTACTACTGGTATTGCAAGTGATTGTTTCAGTCTGCATGTCAGAATTTTCTAATGAAATAGATGAGGATTTGAGATCTCACTTAAAACATGCACTAAATTTTCTTTTTGCAGCACTAACCATAATTTCTATGGCAAAATGAACCCCTCATTTTGTTCCTTTTTAAATTAAATGTTTTAAGTGTTACCAGTTTATTCCAATCAAGATGGCTTCAGGTGTGCCATACTTTTGTCATAAGTAAGGCTGTTAGCACTCTAGTTGTTCTTTAGAACACTCTGGGAAGCTGCAGTAGAACACAAAGGCATCAACTGACAGGCTGCTCCTGTTGAAATATAACAGGAAGATATTTGAGATCACACTTGAAACATGTCCTAATTTTTCTTTCTACAGCACTAACCATAATTTCTATGACAAAATAAACCCCATCATTTTGTTCCTTTTTAAATTAAATGTTTTAAGTGTTACCAGTTTATTCCAATCAAGATGGCTTCAGGTGTGCCATACTTTTGTCATAAGTAAGGCTGTTAGCACTCTAGTTGTTCTTTAGAACACTCTGGGAAGCTGCAGTAGAACACAAAGGCATCAACTGACAGGCTGCTCCTGTTGAAATATAACAGGAAGATATTTGAGATCACACTTGAAACATGTCCTAATTTTTCTTTCTACAGCACTAACCATAATTTCTATGGCAACATGAACCCCCTCATTTTGTTCCTTTTTAAATTAAATGTTTTAAGTGTTACCAGTTTATTCCAATCAAGATGGCTTCAGGTGTGCCATACTTTTGTCATAAGTAAGACTGTTAGCACTCTAGTTGTTCTTTAGAACACTCTGGGAAGCTGCAGTAGAACACAAAGGCATCAACTGACAGGCTGCTCCTGTTGAAATATAACAGGAAGATATTTGAGATCACACTTGAAACATGTCCTAATTTTTCTTTCTACAGCACTTACCATAATTTCTATGACAAAATAAACCCCATCATTTTGTTCCTTTTTAAATTAAATGTTTTAAGTGTTACCAGTTTATTCCAATCAAGATGGCTTCAGGTGTGCCATACTTTTGTCATAAGTAAGGCTGTTAGCACTCTAGTTGTTCTTTAGAACACTCTGGGAAGCTGCAGTAGAACACAAAGGCATCAACTGACAGGCTGCTCCTGTTGAAATATAACAGGAAGATATTTGAGATCACACTTGAAACATGTCCTAATTTTTCTTTCCAGAGCACTAACCATAATTTCTATGACAAGATGAACCCCATCATTTTGTTCCTTTTTAAATTAAATGTTTTAAGTGTTACCAGTTTATTCCAATCAAGATGGCTTCAGGTGTGCCATACTTTTGTCATAAGTAAGGCTGTTAGCACTCTAGTTGTTCTTTAGAACACTCTGGGAAGCTGCAGTAGAACACAAAGGAATCAACTGACAGTCTCTGCCCTTGTTGGATGTACATGTTTTACTGAGAATGTCAGACTTCATTCTCACATGACTGAGAAAGATAATGTGAATTTACAGAAAATATGCTCTCATTTTAGCTTCTGGAGCACCTTGCAAAACTGTAAGGGACAAGCATGTGAAAATAGTTTTCTCTCAAACATGATTCATGATATCCCAGCAGAAGGTTTTTCACAGGGTAAAATCACCTTAGAACACACCACAATTCCTGAAATTAGTATGGTACCATCAACAAATGAATTCTAATGTAACTAAAGTCTGTTATCACCCTTTATAGTTCTCCTTTTGGTAACCCTCAAAATCTTTGATTCACTACAATGCATTTCAATGGGGTACTATCATTTATATTGGTCCCAAGATGGCTGCCAGCAATTCCAGGATGAAGTGCTGACAGCCAATCAGATCTCACGATGACATATGTGGTTAGGCTCCGCCCAGATATATATGTGTTTTTACTTTTGATTTTCTCAGCAACTACTGAACGGATTTACACCATTTAACAAAAAGGTTTCTTTGTGAACCAAGAACTACCTCTTTGCCAAATTTGGTGTAATTCCGTTCAGCAGTTCGGGCTGTAGCCTTGCATAAAGTTTCCTATGGGAAATTGATTTTCTGACTCTTATTTTTTTAATTTCTCCGCAACTACTGAACGGATTTACACCATTTAACAAAAAGGGTTCTTTCTGAACCAAGAACTACCTCTTTGCCAAATTTTGTGTAATTCCGTTCAGCAGTTCGGGCTGTAGCCGTGTCTAAAGTTTCCTATGGGAAAATGAATGGGAAAACACGTTTTGGGACCCCCTTTTTTCTCGGCCCCGCTTGACGAATCACCCCGAAACTTTCAGGGTAGGAGCGGACCGGAGCGGGCCATAAAGTTTGAAAATTTTGCGAAGATTCATCATCCGACGCAAGAGCTATTTCAAATAGAATGTCGCGGATTTCCTATGGAAAATAGGTCCTAACTATAACTATCTACTGGCGACCGTCAGTAGATAATATATATATATATATATATATATATATATATATATATTATCTACTGGCGGTCGCCAGTAGATAGTTATAGTTAGAACCTATTTTCCATAGGAAATCCGCGACATTCTATTTGAAATAACTCTCTTGCCGGTTGACGTATCTTTGCAAAATTTTCAAACTTTGAGGCCCTCCGGTCCGCTCCAACCTGAAGTCTCGGTGATTCGTCAGCGGGGCCGAGAAAAAGGGGTCCCAAACGCGTTTTCCCCATTCATTTTTCCATAGAAACTTTAGACACGGCTACAGCCGAACTGTTGTTAATTTGCCCCCGGGTGGGCCAAGTCCCGGGGGCATGCTGGGGGGTTTATTTTATGTATGGGGGCCTCTAAGGGCCCCCAAGCCCGGGACCACCACCCCGGGGCTTTATGTAAATGGTGCGGGAGGGCTCTGAGCCCTCCCGCAGCCCCGGGACCGCCACCTCCCGGGGCTTCTTTTTAAAAAAAAAAAAACCTGTGTGATGTATGGGGGCCTCTAAGGGCCCCCCAAGCCCGAGGACCACCACCACCCCCGGGGCTTTATGTAAATGGTGCGGGAGGGCTCTGAGCCCTACCGCAGCCCGAGACCGCCACCTCCCGGGGCTTCTTTTTTTTTTTTTAAAACCTGTGTGGGGGCTCCAGCCCCCACACGCCCCGAGGATCACCACCTCCCGGGGCACTAAGAAATTGAAAATGGGGGTCCGTTTTGGACCCCCAAGCCCGGGGACCACCACCTCCCGGGGCTTTCTCGATGTGGGGAGGGGGGCCGCGCGGCCCCCCTCCTGGAGCCTGTGGTGGCCCTGGGGACCACCACCCCCAGAGGCCGGCTCCTGCAGTGTCCCGGGGTGCCTACCCCGGGACACTGCTGTTTGCAATGACAGGACGGGAGACTCGCGGCTCCCGTCCTGTCATTACAAGCTGCTTTGGATATTGGAAGAGAGAGCAGGGAAACCTGCTCTCTCTTCCAATATCCAAAGACAATTGCTTTCCACACGGGGAGCAGCATCTTAGCTGCTCCCCATGTGTAAAAGCAATGCCGGCTCCCGTAGGACACGGGGAGCCGGCGGGACTGTGGGGGTTTGGGGACCCCCACAGTCCCCAACAAGAGGCCAGGCCCGGGGGATGGGGTCCCCGGGGCCATAAGTGGCCCGGGAGGGGGGCCACGCGGCCCCTCTCCCTAGAAATAATTTAAATTAAAAACATTTTTTTTTTTTAAAAAGGCCTGCCCCGGGGGATGGGGTCCCCGGGGCAGGATTCGGCCAGGGGAGGGGGGTCACGCGGCCCCCTTCCCGTTTAATTTAAATAAAAAAAAGGGGCTAAGGCCCTGGGGGATGGGGTCCCCAGGGCCCAAAAATAGTAAAAAGGAAGGGGGGCCACACAGCCCCCTTCAGGGAAAAAAACAAAAACATTTTTTTTAAAACATCGGGCCGCAGGCCCGCCCCTTCCTTCACCACTCTGCAAGCGCGCCCCTGGCGCGTTTTGCAGATGAAGTAATTCCACTTCAATACTGGGGGTCCCTGGGGCCAACTAGCCCACCAGGAACCTCCAGTATGCGCCAGAGGCTGCGTTGCAGAGAGGTGTACAGAGGCCACGCCCTTTATACACCTCTCTGCAACGCAGCTCTGTGGCGCTTTTTGGATATACCTGTTGGGCTAGTTGGCCCCCAGGGACCCTCAGGATTCAAGGGAGTTAATCCCCGACTTAAAGCGCGCCACGGGCGCGTTTGCACAGTGGTGAAGGGAGGGCGGGGCTTCAGGTGACATGTGTGCAAACAGGCCCCGTGGCGCGTTTTAAGATGGGGAATTAAATCCCCTTCAATCTTGAGGGTCCCTGAGGGGCCAACTAGCCCAACAGGTACATCCAGAAAGCGCAACAGAGCTGCGTTGCAGAGAGGTGTAAAAGGGGTGTGGCCTCTCTACACCTCTCTGCAACGCAGCCTGGCGCATACTGGAGGTTCCTGGTGGGCTAGTTGGCCCCTAGGGACCCTCATGATTCAAGGGGACTTAATCCCCCAACTTAAAACGCGAGAGAGACCTCAGTGCTGCATCTTTCAGCCCAGTACTGATCCTCAAAAGTAATTTTAACCGTACTTACCAGTAACTTGAATTTCCTTCCATAGGCTAACATTGACTGGTTTCACTTGGAAATTCTTCTAAGTGTGGAGTTTTGGAACTTTAAAATATTCCTCTAAAATCAGCCGAAATACGAATTCCGATTTACTCACCTGTTATCAGGAGAGACCTCAGTGCTGCATCTTTCAGCCCAGTACTGATCCTCAAAAGTAATTTTAACCGTACTTACCAGTAACTTGAATTTCCTTCCATAGGCTAACATTGACTGGTTTCACTTGGAAATTCTTCTAAGTGTGGAGTTTTGGAACTTTAAAATATTCCTCTAAAATCAGCCGAAATACGAATTCCGATTTACTCACCTGTTATCAGGAGAGACCTCAGTGCTGCATCTTTCAGCCCAGTACTGATCCTCAAAAGTAATTTTAACCGTACTTACCAGTAACTTGAATTTCCTTCCATAGGATATCATTGCCTGCTTTTTGCTGAAAAAGTTTCTAAGTGTTGATTTTGAAACATACAAATATTCCTCTAAAATCAGCCGAAATACAAATTCCGATTTACTCACCTGTTATCAGGAGAGACCTCAGTGCTGTATCTTTCAGCCCAGTACTGGTCCTGAAAAGTAATTTTAACTGTACTTACCAGTAACTTGAATTTCCTTCCATAGGCTAACATTGACTGGTTTCACTTGGAAATTCTTCTAAGTGTGGAGTTTTGGAACTTTAAAATATTCCTCTAAAATCAGCCGAAATACGAATTCCGATTTACTCACCTGTTATCAGGAGAGACCTCAGTGCTGCATCTTTCAGCCCAGTACTGATCCTCAAAAGTAATTTTAACCGTACTTACCAGTAACTTGAATTTCCTTCCATAGGCTAACATTGACTGGTTTCACTTGGAAATTCTTCTAAGTGTGGAGTTTTGGAACTTTAAAATATTCCTCTAAAATCAGCCGAAATACGAATTCCGATTTACTCACCTGTTATCAGGAGAGACCTCAGTGCTGCATCTTTCAGCCCAGTACTGATCCTCAAAAGTAATTTTAACCGTACTTACCAGTAACTTGAATTTCCTTCCATAGGCTAACATTGACTGGTTTCACTTGGAAATTCTTCTAAGTGTGGAGTTTTGGAACTTTAAAATATTCCTCTAAAATCAGCCGAAATACGAATTCCGATTTACTCACCTGTTATCAGGAGAGACCTCAGTGCTGCATCTTTCAGCCCAGTACTGATCCTCAAAAGTAATTTTAACCGTACTTACCAGTAACTTGAATTTCCTTCCATAGGATATCATCGCCTGCTTTTTGCTGAAAAAGTTTCTAAGTGTTGATTTTGAAACATACAAATATTCCTCTAAAATCAGCCGAAATACAAATTCCGATTTACTCACCTGTTATCAGGAGAGACCTCAGTGCTGCATCTTTCAGCCCAGTACTGATCCTCAAAAGTAATTTTAACCGTACTTACCAGTAACTTGAATTTCCTTCCATAGGATATCATTGCCTGCTTTTTGCTGAAAAAGTTTCTAAGTGTTGATTTTTGAAACATACAAATATTCCTCTAAAATCAGCCGAAATACAAATTCCGATTTACTCACCTGTTATCAGGAGAGACCTCAGTGCTGTATCTTTCAGCCCAGTACTGGTCCTGAAAAGTAATTTTAACCGTACTTACCAGTAACTTGAATTTCCTTCCATAGGCTAACATTGACTGGTTTCACTTGGAAATTCTTCTAAGTGTGGAGTTTTGGAACTTTAAAATATTCCTCTAAAATCAGCCGAAATACGAATTCCGATTTACTCACCTGTTATCAGGAGAGACCTCAGTGCTGCATCTTTCAGCCCAGTACTGATCCTCAAAAGTAATTTTAACCGTACTTACCAGTAACTTGAATTTCCTTCCATAGGCTAACATTGACTGGTTTCACTTGGAAATTCTTCTAAGTGTGGAGTTTTGGAACTTTAAAATATTCCTCTAAAATCAGCCGAAATACGAATTCCGATTTACTCACCTGTTATCAGGAGAGACCTCAGTGCTGCATCTTTCAGCCCAGTACTGATCCTCAAAAGTAATTTTAACCGTACTTACCAGTAACTTGAATTTCCTTCCATAGGATATCATTGCCTGCTTTTTGCTGAAAAAGTTTCTAAGTGTTGATTTTTGAAACATACAAATATTCCTCTAAAATCAGCCGAAATACAAATTCCGATTTACTCACCTGTTATCAGGAGAGACCTCAGTGCTGCATCTTTCAGCCCAGTACTGATCCTCAAAAGTAATTTTAACCGTACTTACCAGTAACTTGAATTTCCTTCCATAGGATATCATTGCCTGCTTTTGCTGAAAAAGTTTCTAAGTGTTGATTTTTGAAACATACAAATATTCCTCTAAAATCAGCCGAAATACAAATTCCGATTTACTCACCTGTTATCAGGAGAGACCTCAGTGCTGTATCTTTCAGCCCAGTACTGGTCCTGAAAAGTAATTTTAACCGTACTTACCAGTAACTTGAATTTCCTTCCATAGGCTAACATTGACTGGTTTCACTTGGAAATTCTTCTAAGTGTGGAGTTTTGGAACTTTAAAATATTCCTCTAAAATCAGCCGAAATACGAATTCCGATTTACTCACCTGTTATCAGGAGAGACCTCAGTGCTGCATCTTTCAGCCCAGTACTGATCCTCAAAAGTAATTTTAACCGTACTTACCAGTAACTTGAATTTCCTTCCATAGGATATCATTGCCTGCTTTTTGCTGAAAAAGTTTCTAAGTGTTGATTTTTGAAACATACAAATATTCCTCTAAAATCAGCCGAAATACAAATTCCGATTTACTCACCTGTTATCAGGAGAGACCTCAGTGCTGTATCTTTCAGCCCAGTACTGGTCCTGAAAAGTAATTTTAACCGTACTTACCAGTAACTTGAATTTCCTTCCATAGGCTAACATTGACTGGTTTCACTTGGAAATTCTTCTAAGTGTGGAGTTTTGGAACTTTAAAATATTCCTCTAAAATCAGCCGAAATACGAATTCCGATTTACTCACCTGTTATCAGGAGAGACCTCAGTGCTGCATCTTTCAGCCCAGTACTGATCCTCAAAAGTAATTTTAACCGTACTTACCAGTAACTTGAATTTCCTTCCATAGGCTAACATTGACTGGTTTCACTTGGAAATTCTTCTAAGTGTGGAGTTTTGGAACTTTAAAATATTCCTCTAAAATCAGCCGAAATACGAATTCCGATTTACTCACCTGTTATCAGGAGAGACCTCAGTGCTGCATCTTTCAGCCCAGTACTGATCCTCAAAAGTAATTTTAACCGTACTTACCAGTAACTTGAATTTCCTTCCATAGGATATCATTGCCTGCTTTTGCTGAAAAAGTTTCTAAGTGTTGAGTTTTGAAACATACAAATATTCCTCTAAAATCAGCCGAAATACAAATTCCGATTTACTCACCTGTTATCAGGAGAGACCTCAGTGCTGTATCTTTCAGCCCAGTACTGGTCCTGAAAAGTAATTTTAACCGTACTTACCAGTAACTTGAATTTCCTTCCATAGGCTAACATTGACTGGTTTCACTTGGAAATTCTTCTAAGTGTGGAGTTTTGGAACTTTAAAATATTCCTCTAAAATCAGCCGAAATACGAATTCCGATTTACTCACCTGTTATCAGGAGAGACCTCAGTGCTGCATCTTTCAGCCCAGTACTGATCCTCAAAAGTAATTTTAACCGTACTTACCAGTAACTTGAATTTCCTTCCATAGGCTAACATTGACTGGTTTCACTTGGAAATTCTTCTAAGTGTGGAGTTTTGGAACTTTAAAATATTCCTCTAAAATCAGCCGAAATACGAATTCCGATTTACTCACCTGTTATCAGGAGAGACCTCAGTGCTGCATCTTTCAGCCCAGTACTGATCCTCAAAAGTAATTTTAACCGTACTTACCAGTAACTTGAATTTCCTTCCATAGGATATCATTGCCTGCTTTTTGCTGAAAAAGTTTCTAAGTGTTGATTTTTGAAACATACAAATATTCCTCTAAAATCAGCCGAAATACAAATTCCGATTTACTCACCTGTTATCAGGAGAGACCTCAGTGCTGCATCTTTCAGCCCAGTACTGATCCTCAAAAGTAATTTTAACCGTACTTACCAGTAACTTGAATTTCCTTCCATAGGCTAACATTGACTGGTTTCACTTGGAAATTCTTCTAAGTGTGGAGTTTTGGAACTTTAAAATATTCCTCTAAAATCAGCCGAAATACGAATTCCGATTTACTCACCTGTTATCAGGAGAGACCTCAGTGCTGCATCTTTCAGCCCAGTACTGATCCTCAAAAGTAATTTTAACCGTACTTACCAGTAACTTGAATTTCCTTCCATAGGCTAACATTGACTGGTTTCACTTGGAAATTCTTCTAAGTGTGGAGTTTTGGAACTTTAAAATATTCCTCTAAAATCAGCCGAAATACGAATTCCGATTTACTCACCTGTTATCAGGAGAGACCTCAGTGCTGCATCTTTCAGCCCAGTACTGATCCTCAAAAGTAATTTTAACCGTACTTACCAGTAACTTGAATTTCCTTCCATAGGATATCATTGCCTGCTTTTTGCTGAAAAAGTTTCTAAGTGTTGATTTTTGAAACATACAAATATTCCTCTAAAATCAGCCGAAATACAAATTCCGATTTACTCACCTGTTATCAGGAGAGACCTCAGTGCTGTATCTTTCAGCCCAGTACTGGTCCTGAAAAGTAATTTTAACTGTACTTACCAGTAACTTGAATTTCCTTCCATAGGCTAACATTGACTGGTTTCACTTGGAAATTCTTCTAAGTGTGGAGTTTTGGAACTTTAAAATATTCCTCTAAAATCAGCCGAAATACGAATTCCGATTTACTCACCTGTTATCAGGAGAGACCTCAGTGCTGCATCTTTCAGCCCAGTACTGATCCTCAAAAGTAATTTTAACCGTACTTACCAGTAACTTGAATTTCCTTCCATAGGCTAACATTGACTGGTTTCACTTGGAAATTCTTCTAAGTGTGGAGTTTTGGAACTTTAAAATATTCCTCTAAAATCAGCCGAAATACGAATTCCGATTTACTCACCTGTTATCAGGAGAGACCTCAGTGCTGCATCTTTCAGCCCAGTACTGATCCTCAAAAGTAATTTTAACCGTACTTACCAGTAACTTGAATTTCCTTCCATAGGCTAACATTGACTGGTTTCACTTGGAAATTCTTCTAAGTGTGGAGTTTTGGAACTTTAAAATATTCCTCTAAAATCAGCCGAAATACGAATTCCGATTTACTCACCTGTTATCAGGAGAGACCTCAGTGCTGCATCTTTCAGCCCAGTACTGATCCTCAAAAGTAATTTTAACCGTACTTACCAGTAACTTGAATTTCCTTCCATAGGATATCATCGCCTGCTTTTTGCTGAAAAAGTTTCTAAGTGTTGATTTTTGAAACATACAAATATTCCTCTAAAATCAGCCGAAATACGAATTCCGATTTACTCACCTGTTATCAGGAGAGACCTCAGTGCTGCATCTTTCAGCCCAGTACTGATCCTCAAAAGTAATTTTAACCGTACTTACCAGTAACTTGAATTTCCTTCCATAGGATATCATTGCCTGCGTTTTGCTTGGAAAAGTCTTCTAAGTGTTGAGTTTTGAAACATTACAAATATTCCTCTAAAATCAGCCGAAATACAAATTCCGATTTACTCACCTGTTATCAGGAGAGACCTCAGTGCTGTATCTTTCAGCCCAGTACTGAGTCCTGAAAAGTAATTTTAACCGTACTTACCAGTAACTTGAATTTCCTTCCATAGGCTAACATTGACTGGTTTCACTTGGAAATTCTTCTAAGTGTGGAGTTTTGGAACTTTAAAATATTCCTCTAAAATCAGCCGAAATACGAATTCCGATTTACTCACCTGTTATCAGGAGAGACCTCAGTGCTGCATCTTTCAGCCCAGTACTGATCCTCAAAAGTAATTTTAACCGTACTTACCAGTAACTTGAATTTCCTTCCATAGGATATCATTGCCTGCTTTTTGCTGAAAAAGTTTCTAAGTGTTGATTTTTGAAACATACAAATATTCCTCTAAAATCAGCCGAAATACGAATTCCGATTTACTCACCTGTTATCAGGAGAGACCTCAGTGCTGTATCTTTCAGCCCAGTACTGGTCCTGAAAAGTAATTTTAACCGTACTTACCAGTAACTTGAATTTCCTTCCATAGGCTAACATTGACTGGTTTCACTTGGAAATTCTTCTAAGTGTGGAGTTTTGGAACTTTAAAATATTCCTCTAAAATCAGCCGAAATACGAATTCCGATTTACTCACCTGTTATCAGGAGAGACCTCAGTGCTGCATCTTTCAGCCCAGTACTGATCCTCAAAAGTAATTTTAACCGTACTTACCAGTAACTTGAATTTCCTTCCATAGGCTAACATTGACTGGTTTCACTTGGAAATTCTTCTAAGTGTGGAGTTTTGGAACTTTAAAATATTCCTCTAAAATCAGCCGAAATACGAATTCCGATTTACTCACCTGTTATCAGGAGAGACCTCAGTGCTGCATCTTTCAGCCCAGTACTGATCCTCAAAAGTAATTTTAACCGTACTTACCAGTAACTTGAATTTCCTTCCATAGGATATCATTGCCTGCTTTTTGCTGAAAAAGTTTCTAAGTGTTGATTTTTGAAACATACAAATATTCCTCTAAAATCAGCCGAAATACAAATTCCGATTTACTCACCTGTTATCAGGAGAGACCTCAGTGCTGCATCTTTCAGCCCAGTACTGATCCTCAAAAGTAATTTTAACCGTACTTACCAGTAACTTGAATTTCCTTCCATAGGATATCATTGCCTGCTTTTTGCTGAAAAAGTTTCTAAGTGTTGATTTTTGAAACATACAAATATTCCTCTAAAATCAGCCGAAATACAAATTCCGATTTACTCACCTGTTATCAGGAGAGACCTCAGTGCTGTATCTTTCAGCCCAGTACTGGTCCTGAAAAGTAATTTTAACCGTACTTACCAGTAACTTGAATTTCCTTCCATAGGCTAACATTGACTGGTTTCACTTGGAAATTCTTCTAAGTGTGGAGTTTTGGAACTTTAAAATATTCCTCTAAAATCAGCCGAAATACGAATTCCGATTTACTCACCTGTTATCAGGAGAGACCTCAGTGCTGCATCTTTCAGCCCAGTACTGATCCTCAAAAGTAATTTTAACCGTACTTACCAGTAACTTGAATTTCCTTCCATAGGATATCATTGCCTGCTTTTTGCTGAAAAGTTTCTAAGTGTTGATTTTTGAAACATACAAATATTCCTCTAAAATCAGCCGAAATACAAATTCCGATTTACTCACCTGTTATCAGGAGAGACCTCAGTGCTGTATCTTTCAGCCCAGTACTGGTCCTGAAAAGTAATTTTAACCGTACTTACCAGTAACTTGAATTTCCTTCCATAGGCTAACATTGACTGGTTTCACTTGGAAATTCTTCTAAGTGTGGAGTTTTGGAACTTTAAAATATTCCTCTAAAATCAGCCGAAATACGAATTCCGATTTACTCACCTGTTATCAGGAGAGACCTCAGTGCTGCATCTTTCAGCCCAGTACTGATCCTCAAAAGTAATTTTAACCGTACTTACCAGTAACTTGAATTTCCTTCCATAGGCTAACATTGACTGGTTTCACTTGGAAATTCTTCTAAGTGTGGAGTTTTGGAACTTTAAAATATTCCTCTAAAATCAGCCGAAATACGAATTCCGATTTACTCACCTGTTATCAGGAGAGACCTCAGTGCTGCATCTTTCAGCCCAGTACTGATCCTCAAAAGTAATTTTAACCGTACTTACCAGTAACTTGAATTTCCTTCCATAGGATATCATTGCCTGCTTTTTGCTGAAAAAGTTTCTAAGTGTTGATTTTTGAAACATACAAATATTCCTCTAAAATCAGCCGAAATACAAATTCCGATTTACTCACCTGTTATCAGGAGAGACCTCAGTGCTGTATCTTTCAGCCCAGTACTGGTCCTGAAAAGTAATTTTAACCGTACTTACCAGTAACTTGAATTTCCTTCCATAGGCTAACATTGACTGGTTTCACTTGGAAATTCTTCTAAGTGTGGAGTTTTGGAACTTTAAAATATTCCTCTAAAATCAGCCGAAATACGAATTCCGATTTACTCACCTGTTATCAGGAGAGACCTCAGTGCTGCATCTTTCAGCCCAGTACTGATCCTCAAAAGTAATTTTAACCGTACTTACCAGTAACTTGAATTTCCTTCCATAGGATATCATTGCCTGCTTTTTGCTGAAAAAGTTTCTAAGTGTTGATTTTTGAAACATACAAATATTCCTCTAAAATCAGCCGAAATACGAATTCCGATTTACTCACCTGTTATCAGGAGAGACCTCAGTGCTGTATCTTTCAGCCCAGTACTGGTCCTGAAAAGTAATTTTAACCGTACTTACCAGTAACTTGAATTTCCTTCCATAGGCTAACATTGACTGGTTTCACTTGGAAATTCTTCTAAGTGTGGAGTTTTGGAACTTTAAAATATTCCTCTAAAATCAGCCGAAATACGAATTCCGATTTACTCACCTGTTATCAGGAGAGACCTCAGTGCTGCATCTTTCAGCCCAGTACTGATCCTCAAAAGTAATTTTAACCGTACTTACCAGTAACTTGAATTTCCTTCCATAGGCTAACATTGACTGGTTTCACTTGGAAATTCTTCTAAGTGTGGAGTTTTGGAACTTTAAAATATTCCTCTAAAATCAGCCGAAATACGAATTCCGATTTACTCACCTGTTATCAGGAGAGACCTCAGTGCTGCATCTTTCAGCCCAGTACTGATCCTCAAAAGTAATTTTAACCGTACTTACCAGTAACTTGAATTTCCTTCCATAGGATATCATTGCCTGCTTTTTGCTGAAAAAGTTTCTAAGTGTTGATTTTTGAAACATACAAATATTCCTCTAAAATCAGCCGAAATACAAATTCCGATTTACTCACCTGTTATCAGGAGAGACCTCAGTGCTGTATCTTTCAGCCCAGTACTGGTCCTGAAAAGTAATTTTAACCGTACTTACCAGTAACTTGAATTTCCTTCCATAGGCTAACATTGACTGGTTTCACTTGGAAATTCTTCTAAGTGTGGAGTTTTGGAACTTTAAAATATTCCTCTAAAATCAGCCGAAATACGAATTCCGATTTACTCACCTGTTATCAGGAGAGACCTCAGTGCTGCATCTTTCAGCCCAGTACTGATCCTCAAAAGTAATTTTAACCGTACTTACCAGTAACTTGAATTTCCTTCCATAGGATATCATTGCCTGCTTTTTGCTGAAAAAGTTTCTAAGTGTTGATTTTTGAAACATACAAATATTCCTCTAAAATCAGCCGAAATACAAATTCCGATTTACTCACCTGTTATCAGGAGAGACCTCAGTGCTGCATCTTTCAGCCCAGTACTGGTCCTGAAAAGTAATTTTAACCGTACTTACCAGTAACTTGAATTTCCTTCCATAGGCTAACATTGACTGGTTTCACTTGGAAATTCTTCTAAGTGTGGAGTTTTGGAACTTTAAAATATTCCTCTAAAATCAGCCGAAATACGAATTCCGATTTACTCACCTGTTATCAGGAGAGACCTCAGTGCTGCATCTTTCAGCCCAGTACTGATCCTCAAAAGTAATTTTAACCGTACTTACCAGTAACTTGAATTTCCTTCCATAGGCTAACATTGACTGGTTTCACTTGGAAATTCTTCTAAGTGTGGAGTTTTGGAACTTTAAAATATTCCTCTAAAATCAGCCGAAATACGAATTCCGATTTACTCACCTGTTATCAGGAGAGACCTCAGTGCTGCATCTTTCAGCCCAGTACTGATCCTCAAAAGTAATTTTAACCGTACTTACCAGTAACTTGAATTTCCTTCCATAGGATATCATTGCCTGCTTTTGCTGAAAAAGTTTCTAAGTGTTGATTTTTGAAACATACAAATATTCCTCTAAAATCAGCCGAAATACAAATTCCGATTTACTCACCTGTTATCAGGAGAGACCTCAGTGCTGTATCTTTCAGCCCAGTACTGGTCCTGAAAAGTAATTTTAACCGTACTTACCAGTAACTTGAATTTCCTTCCATAGGCTAACATTGACTGGTTTCACTTGGAAATTCTTCTAAGTGTGGAGTTTTGGAACTTTAAAATATTCCTCTAAAATCAGCCGAAATACGAATTCCGATTTACTCACCTGTTATCAGGAGAGACCTCAGTGCTGCATCTTTCAGCCCAGTACTGATCCTCAAAAGTAATTTTAACCGTACTTACCAGTAACTTGAATTTCCTTCCATAGGATATCATTGCCTGCTTTTTGCTGAAAAAGTTTCTAAGTGTTGATTTTTGAAACATACAAATATTCCTCTAAAATCAGCCGAAATACAAATTCGGATTTACTCACCTGTTATCAGGAGAGACCTCAGTGCTGTATCTTTCAGCCCAGTACTGGTCCTGAAAAGTAATTTTAACCGTACTTACCAGTAACTTGAATTTCCTTCCATAGGCTAACATTGACTGGTTTCACTTGGAAATTCTTCTAAGTGTGGAGTTTTGGAACTTTAAAATATTCCTCTAAAATCAGCCGAAATACGAATTCCGATTTACTCACCTGTTATCAGGAGAGACCTCAGTGCTGCATCTTTCAGCCCAGTACTGATCCTCAAAAGTAATTTTAACCGTACTTACCAGTAACTTGAATTTCCTTCCATAGGCTAACATTGACTGGTTTCACTTGGAAATTCTTCTAAGTGTGGAGTTTTGGAACTTTAAAATATTCCTCTAAAATCAGCCGAAATACGAATTCCGATTTACTCACCTGTTATCAGGAGAGACTTCAGTGCTGCATCTTTCAGCCCAGTACTGATCCTCAAAAGTAATTTTAACCGTACTTACCAGTAACTTGAATTTCCTTCCTTAGGATATCATTGCCTGCGTTTTGCTGAAAAAGTCTTCTAAGTGTTGAGTTTTGAAACATTACAAATATTCCTCTAAAATCAGCCGAAATACAAATTCCGATTTACTCACCTGTTATCAGGAGAGACCTCAGTGCTGTATCTTTCAGCCCAGTACTGGTCCTGAAAAGTAATTTTAACCGTACTTACCAGTAACTTGAATTTCCTTCCTTAGGCTAACATTGACTGGTTTCACTTGGAAATTCTTCTAAGTGTGGAGTTTTGGAACTTTAAAATATTCCTCTAAAATCAGCCGAAATACGAATTCCGATTTACTCACCTGTTATCAGGAGAGACCTCAGTGCTGCATCTTTCAGCCCAGTACTGATCCTCAAAAGTAATTTTAACCGTACTTACCAGTAACTTGAATTTCCTTCCATAGGATATCATTGCCTGCTTTTTGCTGAAAAAGTTTCTAAGTGTTGATTTTTGAAACATACAAATATTCCTCTAAAATCAGCCGAAATACAAATTCCGATTTACTCACCTGTTATCAGGAGAGACCTCAGTGCTGTATCTTTCAGCCCAGTACTGGTCCTGAAAAGTAATTTTAACCGTACTTACCAGTAACTTGAATTTCCTTCCATAGGCTAACATTGACTGGTTTCACTTGGAAATTCTTCTAAGTGTGGAGTTTTGGAACTTTAAAATATTCCTCTAAAATCAGCCGAAATACGAATTCCGATTTACTCACCTGTTATCAGGAGAGACCTCAGTGCTGCATCTTTCAGCCCAGTACTGATCCTCAAAAGTAATTTTAACCGTACTTACCAGTAACTTGAATTTCCTTCCATAGGCTAACATTGACTGGTTTCACTTGGAAATTCTTCTAAGTGTGGAGTTTTGGAACTTTAAAATATTCCTCTAAAATCAGCCGAAATACGAATTCCGATTTACTCACCTGTTATCAGGAGAGACCTCAGTGCTGCATCTTTCAGCCCAGTACTGATCCTCAAAAGTAATTTTAACCGTACTTACCAGTAACTTGAATTTCCTTCCATAGGCTAACATTGACTGGTTTCACTTGGAAATTCTTCTAAGTGTGGAGTTTTGGAACTTTAAAATATTCCTCTAAAATCAGCCGAAATACGAATTCCGATTTACTCACCTGTTATCAGGAGAGACCTCAGTGCTGCATCTTTCAGCCCAGTACTGATCCTCAAAAGTAATTTTAACCGTACTTACCAGTAACTTGAATTTCCTTCCATAGGATATCATTGCCTGCTTTTTGCTGAAAAAGTTTCTAAGTGTTGATTTTTGAAACATACAAATATTCCTCTAAAATCAGCCGAAATACAAATTCCGATTTACTCACCTGTTATCAGGAGAGACCTCAGTGCTGTATCTTTCAGCCCAGTACTGGTCCTGAAAAGTAATTTTAACCGTACTTACCAGTAACTTGAATTTCCTTCCATAGGCTAACATTGACTGGTTTCACTTGGAAATTCTTCTAAGTGTGGAGTTTTGGAACTTTAAAATATTCCTCTAAAATCAGCCGAAATACGAATTCCGATTTACTCACCTGTTATCAGGAGAGACCTCAGTGCTGCATCTTTCAGCCCAGTACTGATCCTCAAAAGTAATTTTAACCGTACTTACCAGTAACTTGAATTTCCTTCCATAGGATATCATTGCCTGCTTTTTGCTGAAAAAGTTTCTAAGTGTTGATTTTTGAAACATACAAATATTCCTCTAAAATCAGCCGAAATACAAATTCCGATTTACTCACCTGTTATCAGGAGAGACCTCAGTGCTGTATCTTTCAGCCCAGTACTGGTCCTGAAAAGTAATTTTAACCGTACTTACCAGTAACTTGAATTTCCTTCCATAGGCTAACATTGACTGGTTTCACTTGGAAATTCTTCTAAGTGTGGAGTTTTGGAACTTTAAAATATTCCTCTAAAATCAGCCGAAATACGAATTCCGATTTACTCACCTGTTATCAGGAGAGACCTCAGTGCTGCATCTTTCAGCCCAGTACTGATCCTCAAAAGTAATTTTAACCGTACTTACCAGTAACTTGAATTTCCTTCCATAGGCTAACATTGACTGGTTTCACTTGGAAATTCTTCTAAGTGTGGAGTTTTGGAACTTTAAAATATTCCTCTAAAATCAGCCGAAATACGAATTCCGATTTACTCACCTGTTATCAGGAGAGACTTCAGTGCTGCATCTTTCAGCCCAGTACTGATCCTCAAAAGTAATTTTAACCGTACTTACCAGTAACTTGAATTTCCTTCCTTAGGATATCATTGCCTGCTTTTTGCTGAAAAAGTTTCTAAGTGTTGATTTTTGAAACATACAAATATTCCTCTAAAATCAGCCGAAATACAAATTCCGATTTACTCACCTGTTATCAGGAGAGACCTCAGTGCTGTATCTTTCAGCCCAGTACTGGTCCTGAAAAGTAATTTTAACCGTACTTACCAGTAACTTGAATTTCCTTCCTTAGGCTAACATTGACTGGTTTCACTTGGAAATTCTTCTAAGTGTGGAGTTTTGGAACTTTAAAATATTCCTCTAAAATCAGCCGAAATACGAATTCCGATTTACTCACCTGTTATCAGGAGAGACCTCAGTGCTGCATCTTTCAGCCCAGTACTGATCCTCAAAAGTAATTTTAACCGTACTTACCAGTAACTTGAATTTCCTTCCATAGGATATCATTGCCTGCTTTTTGCTGAAAAAGTTTCTAAGTGTTGATTTTTGAAACATACAAATATTCCTCTAAAATCAGCCGAAATACAAATTCCGATTTACTCACCTGTTATCAGGAGAGACCTCAGTGCTGTATCTTTCAGCCCAGTACTGGTCCTGAAAAGTAATTTTAACCGTACTTACCAGTAACTTGAATTTCCTTCCATAGGCTAACATTGACTGGTTTCACTTGGAAATTCTTCTAAGTGTGGAGTTTTGGAACTTTAAAATATTCCTCTAAAATCAGCCGAAATACGAATTCCGATTTACTCACCTGTTATCAGGAGAGACCTCAGTGCTGCATCTTTCAGCCCAGTACTGATCCTCAAAAGTAATTTTAACCGTACTTACCAGTAACTTGAATTTCCTTCCATAGGCTAACATTGACTGGTTTCACTTGGAAATTCTTCTAAGTGTGGAGTTTTGGAACTTTAAAATATTCCTCTAAAATCAGCCGAAATACGAATTCCGATTTACTCACCTGTTATCAGGAGAGACCTCAGTGCTGCATCTTTCAGCCCAGTACTGATCCTCAAAAGTAATTTTAACCGTACTTACCAGTAACTTGAATTTCCTTCCATAGGCTAACATTGACTGGTTTCACTTGGAAATTCTTCTAAGTGTGGAGTTTTGGAACTTTAAAATATTCCTCTAAAATCAGCCGAAATACGAATTCCGATTTACTCACCTGTTATCAGGAGAGACCTCAGTGCTGCATCTTTCAGCCCAGTACTGATCCTCAAAAGTAATTTTAACCGTACTTACCAGTAACTTGAATTTCCTTCCATAGGATATCATTGCCTGCTTTTTGCTGAAAAAGTTTCTAAGTGTTGATTTTTGAAACATACAAATATTCCTCTAAAATCAGCCGAAATACAAATTCCGATTTACTCACCTGTTATCAGGAGAGACCTCAGTGCTGCATCTTTCAGCCCAGTACTGATCCTCAAAAGTAATTTTAACCGTACTTACCAGTAACTTGAATTTCCTTCCATAGGATATCATTGCCTGCTTTTTGCTGAAAAAGTTTCTAAGTGTTGATTTTTGAAACATACAAATATTCCTCTAAAATCAGCCGAAATACAAATTCCGATTTACTCACCTGTTATCAGGAGAGACCTCAGTGCTGTATCTTTCAGCCCAGTACTGGTCCTGAAAAGTAATTTTAACCGTACTTACCAGTAACTTGAATTTCCTTCCATAGGCTAACATTGACTGGTTTCACTTGGAAATTCTTCTAAGTGTGGAGTTTTGGAACTTTAAAATATTCCTCTAAAATCAGCCGAAATACGAATTCCGATTTACTCACCTGTTATCAGGAGAGACCTCAGAGCTGCATCTTTTAGCCCAGCACTGACCCTGAAAAGTAATTTTAACCGTACTTACCAGTAACTTATATTTTCTTCCATAGGAATCCATTGTCTGGTTTTCAGCAGAAAAGTTTCAAAGTGTCGGTTTTCACGAACTACAAATATTCCTTAAAAATCGCCTGTATGACTTAAACGCATTCTTTCAACTGTTTACAGGAGATGCACCAGTGCTGGATCCAGGATCCAACACTGAGTAAGAAAAAGTAACGATAACAGTTTTTACCTGCTAAGTGAATTTCCTTCCATAGGATAACATTGGTGATTCTATGAGAAAAAGTTTCAAAGTGTCAACTTTTAAAATACAATAATATTCCTTAAAAATCACTAATGTAACCAAAACGCTTTTACTCAACTGTTTACAGGAGATGTCCCAGGACTGAATCTAGGATCCAGTCCTGTGGTTAGAAAAGTAATCCATAAAGTAACTAATTGCATTTAACTAGAAATTCACATTGAGCTGAATGTTGCATTGTGTTTGAAAATGTGTTGCCCATTGCAACAACTGTAACTACTGTACTTAAAAGTCTATTGCCTATGTGCAAAGTATTTAAACTAAAGTAATTCATTCTGAGAAAGTATTTTTGTAATGTATAATGTAATTACAATGTAATTTAAAAAATAAAATATGTAAAAAAATTGTTTCTAAAAATGTAGTAAATCAGTATGAAAAAAATAAATATAACAATTAATACATTTAAAAATTGTCATTTACAAAACCTTTGAAATTCACTGAAAAAACCGTAGGTTTCAGACATGTTATAGTTAGGAATTAGCATTTAAAAAACCTTTGAAATTCACTGAAAAAACCATAGGTTTCAGACACGTTATAGTTAGAAATTAGCATTTAAAAAACCTTTGAAATTCACTGAAAAAACCATAGGTTTCAGGCACGTTATGGTTAGAAATTTGCATTTAAAAAACCTTAAAAAATCACTGAAAAAACCATAAGGTTTTAGGGACAGTTATAGTTAGTTGGACATTGCACTCGTACAAAACCCGTGAAATTCCCCGTTATAGTTAGTTCAGGTAACTATAACTCGCGCCCCCGCAATGCACTGCTGATGACGTCACATATTACATCACTCATGACATGGTCAGTGACATCACTGATGACATCACTGATGACATCTCAAATGACATCACTGATGACATCACTGATGACATCATCCATGTGAGAATTTAATGCATCTTCTCACACCCTAATATAAGTTTTGAAACACCCACTCTAAATTACAGACTGCCATTCTCAAAACCATACACACTCCAATACCAATAAGTACATACCCACTCACTGATTCTTAGGTCTACACACACACATCTACTCACTCACCCGTACAGTCACTCATACTTACAGTCACTCAGTACAGGACTATCATATGCACTCATACACCTATATAAACACTCACACAACGCAACTCATCCATAGAGGTACTCACACACCTAGTCAGTCTTGCAAATAATTAATCTCACTCCAATTTACTCACCTATACAGTTATACACACCAGCTCACTTACTCATAAAAATACTAGCACATTCTTACGCTCCTATGCAATCACTGATGCAAGCACACACTCATCCATATAGCCACTCTCACAATCACACACTCTCACTTATAGCCATTTATATACTCCAACACACATATATACTGCCTTTCACATATGTAGTTACTCACACATGTACCACTGAGATATACATTCAATCACTAACACACCCATACACACACTCACCCACCCATACAGTCCATCACAGACGCACTCTTGAAACCATGCACCCAGTGAATCACCTACTCACACATCTATGCACAGAGTCACACTCACCCCACCCACACAAACACTGAGGCACCCATACAGATACTCAGATAACCAATCCATAACCCATATAGACACTCATTTAGCTAGTCAGAAACCCATGCAGCTGCTTACACAACAACAGACAGACGGATACAGACATTCACACAGTTTAGTCACTCACCCATGCATCCAGTAAGATACGTTTAATCACTCACTTATAGACTCAGTCACGCACCTACTAAATCATCCATTCACAACACTTATACACCCACTCATTCTTCAATACGCCTTTCCCTATATATATTAAACATATTTAAACTTTACACAAACACACAGTCACTGGATGATGTCATCAGTGATGTCATCAGTGATGTCATTTGAGATGTCATCAGTGATGTCATCAGTGATGTCACTGACCATGTCATGAGTGATGTAATATGTGACGTCATAAGCAGTGCATTGCGGGCGCGAGTTATAGTTACCTGAACTAACTATAACGGGGGAATTTCACGGGTTTTGTACGAGTGCAATGTCCAACTAACTATAACTGTCCCTAAAACCTTATGGTTTTTCAGTGATTTTTAAGGTTTTTAAATGCAAATTTCTAACTATAACGTGCCTGAAACCTATGGTTTTTTCAGTGAATTTCAAAGGTTTTTAAATGCTAATTTCTAACTATAACGTGTCTGAAACCTATGGTTTTTTCAGTGAATTTCAAAGGTTTTTTAAATGCTAATTCCTAACTATAACATGTCTGAAACCTACGGTTTTTTCAGTGAATATATATATAAATATAATCTACTGGCAGTCGCCAGTAGATAGTTATAGTTAGGACCTATTTTCCATAGGAAATTCACAACATTCTATTTCTAATAACTTTGGCGCCGGTTGATGAATCTTCGCGCAATTTTCAAAACTCGTGGGGCGCTCCGGTCTGCTCCTATCCTGAAAGTTTCGGGGTGATTCGGCAAGCGGGGGCTGAGAAAAAAGGGGGTCCCAAAACGTGTTTTCTCCATGTTAATTCCCGTAGGACATTTTAAACACGGCTACAGCCCGAACTGCTGAACGGAATTACACCAAATTTGGCAAAAAGGTAGCGCTTGGTTCATAAAGCGACCTTTTTTTAAATGGTGTAAATCCGTTCAGTAGTTGCTGAGAAATTCAAAAAATAAGAGTCAAAAAATCAATTTCCCATAGGAAACTTTATGCAAGGTTACAGCCCGAACTGCTGAACGGAATTACACCAAATTTGGCAAAAATGTAGCCCTTGGTTCAGAGTCGTGCCTTTTGGTTAAATGGTGTAAATCCGTTCAGTAGTTCCTGAGAAAATCAAAAGTAAAATCACATATATATCTGGGCGGAGACTAACCACACATGTCATTGTGAGATCTGATTGGCTGTCAGCACTTCATCCTGGAATTGCTGGCAGCCATCTTGGGACCAATATACATGATAGTACCCCATTGAAATGCATTGTAGTGAATCAAAGATTTTGAGGGTTACCAAAAGGAGAACTATAAAGGGTGATAACAGACTTTAGTTACATTAGAATTCATTTGTTGATGGTACCATACTAATTTCAGGAATTGTGGTGTGTTCTAAGGTGATTTTACCCTGTGAAAAACCTTCTGCTGGGATATCATGAATCATGTTTGAGAGAAAACTATTTTCACATGCTTGTCCCATAGAGTTTTGGAAGGTGCTCCAG